>VWZV01013181.1:626169-751452 GCA_013397155.1 Irena cyanogastra
CTCATCCTATTACTTCAGTCGAAGTTATAATACTTCTGCAAAAAGTCCTCGAGGAAATTAATCCTCTGCATCACTTTCCAACTGCCCTGTGTGCATAATCTGACTCCATCTACTGCTTCCATATGGGTGCCCAGAGCCCCGGGAGTAATTCCACCCATGTCCAAAGCTGCAGGTCAATCTCCAGGTCAGCAGGGAGGCTCATGCAGCAGAGCCACTGTCAGGAGATCCTCCCTTCCAACACCAAGATTCCACTGAAGTGTCATCATATTTAAACATCTGAATTCTCCTGGTGCAGCAGGATGCTTTTGTCACTTCATGTGCAAATGGTATAGAGGAAAGGAAGGGGATCATTGTTTCATTGTTTATTTGCTTTTGGTTTATGTCCCAACATCTTCTCCTTTGATTGCAATAAAATGTTCTGAGAAGTGAGTTGAAAGCATTGTGATACATAATTTTAAACACTCAAGAAAAATATTTTTCATCAATTTTTACACTAGGAACATAAAGTGCCATTTGATGTAATGGATCACAATCTCAGTGTTATACAGATGCATTACAGAAAGCATCACTCTCTCGTCAATGTGACAAGAAGAGGTAATAACAATAGGATTTGGTTTCTGTATAATTCAAAGGCAACAAGTGCTGTCTCTCTTTTCCCATCTGTGTACTCTGGAGTTGAAAATTAGATGTTCAGGGACTGAAAATGTTGTCAAAGGTAATGAGAGCTCTGCAGGCAAGCACAGAGTTTGTGTTAAAGGATGAGTCACTAATCTGCATAGGAATGGCAGAACGAGGGGGCTGAGGTACTAGCTACTCCTTTTTGAAAAGCAGCTTCCAGACTACTTTCAATATCTGAAAAAAGGTATTTTTTGAATGCACACAAGTAAGTCCCAAGTTCTTGAGGTTCTTTTGTCTAGGATAGATGACAGAGCAGATTTAATTTTTTTCCTCCTCTTCTAGGGAAAAATTGAAGATGCAGTGTAAAAACATATCAACAAAAGAGAGGCACATGGAAGAACTTTTGAGCTCAGGGAAAACGAATATTTAATCAATATTTTAAATGAATCCATTTTTTCTCAGTATGTTCTTCTTGTAAATATTCTAGAAAATTAATTTATTGTCAGAAACTTTTGGGTAAATAGTGAGCCTTAAGCAACTACTAAAGCATGTCTATGGAAAGGTAAAATTCAAATTTACAATATTATTTATGCTAGAAATAGAACTCTAGGATTTATGTTCATCCAACTAGGAAAACAGTATGCTTAATCTAAATAGCTCTGATATTGAGCATTTATAATTCACAGGCCAAAATAAAATAAAACAAATGTTGCACACCAGATCCTTGGAATCCTGCAATATGGCAGGGGAGCAGAGGGATCACAGGGCACTAAGATGCATATCACAGCTATATGTATCACTTTATATCTATATGTATTTTATACTTTAGATGCAGAAATCCAGAAAACACATTAGCGTATTGGAATGCATTTCCATTGCATATGGTTATACTCAACAGTAAAAGAAAAAGACCTGTAATATTTCATAATATTGGTAATAACTGGAAGACTTATGCTAATATTGCCCAACTATATTTGATGGAGATAGGAGATAGACATATATATATATACAGAAGCCTGGGGATTGAAGAGAGCTAACAAAGCAGCTGAGTTGATTCCTTTGCTGTAGACAGAGTGTAGTGAGTGATCTCTCTTGATATCAACCCTGCTCCTTTCTTTAGGTGGAAGGCCTATTTCACATTCAAACTCTTCTCAACTTACTATTTATATGCCTTTCTCTTATTTTTCACCCTAGCAGTACTCTGAACAGTAGTTCATTCATTTTAATTTAATCCTGTTCTGTTGCTTGTATCCCTCTGTTTGTCACTTATTTGAGCTATATTTTGTGCTGCTCGTGCTCTGGCAAGTATTACAGCCATCCTGCAGAGATGGACCTGGGGCATGGCTCTATGTACTGCCCTGCACACTGGTTTAAATCATTCCATGGCTCTTCCAGCTACCATTGGTACCAACACTGTGAGCTCCTCTGGCAGGCAGCAGCCATTGCAGGACTTTTGTTGGTGCTCACAGCAAGAAAATGAGAAACCATGAGAAATGACAGTATCAAGAGTGTAAAAATTAGGTGGTGTCAAATTTGAATCTGTAATCTTCTGTGATGAAATGAGAGACTATTCTAGTTTTTATAAGTCTTTTTCAGAATTCATATACAACTGCAGAAGCACTATTCACAACTGCTTTTTGCATTTATAGTACTAAACTATCCTGCAACTTTTTTCTTCATTAATCTGTGTTCCCCATTGTTCTGCATTTTTAATGTAGAAATGCTGAATTCTTTTCTACAGTATTTAAATTATTTCCAGCTGCAATTGCTTTATTCTCGTCTGTTGAATTTTTTGTTTCTCCATAGTTGACCTCAACTCAACATGTTAATCTATTTCAATGTTTTAATTATTGATAGTACACAATGAAGCCTTTTTTTGGTTAAGTACATAAGGTACCTTTGCATAAAGTAGAAGATCAATAAAAAAAGAATCTGCAGACTATTTTCAGCTTATATTTCACAAATAAAACATTGATGCTCCCTTTTAAGTTGTCCATCACTCATCCAGCAGGTTTTGCAGACAGTAACAGTTCGTTAGTAATTTCAGGAGGGGAAGATGTATGATGTTGTAAATATTTAAAATCAAATTTGAAAAAAAGGACAGAGATGAATGTGATCAGAGTAACACAACGCTGAAGGCAACATTTTCAAAGCAGCTTGGTAGATATTGTTTTTCCTTGTAGATGGCAGTATTGAAAAGGAAGTTAAACTGGGGCTAGAGTAGGGAACCCAAACACCCTGCCTGAAACTCGGACAAAGTTGGAGTATGAAAAACAGGATAAAAACTACCAGATCCAGGCAGGATGAATACAACTGGGGTAGAGATTAACTCTTGTTAATTTTAGCTGAAGGTGGATTTTCTTAATTAAAAAAAATGCTGTAAAAATGTAATATGTCATCTCAAATGTGGCCCTGTGTGTGCAGTCATATTGCAGGAACTGGCTGCTTTGCAGTGGGTAAGATTTGTTAATGTAATTTTTACTTGAGAATCATGAAACCTGAATGGATATTTTCAAAACACCCTACAATTTCTGCTGTTTTAGTGTTTCGTATCCTTGACTATGTATTTCTGTATTACATAGCACAGAGGGTCTCATTTACAATTAACTTTTTAGTTTTGTTCTTTGCCCTGCTCTAATAGTAAAGAACCTGTCCTGTGTCCAGCCAGGGCTGTTACAACTCTCAGTGCTGAGCTCTGGGAAAGGCTCTGAGGAATTCAGTGCTTTTTAAGGCCAACAATTGCTGACAGGGCTTTGGACTTGTTTTTCTCTGGGCGTGGCAGTCTCGGGTAGTGAGCACCAACATCAAAGAGTAAAAAGTGAATTTATGTCTTTTGGCTCCCAAGTTACTTTGAATTGCTTCCCAGCATTCAGCTGGTGCTCCTTCATTTATTGCCAGGAAATGCCATACCTTAAGGTCTTTGATTCTATTATTAGTTGATGTTAATAAATGAAAAAGTAAAAATTTTTAGACAGTATATCAACTCAGTCTAGAGAAAGAAGACTGAAGGGAAACCTTGTTGCTGTCTACAACCTCATGGGGGGAAAAGGAAGGGCAGACATTGATCTCTTCTCTCTGGTGACCAGTGACAGGACTCAAGTAAATGGCCTGAAGTTGTGTCAGGGGAGGTTTAGGTTATCAGGATGTCAGGAAAAGGTTTTTCACCTAGAGAGTGGTGAGGCACTGGAAGAGGCTCCCCAGGGCAGTGGGCACAGCAGGAGCCTGATGGAGTTCAGGGAGTATTTGGACAGTGCTCTTACGGTGTGACTCTTGGGGATGGTCCTGTGCAGGGCCCAGAGATGGACTCCATGATCCTCGTGGATCCCTTCCAGCTCAGCATAGCCTGTGGTTCTGTGAATTCAGGAAGTGGTTTTAGTCAATTAATTTAGAAGCAGATTGTAGGATACAGTGGCATCTGAAGCTCCTTCACTCACTTTGCAATAACATCCTGCAAAAATTGGCATAGCAGTAGCTTAAATGTTTTATTATACACAGTGCTGAACTAGCATTGGGAATATGAATTAGATAACACTGAAATAAAAACAATTTGAATAACCAAGTTACAGAGTATTGGTGCTGGTGCTTGCATCAGTGAGGAGCAATGGCAGCTGTAAGGATCAGCAGGCCTTGGTTCTTGCTTTGTTTCTGTGCTGGTGGGGTCGGACCATGAGGCAGCTCACGTTGGGAGGGCCCTTGGGAAGTTTTGAGTCCAAGGTCTGGCTCAGAGCAATCAGCAGAGCTGTGGGCTTGGCCCTGGTTCCTCAGGGCTCGGTCCAGATGGGCTGTGGAGCCCCAGGGGTGGGCACTGCCCAGGCTCTGGGTGCTGCCCCAGCCCTGGCTGCCCTCTGCCCACCCTGCTGTCCCTGGGAGCCCAGGGCCTCGTCAGCAGAGCTGCTCCCCTCACTGGGCAGCCCCCAGCACAAATTGCTTTTTAATAGCTTTTTTTCTGGAATTTAGAATGTCAGAATTGTTAAGATGCTAAACAGATATTTTCCAAGTACCAGTTTGAATAGATTTATATTTGATTTTCTATTCCTACAAAGTAAGACTCAAATTGTAAATTTTAAAATCTAGGCTTCATGTTAGTTGGAATACAGCCTAATCAAAATATTTTTAGACTGACCCATCCTTTACTGTTGCATTTAAAAATAAGAAATCCAAATAAGGTGTGTTCATCACTACTCTTTTGCTTCATTATTTGTCATATATTTTTAATACATAAGTGACATCTGATGTATTACTTAATCAAGAGAAAAAGAATTATACCTTGCACATAATCAGTTATTTTTGCCATATCAAAAAAATTAGACTAACAGATGAGGAAAATAAATAAGATGAACTTTAAAAATGAAAATGCTTAGCCTTTGGAATTTTAGTTGACAGCTTTTGAAAATTAAATTATAAGTCAAGTACTGATAGGTTTGATATCTTCTTTGCAGCTTTGCAGATGATGTATTGCAGCTTTAATGGAATATCATTTATCATCTGATAATAACAAATGTAGTATTTCTGAGCTTGTCATCTCTTCTGTGATGACAAATAGTCCAACTTGTAGCAGTGATAATGGGATTTTATAATGATCTCTCCAAACCGACTCTGCTGTGCCACAAGCTATTTTACTCTAAATCTCAAAATACCTGTTTAAAGATAGGTTACAATAGTCAGGTTCTTCAGACCTGCTTGTGTGTATAAGCTTCTGTGCTACAAAAGTTGCATTTACCTCATTGATTTTAAAGTTTGGTCCACTGCATTTTGGTTGTTTTTAAAGTAAAAGTTGTCTAGATTTACTAAGGAGTATGTTTATCACAATTTTCTTTGTAACAAGACTCATATGTAATAGTCCAGCAGCAGACGTTTATACCAAAGTAGCTTGCTTTATACCATGTATGAGAAGAAACAGCAGCTCGATGTTATTCTATAAAAAAGTGGCCAGCTACCTACTGAAATTTTATCAATTTATTCACATAATTTAATGCCTTTAAGGGAAAATCTTTTTTACTTGGACGTATTGTCTTTATCTTAAACCATAAGCCATTTTCATTAATGAAATTGACTTCTGTAATGCAGCTGCCTTGGTGTGTCTGTCCAAACCTTCTGATTCTTTGAAAGCAGCCTTGTCTTTCCAGGGACTAATAGGCAGAGTTTTAATTTGCTTGAGCTTGGTAGTTTAACTGTTCTTCAAAACGATGACTGAAAATGGAGAAATGATGAAGAAAAGTGGGTATTGTTATATAAGATGCATTTTAAAAATAGCTAGACTGTCTACTTCTAGTCAAGTTTCTATGCAGATTCTGAAGTAATTTGAAGTACCCTAATATTCAGATATCAAGTATAACCTTGATGCAAGTAATTTTAGCAGAATTTCTTCATATTGTCCAGATATCTTGCCATTAAACACTTAAATAGGGCAACTTAAAACATGTGTGATCAAAAATATATTTTTCCAATGACTCTTCCAATCTGAAGATAGTAAAATCTCAGCCTGAATTTCTCAGGCTTACTTTTGTGTACTCTTGTCTTCCATGAGCATTTATTCATACAAAGCTATTTCAGAAGTATTAATGAGAAATTTAGGGGTAGATTTGAACTTTATTAAAAAACCAAAAAGTTTTCCTCTTCTTCTCCAGTGTAGTTCACTGAAATAAGGGAGCTGCTTCCAAGATTGCTGTAATTGTCTGCCCTTGCCATGTGCTGCTCTGCTGCCACTTCTGCAGCTTGTTGTGCAGGGGAGTCCCATTAGACAGGACCCCACACCTCTGTTGTGGGAGCAGGAGAGGCCTCTTGGAGAGCTCTGGGGGGTCCCTCCCCCAGCCCCAGCAACCAGGGCCAAGCACGAACCTTGCCCACAGATGTGCCTGAGAGGGCCTGGCTGATAAATTCCACCGTGGTGCTGCGTGGACAGGTGAAAAATTACTGTGGAGACCTTGAAAGCATCACAGGCACTCTGTGCATCCCCACAGCTGGCTGGAGGATTCCCAGTTCAGGACCTTTCTCTGTGCAGCCACTGTAATATTAATGGTGTGACGGTGGCATCTGCACGGAGCAATGCCCGGTGTGCAGCAGTTTGGGGTTTGCAGCCACACGCTGCCCACAGCTGGGAAGCAATGCACATTTTATGCAAGTTGAGTTCAAGACCTATGCTAACCTACAAGCACAGCAAATTATATCCATTTTGTGCGTTATAATCTGCATTGTTTTCCTGCCTATGTTTCCAGATGATATTAAATTTTAAATAAATTTAATCCCAGATACTCCTTTTTATTACTGCTTTTATTTTTGAACAGTTTTAGAAGTTTCCAAAGGGATGGTATGTAATCAAGGATTTGCAGGAAACAGTCTGCTGAAATATGAAAATTTTAAATTCTCTTGTTGCAGTAAGAATCAAGACATTTACGCATCTTTAGTCTAGCAACTTCTTTCAAGTCTCTTACACCCCATCCTTCTGAAAATGATGCCTGAGAAATTCTATGTCTATACAATATTCTGTGTCTAAGGAACCAATTATGTGAATAATATATATATAACATCAAGTATTTGATACTTTCAGTTGAATGTAACTCTTGCTCATAAACTTCATCCCTGTTTTAATGAAAAAAAATTATAAACCTATCTGTATAATGAAATATATATCTGCTGTTGAAAAATATATAGAGAGGAAAAAAATGTCACTTCAAAATAAATTTTGTATATTTTGCTGAGACTCCATAAAGGGAAAGTATGAGCATGCTTTGAAATTAGGTGGAGAATTAGACAAACAAATACCCTTTCCACTCTTTCCTTCAAGTATACCCAAAATTAGCACACTGGATTTTCCCTTTAGCATCTAAGTAGTGACATAAAATCTGAAGACTGGGGGAATTGACTTGAAGATAAAAGGTGAAAAAGCTGGAAGTGTGGAGCCTGCCTAAGCAGTGATAGAGAGGGTGTGATAACCATCTACAAGGGTATGAGAAGTGCTATCACCAAGGCAGGAGAGGGATTGCTGGGTAAGTGAGGGTGCAGCTAGAAGTTACAGGAAGATATTTGAAAAGGTAAAGTTTTGGTTGATTATCAGCAAGAAGCTTCTGACAGTGTTATACATCAGTTGTGGGAAAGAGTCTGATGTGATCTCCCTTGGGATACAGGTAGCCAGAGTGGACAATCCACAAGATGATTTAGGAATAATCCTACACTTGTAGTGCACTGGGCACTGGGCCAAAAACTGATAAAGGCTTTTTGACACTTTTCAATTCTCTAACTTATTGTTTCTAAAAGTAATTCTTGCTGGTGAAAAGAAAATCACAAGATTTTCTATCCACCTGAGCAGTTCTGTTATCTAGGAACAGATCTATCGACCGCAGTCCTGCAGATGAGGAGCAGTGCCAAGAGTTTCCTTCCACGGTGCAGCCTGAAACAAATGACTGATGTCCAGTGCTAATCATTCGCTTTCTGTCAGCTCAATTGCACATTCCTCTTTTAATGTGATCTAACCCCTGCAGCAAGTGAGATAGTGTACATCACTGCTGCAGTCAGCCTTCCATTCATCACCCGGGGAAAAAGGCACCACTTCCTCCTCTGCTCCAGTGCTGCGGCTCCTTCAGCCACCCCAAAAGGCCAGGATGGAAATTAATGAAAGCATTTCAAAGTTTGGGGAGCAATGTGTAAACATCTAATCTGAATTTTATGGAAACAAGCATGAAGGACTAAAAAGAATGGAAGCAAACAAAAGCAACACCAAAATCTGGTAAAAGAGCACACAGTGACAACATACTAAATTCTCCTGTGCGCAGTCACTACCACATCCCTCTTTAGCAGAATATTTTCTGAAAATATTTGACAAAATCTATTGACCTCAAGATCTAAATACAGAGTCCTGCTCTCAAGTAAATCCATGTAAGCACTGCAGGGAAATGGAGATGAAATCTTAACTAATTTCTGCATACTTTTCTAGAAGAATCAGAAAATCGTAAGTAGGAGGTAGTTGCTCAACATTAACAGAGCAGTTCCCTAGGCAGTTTCTTAGCAAATCTCTTATATGTTCTATGTTTGTTTTATTCCATCTTGCCTTCAGTTGCTAAGATCTCCACAGTGGATAATTTTGAAATCTGCAAGCTATATTTTCTTATACTATAGTGTTCATAATAACTGTTTGCATGAATGAAAAAAAATTGAAATTATTGAAGTTGCTAGGTTGCATGTGATTTAAGAGCAATAATGGTTTTATACTTTTGAGGGTAAATATTGCATCAATTTAATATTCATGAGCACAAAATCATCATATTCCAGGTGGTAGATTTGTTTTTTCTCCTGTCGAAGCAAGCTCTTCTGCATGTAGGCTCTGACCAATGCAGATTCAGTTTCTCTCCTGTAACTTTGTGGGATCTTTTCCAGAGCTTAACTGTGTGTTAAAAAATTATTGGATAACTTAATAAAAATTAAATGGCAAATTTGTGTATGTGACAGGCTCTATGAAGGATTATGTCTTAAGCTGCAATTTTCAATTTGACACACTCTATTAAACACAAAATTGAATGTCATATGTAATGGTCATATGGTTACATTTTACTTTTAAAATTATCTTTGTGAGAGAAAATTAAATTTCTTTTAACTGAAATGTATACAAAATTAAATACCAGCTGGCTTGATTAAAATAAATGTGTATGATAGTCTTTCCTTACCTCTATTAAAGGGGTGATTTTCTATGCAAACAGATGCTTAGAACTGGTGAATAATGACAGGAAATTTATAAATTGTAATATGATTTAAACCACTATTGTGTTAATGCCCATTTTATCAGGTTTTTGATTTTAAAAATTTAATATAGTTTTGCTTATGAGTTGGTTGTAAATACATCTTTCCTCCTTCTAGCAGATAGGGATTTCTAATTAAGTTGATTCTCTACAAAACAACATAGAGGGGAAGTAGAACAGTTTGTATTATCATTTAGTCCAACCAGGAAACAAATTATGGGACATGACTGATTAAGCAATTTAAGAATCAAATATGCAAAAAGTGTTTATCTGCTGACAGTTCACTAGCTGTCCATAGATAGAAAATAGTTTTCACCACAACTGGGACAAGTTTGGTGAGACAATAATACACTAAACTGTGGAAGAAAATGATGAGTAGGAAATTGCATGCTGACTCTCCAGATATGTGGTTACAAACTGCTTCTCTGTGCAATCAGGGGAGCTGTAGAGTGGCTGTGTCCATCCTGGCTCGCTCTGGGCATCTTCCAGAAATACATCTCTCTTTCCACAGACCCCATGGCAAGGCTTCTGGACTTAGGGGGCTGCAGGGCTGCTGAAGAGATGTTGGGGTACCTGGGACTGCAGCCTGAGCTCAGAATCTGTAACAGTTTGACTTTAACAGGCAGAAGATGTGTGCTCAGGCTGTTTGACTGGGTATAACCCAGCTTCCAGGGTGAGGAATATGGTTTGTGACATTTGCCAAAACCATTTGGTTTGGTTGGTTGATTTTTTGTTTCTTTGGTTGATTTTTTTTTAAGCATATTACTGTCTAGGACAAGCCCAAAGCTTTTCCCCAGTGCAGGATCTGTGCAGCAGATTTGCTGTTCCAGGTGTGGATGAGAGACACACGGGCTGGGGCTGAGGAGGCAGAACGTGCATCAGAGCTTTCTGTACTTGCAGGTGCTGCTTTGCCTGAGTTTGCACAACCCATTCTAACAAAACTCCCAGTACACTTGGAAAAGAGAGTGATATGGCATATTTCCACACACTTGGGTGTTCAGGTCCAGGTTTGTGTCCCAAAAGCTGCTTTTTCCTCTCTGAGTTAATTGCTGAAAGGGGTTTCAGTAGTACTGTGGGCATTAGGGGGGTGGGAGAGTGGTCTGCATAATTTCTGATGCTTTCTAACTGCACCTCAAAATTCTTCTGGGAATTTGCCTTGTTCGTGTGTCAATTTCTTTGTTTATATGTGGACTTTGTGAGTCTCCTTAGTCAACACACAAAAAAAAAGTGCTACAATTTCTGAATTAGCAGGACCTAATGTAATCAGACAACAAAATGATTATTGCAGTGTTGCTGTTTGTGGTGATGTATTTGTTATTTGGGTCTTGGTTTTGCTTGGAAAAAGTAATTTAAAAGAAATTATGTGGAAGAGAAAGGCAGATTAAAGGAATCCTTTTGTGGGGCATGAGGGGAAACTTTATCACTCCTCATTAGAACAGGTAGTAATGACTGGAGAATGAACTATGGATTCCTGTTCATACACTCATTGTACTGTAAAAAGCCATGATGTAGACTCTATGTTAAATACAGCTAAATCTCTGACTTATGCCAATGTACACCTGAAATAATGTCACAGGCTTCAGAGATCCAGCCTGTATCTGTTGAAGAGCAGAACTTTCCGAGCAGATGATGCTGATGCTGCATCAAGCATACAATATTTTTATTATTTGCATGAATCATGCCTATAACTCTTGGGAACCTGCGGGCACTATATTTCTAGCAGATCTGTGCATTCAAAGGATTCATAAAGTACATTTGAACAAACAAGCTACCTACTGTTCCTGTTCATCATGTCCCTTATCTTAATAAATAATGAAGGTGCCATGGGCTGACAATGAAATATTTTGAAAATAGTTTTAATGTATAGCTGGCAGAGGACCTGTTAGGCATTGATAAATTACACAAACGGAGAGGATGAGAAATCTGTAAAATATTAATGGTCTGCTTCTGCAGCCAGTAAAGGAGGATGTACCTGTGCCTTACGTAAGGTGCCACGCTGCCTGTGCAGGGCTAAAGGGGCACTTTGCTACTGCAGGGTTCCTGTTTTAGGAGTGGGACTCATTGCCTTGGTGCTGCTGGTGAAGAGAACAGCCCAAGGGCTGTGAAACAGGGCCTGAAGATCCATCTGTGATGCTGGAGCCTGGGGTCCATGAGCCAGAGCTGACCCCCGGAGAAGAGCTGTAGAAGTGGCTCTTGGCTTGTGGGGAATGAATTTGAAAGGAACGCCCTGTGCCCCAGTGCTCAGGGCCCCTGTTATGCCCTGGGTGCTCAGCTTGCTCTTTGCTGATGGATTTTGGATTGCACTGCTGAAGGGGCTTTATGGGTGGGAATTAGGAGCTGTGAGGAGACGTGTGGGAATGCTGTCCCCTGAGGAAATTGGGCCCTATGATGCTGTGAATGGGGAGGAAGGATGGGATCACAGCCTTTCCTCCTCATCTCCTGAGGCCAGCAGCTCACCCATTGTCCTTTGCCCCAACAATCAGCACATTCTTATGGGTGAAAACTTCTCTCACTCTTGTCATCATTGACAATAGCTAAATACTGCAATTATATCCCAGGAGATACTTTCTATGAAACTCTTGTCCAGTGTTACTGCGAGCCATTACACATCCAGTTACATACTGCCAGGAAGTTCTTTTACTCTGTGATTTGACAATGCTGTCCCTCTTTTAGAAACACTGGTTTTGAGAGGAACTCTCCGTCAACCTGGTGGGTGTTTTGATCTGGATATTTTGTTATACCTCAAATGTAAATGTCTGCATCAAAATGCTATTTGAATTCAGAAAATCAGGATTTCTGTGAAGCACAAAAGAAAATAATTCTTGAGGATTTGAAAATTATTGAGTAGAATATATTTAGGCTGAGAAATGAGTAATGAAGCAATGAAATAAAACGAGAGTAGCAGCTTGACTTCAGCTCACTTGTGATAATGATTTTATTTTATTTCTGGACAATTATGAAGTGGAATTAAAGCTACAAATGTTAGTTTCAGTGAGAAGGATAAGCACAGATATAAATAAGAAAAATACAAATTGATAAAGGGTTTAATTTTTGTGATAACTACACAATAAAACTCAAAATATTGAGTTAGTTGGGATATGTATGGCAAGGAGAGGTTTTGACTGGTGCTTGTGTGTGCCTGAGCCCCAGCTGCTGGTGGGCTGTGCCCCTCTGAGCCCTCGTGCCCCCTGAGAGCCACCTGTCACACAGCATCTGCCCTGAGTGACAAGATAACAAGTGTCACTTGCCTGTCCATTACATGCAGTTCAGAGAGCTAAAGCCTTTAGGAAAGTTTGGTGGTTTGGGTTACACCACAAAGTACCTTTCCCCTTCAGAGGACAGTGTTGCATTTAGCCACTGGGAGTAACTGAGAGTTGAAGTACAGGTATGATTTTTTTTTTCTAGGCATGTTTTCTATGTCCCAAATTCTGTTCAAATTGCTTACTAACATCTGAAATGAACATATCCTTTATTAAAATTATCTAGTTAAAAATAAAATCTCTGTAGTTATCTTAGCTCTGAAGCTGAGCTAATAGCCTTAGCCACTTTGAACTGTCCTCATGACACAGCCTGAACTTAATTTTAATAAGAAACACAGATGTGCAATCCATAACATGATCTAATATTCTGTATGTGAGTATGCCCTGTGTTATCTCTGATATTGAATTATTTTACTATGGAGCATAATTATCTGTGCAGGAAAATTCTTATTTAATTTCACCGAAAATTATGTAAAGATTTTCTGTACATCATGCACTAACCTTGCAGCTGGATTAACATGATGGACTATCAAGTCTTCTTTAGGGACATAACGCACTGTTGGGTCAATAGTCTATGAACAAAGAAGGATTTACACAATAATCTATAACAGCTCTTTAGGAGCTGTTATGGTCTATCAGGATAAAAATCTGGTAGATGATACGTATAAAGTGAGTATTTGCTTCAGGAAAGCAAGCATTTGACCGCTTAAATTCTAGCCCTTTAAAGGTCAAATTAGATTCTTTTAACATTTTGAATGCAAGTTTACTTGCGAGAAGATTTAAGTCTACTTGCTTAATTTTGTGGTATGCAACAAAAATAAAATTCATTAAAATACACAGCAGATTTATGAAAAAGAATGTCTTTTTAAGCTCTCAATACTTCCTTTGTAAAGTAATTTACAATGCTTAATATCTGCCATCCTCTCTGCCTTGGTGGCCAGAGCGGGAACAGAGGGACCCAGCAGCCCTGAAGGGTTCAGGAGCTCCTGGGGTGCAGTGTCTTGGCATGGCTTTGGTGTCCCAGCACGCCTCTGGCTGCAGTGCCACTGCTGCCCTCTGACACTGGCCTGGCTGCAGGTGTCCCTGCAGAGCAGTTTATATCCTCAGGAGAAAGGGAGAGCAGCCAGAAATATACTTGCTTCCACTTTTCTCAGGGAAATTACATTCTCTAGTCTTTCGTGTTAAAAAAAGCATTCTGTTCCATGTCAGATTTGTTCTTCCGAGCTCGCGCAGCGTAGGACGACACCTCAGCTGCTGTATTTCAGTCACAGCAAAAGAGACGGGAAGACTTTCCTTGTTTTGAGTATTTTTCTACCAATAGAATAGCAACTCCTTATTGCTCTTCCTTGCTTGCTTTTGGGCGTCGAGGCTCGGTGCAGACGCTAGGAACTCGTTTGCAGCCCCAGAGCTCCCTTGCAGGAGGCGAGTCCCAGGCTGTGCTGCAGCAGAGGGCAGCAGAGCCGCAGCAGCCGCCGCGCCGGCCCCGCTGTTGACACGGCACTGGGCAGTGGGGCATTTCTGATATTGTCCTGACACATAAACACCTGCAGCCAGCTTTTCAAAGGTTATTTGCTCACTAAAAGAGGAATTAGCAAAATGAACTTACATGCCAAAAGTAATTTTGAATATTCTGAAAAGTCTATAGTCCTGTGGAAAGATTGATTTTAGAAAAAACCTCTGCTGTCGTCAGGGTGGGAATGGAAATTAAAACGTGCTCAGAATAACTGGGCCAAAAGTTTTTTTTTCCTGGGAAAGTGCAGACAACAGAATTTAAAATTATATAGTTTTGTGAAAGTCCTGCTCTTTTTGCTGGCAGCAGACCACACTACCTCAGTTACAACCCTGTCTTTTTTTATACTTAATATTTTTTTACAGCACAATACCTAAAATACTGATGTTGATAGGAAGAGTAGCTGTGGTTCATAATATATTGCTGTATTTGTCATTGTGCAATTTACTTTTAAGTCATTACTCTACATGGTACATAAAAAGTCAGCAAATTATCAGAGTTTATTCCATTGACTTTCTCACACCTTGAGAAATAGCCCATTTGTATTATCACAGTTTGATATATTTCCCATTTACTGAGCTTCTTTGGGAAGCTGGCATTTTAATTTAATTATACTTTTTTGCTAATGGTCTTTATTTTTCAGTGTCTGTGTTGTAAAATGTCTTTAAGATCTGGGATTTTTTTGTTTTCTTTCTTTCCTTCCTTTTGGCATGCTCTAGTGTAAATTTATAAACTGTCAAAATTCAGTGTAAAATTCCAAGAGGTGAAATTAAGAAATGTTAAGAAAACCTGCATTGAAATGATTAAGCATTTCTTCACTTTGAGAATGTGATTTCTGGATATATTTAGTAATATACACCCCTAATTACGACCTACAATGTGAAGAGAGCACAGCATGGATAACACAGGCATTCAGGAGTTTTCATGCAGTTTCATCTATGTTTAAAAATTTTGTTTTGGGGTTCAGTCAGACCACTGAACTCAATAGGAGCTTTGCTGTATTTTTTCTTTGTGGATAGGTCCTTGATCCTTAATATATATCCTTAATGTAAATTAAAGCTACTGTTAAGAATTAAATGCATATATTTATAATCCTGCTTCCCATAAGTGTTTGGTATTGATGTAAAATTCCATTTTAATGAGTAGGTTCACTGGTTTTCACTCTGTAGTCCTTTTTGTAACTTCTCTTAGTCCCTTGTCTTCAGAAAGGTGGTACAAACACACTCTGCTAATCCTTTTAGCATCCTCGTGTTTGCGCCATCACCTTCCTAACAGCCTGCAGGAACTGCTGGATCTCTTTTCCTGGAACATTAACAGAAGTTTGTGGTGTGATCCTGAACTGTTTGCTTTGGCACCTCTTAGGAGCCAGAGAGAAGAGGGTAGGAATTTTTCAGTGGCGGGGATGTTGCACACTGGGGTGTGAATTAGGAGATCAAAACACAGCTAAACAAATGAGAGTCATGCTGTAGGGATGATGGAAAACCAGGAATGGACATAGCACACCTAACCTCCCTCAATTACAGCTTGACCGAAGCACTAAAAACATTCCAGAGAGGGGAAAGTTGTGGTATGGAGAAAATGTGCTGAAAACCTGTGACTTTTTTGAATTAGCACCTTATGGAAATGAAAGTTAGTGAGTGACACTAGAGCCTGGACCTAGCTCTCTCTTCTGCACACCCGATAAATCAGGATGACTGAGATTTAAGTTCCAGCTTTGATATGAAAAGACAAAATAAGAATTTATGCTGTCAGTCTTGAAGCAAGGCTCTCCAATTTCTCACAGAACGGCTGCTTTGCAGGAGGGAACTTGCTGCACACTTTAGTAAGAATTGTCCAAACTAGAGTGCAAGTTTAGAGAAAATTGACTACCTTCTTCTCTGCTGAATTCCCACGATAATCTTCCTTGTTTTCTTTCTGCCATTATGTCTCTGTCCTCAACACTTGTGCTTTTTACTTTGTGCTCTACCCTTTGAAGTGGGGACATTTTCTTTCTCTGGCCTGTGTTCACTTATGCTGCTGTGCTTTCTCACAGAGAGCTGTTATAACCACACCTACAGCTTCAGTGTGGTATACTGGGATGTGTAGCTAAAACTGAGCCTTTTAACCGTATACTTGCAGATTCTGTTAATGCTGAATTTCTCCTTGCTGAAGTAAGGATTGGGTTTTCCCCCCAAACTTTGGGTCTGCTTACCTGAATTCAGCCGTGGCATGGGTTGATTCCCCTTCATGTGCTCTGTTGGGAGTTTGTGCGTTGCTTCAGTTATCACAGCTAGGTCAGGTTATGTATCAAACAATGTGTGTCTTAATGACAACAATAAGGAAATTATTTGCAGTAACCACAAATTAGAACTTTGTGTAAGCTGAGCTGTACAGGAGACTCAGAGCTGCCTTGCTTTAGCTGCTGTGACAACTGCTGCTTGTTCTCTTGCAGCAGCTCTGCAAGATTCAGTGTCACAATTACACCTTCCTAACTGAGGAAATCACACAATGAAAATAGGCACTTGCGGGGTTATTTTAAGGGTCTTGGAAAAGATTTGACATAAACAACCAGAAGAACATGAAAACAAAACCAGCTCTTGGGATATAAAGAAGAAATGCTATTACTTATATTTGAAGTATTAGTTTTTTTAAATTTTACCTTTAGTCTTCCCATTAAAAAAAAAGAAAAAGAGAAAAATCTTGGAAAAAGCCATAAGAAAGTAGTCTAAGATCTTGACATCAAGTCCATAGTGAGATTTAAGGAATTCAGTGTATTTAAGTCCCCTACAAGAGTGTTAAAATTGGACAATTTAATCAGGAGAGGGAAAATGAAACAAATGATAAAAAACATCCTTTAGCCAAGTGACAATGCCTAAAAAAGTTTGTGTGTTAAAGAAACTTGAATCAAAAATTATATACAAACTTAACATTAAGATTAATTAACCACTACGCAGTTTAAAGTGGTGTTTTCAAATGCTGATTCTCCATCATTTGAAATCATCTTCCCAGCTAGATGGAGTGCAGGCTGCAGAGCCTTTCCTTGTCCATCTCGTGCTTGCTTTCAGACTGACTCTTTAATCTGTTTGTACTTCCCACCATCCACAAAGATGTATGAAGCTTTTAATAGGAAACTATTCTGTAAGGCCTCTTTCCATCATCAGAGCAAGGGGAGTAGATAATAACCTCTCATTTTATGACTTCCTCTGTAAATGTTGGCTTGACAATTAGCATTTTCAGAGACTAAAAGCAACCTTCAAAGACAACTGTCACCAAACAGAAGGCTGGTTGTTGAACCAAACATCAGGATTAATGGCAGAGCATTAACAATGTGACAAAATCTCCCCTGAGTGTTTATTTGGTGCCATTTTCTGTCCTCACTGATGCTGGTGCAATAAGAGGATGTTAGCTCAAATATTCCCAAAGTTAGCTTTGAAGAACGTATTTAGGAGTTCCATGTTGGTGTAATATTGACCTGAGCCCTGGGAAGCTGCTGGTGCTCCCTGGACCAGGAGGGGCTGCGATGCAAATGTGGGTGCAGAGCTGTGCCCCTGGCAGGGTGCAGGTGCCCACCTCACCCAGGGCAGCACTGAGGGATCTGACACATCTGCCTTGGCCTCTCAATGACAGCTGCCTCTGCTTGCAAGTGGTTAGGGGAAAATGTAAAGGATGGTTTTGGCACAGTTCTTCCAGGTTTTCATCGTGCTTTTGTCAAAGTTCAGTGTACATAGCTGTTTGAAAGCTGAAGTTTTGACCAGACATCTTTTGCTGCTGATCTGAGCAGGAATGGCTGCCTGAGGGCTGAGCCTTGAGCATCAGGCTCTCTGTTTTTGCCTGTTCCAGGGGCTCTACAGGGTGCCATAGCAGTGGCTTGGTTTGTTTAAATCTGAGTAGTGAAAACCATGTAAACATATGCCATCAGGACGGCTCTTCATAAGGACAGGAATAAATCAATTAAAGAAATGGATCCTACAGTTCATAGAGAGCTCCTCTCTCATGCAGAAGAAGAGAGTACTGCTTGAAAGGACTGTCCAGAACTGGTGGTGCATATATTTAAATGATTCTTTTGCTCATGTAAAACTGAGAAGAGCAAGTTATATACCACAGAAGGAGAACAATGGGAGGGCGGTCTTGACTGCATATTTCAGAATAAAGTCGGAGTAGAGCAAAACCAGAAGATGTTTGCCTTTACTCACACTGTGCCCTGAAGGCTTGGCATATGGTCGTAGCTTTACAAGGAAAATAATTTTTATTCTTCCATAGAAAAGAAACAAATTTTTTGTTGTTTTGTGTTTGGTTGTGTTTTGTTGTTCGTGTTTGGGTTTTTTTTTAAATCCACAAGTATCTTTCTCCTTTCTTTATGTTTCACAGTGTTCTTCATCCATATTTTTTGCTGGGAAATTAATGTAGGACTGGATATGAAATAATTTTGTATACAAGTGTTACTATTCCCAGTCCTTTACATCGAGCAGGGACAGATGCAGTATTGCCAGGTGGAATGTTTTCTAAGTCTTGCATTCAGTTCAGATTCCCTACAACATCTCACATGAATGCAGTGTGTTTTAGAGAGCTGTTATCCATTAATTATATTCCACTTCATAAACTGGTGTTTCCATAAGTTGTCAAAAGTGAGGCAAAATAAATTAAAACAAAATGTTTTCAATCAATTTTACATCTGGAAATAAACAGTCTTAGTAATTTGTAGCATTGACAGAATTAAAACTTGTGAGCAAAGTCTGTCCAGCTGCAATTCCAGAGGAGAACTGTTCCATAAGGCAGCAGTGTGGGAGAGGACACTCCTGCCACTTGCACAGGGTAGTTTAATTTTGGAACAGCCTCTTGGTTCTGGACAATCACCAAAGTGCATTAAAGCAGACTGATAGCTTTCAGTTTAAATCTCCTAAATGTTGTGATGCAGTGGCTGAACTCCAAGATTTTAAAAAACTGATGCAAATGAAGAGCTATAGGAATTCATGTAAACGAGGATTTTTAAAACACTATCTAAGGACAGAGTAGCTGTAATTTTATACAAGCTGAAGGCAAGAAAGGAGTGACTGCAGCAGCTGAACATGGGGTGAACTTCACTGCTTCAAAGCCGACAAAAAGATACTTCAAAAATTTCTGAGGAAGATATAGCAAAATTGGAGAAGCTTAAGAGCAGAGCCAAAAGAATGATTCAAGGTTTGGGGCACCAATGTTACCTGAGAAAGTAAATCTATTCTGCTTATTGGAGAAAAGGTTAAGTAGTGATTAGATCAAGGTGTATAATTATCTTCTGGGGAGAAGACTTCACATTCAGAAGGGCTCCTTTAATAAAAAGGAAGGGGTAACAAGGGAAAACAGCTAGAAGTTAAAGCTAGGAAAAATTGGATGCAGGTTTTCAGTATAAATGTTAATTAATCATTAGAATGCCGTTGTATGTGGCAATTTTCCTTTGCCATTAAATCAAAATACAAAAAAAAGAAGCAGAAAAGTTTTAGAGGGATGCAAATTTTGGTAGTAGGATAATGCAAAATATGAGGAATTGAAGTAACTAATTAAAATAGCTTTACAGTTTTAAAATCAATCAAGTTTGCAATTTTAAAATTTAAACCCAGACCTATTGGGACTCTATTTCTTCACCTCCATTCAGTTCAAACACCCTACTAGTGAGTCAGTGCATATTCTCTGACATCTTAGTGTACTGCTTCTTTCCTTGGTTCATTTGATCCTAAATTTATTAAAACAAGAAGGATTTTGAGACTGCTGTGGATTTTGGTGGATCCTTAGGGGTATGGTGAAAGTCCCAGTTTCTTAAGAAGTACATATATGCTCCTGCTCTACCTGTTCCAGGTATCAAAATTAACTATGTGACCAGGCTGGACTGGAATGGTTGTCACATGCAGAGAGTACAGGTGATTGCTGTTGAAGAGAGTGGCTCCCTGCTCCTGGTGTTACAGTTCCCTGGTTTGCTGCTATTACTCTGCTACCTTTGCTGAGCTGACTTGTTTGCCTGGGCATAAAGTTTTGGTCTTTGTTGTTGTTTTTGTGATTTGTTTTTTTTTTAGTTGTTTGTTTGTTTGTTTTGTTGGGGTTTTTTTTTGGGGGGGTGGGTTTTGTTGGTTGGTTGGTTAGGTTTGGGTTTTAAGTTTTTTTGGTTTTTCTTTTTTGTTGTCGTTTTTTTGTTTCTGTTTCCATAAGGCTTAGTTTAGAAAGCTTATCAGTTAAATCTGCTCATGAAGGCACTAAGACCAGCACAAGAGGCAGGAGTGTGCAGCAGAGAGTGGGAGAGGAGACACACAAAGGGAGAGGTGAATGGAAGAGACCATCCTGCAGCATTGAGCCACAAATCAAATCAGAAATTGCCTGCATGTGCCCCAGCTGCAGTCATATGCAGTGTGCACACTGCCTGATGATAGATTATGTTTTCAGGGCTTATGAAACTCAAGCTACCCGTAGACTTTTTTGCTACTGCTGCAGCTTTATATAACTGTGGCCATTACTGTTTCTTTTGTCTTTGTTCTCTGGAATGTTTAAGAGAGTTGTGCACATGCTGTTTAACGAGATTTATTTGGCCTGCAAGCTGCAGATGGGCAGAAATCAAAGGAGGTGGAAGTGGACATTGACATGACCTCCAGCATGTTGTTTATGGAGAACATCCTTCTAGTGATGTATGACAAGTCTGAGGTCAATGATTAGTATCTATTAGCTCTTTGAAAAATGGAGAAAGCAATAGTTCCTGATGGTGCATGTTTTAGATCTGGTTAAAATGGAGAAGGTTGATGGGAGAAGAAAAAAATGCTTTAGTGTCTATTTGTACAATTACCACACATCACCAGGGCATGTTAACACTCCAATACGTACACACAGGTTTTTTAGCAGGAAGAACTGTGCTCTAGGTTCCTTCTCCTACCTCCCCCCTGAAACAGATGGATTTGATTATTTATTATTTTTCACATCTTCCTTCTCTTTCTTTTAAATTCTCCTCTTTTTGTTTTTGTTGGAAAGCTAAATCAAAAAGGAGATTTACATTCTGTTCTAAACACAGGGAAGGATGCAGCAACTTGCTCTTCTGCAAAAAATAAGCATGAGTTCTTGTGTGAGCCACCTTATGTCAGCTCTCCTTTAGTTCAGCCACATAATGAAAAAATGGATAGGCTTTCAAAGAGTTTGGGGAAATTCCAATACAATATTAGCGTGAGAAATCTCTGCAGATGTCTAAAGTAGCTTGTAAAATTATTTCTGACCAGATTTAAGCCACTAATACTAAGTGATACTGCAACAATATTTTCGAGATTCAGCAGTCTTTACATGGACCTTTTCTTCATATAATTGCATATAGCATTATGAATTAAAAGAGATTGGTTATACACCCCTAGGAAATTGTGAGCAAATCCAGACACAGTTGAAATGGGGACAGTCAGAACTGTCAAAAAAAAAATTTTACAATTTCGTTGGTAAGACAAAAAAGATCTTTTCAATTTTTAAAGGGTTGCCCATACTTCAGGGGAAAAAAGACTCAAAAATTAACTGTGAGCACTTAGAAGAAGTAATACCGCAAAATATTCCTTTCCTGCTATTAGTTATACCAACGACAAGCACTTGTACTCAGTTAGGAATGGACAATGACCATTGTCCTTAAAATGAGATCAGAGACTCTTTATGCCATCAGTTTGTCTTCAAAATTAAGTTTTCTCCAGCAGCCCCTCCTCCCTGCCATACTGTACGTGTTTGAGGAGCTTAGTGCAGCTGCCCTTCGCCTGTCCAGTGTCCAGGGGAAAAGCTCCCAGGTGCAGTGATGGTTTGGGTTAGAGACTGCCTGGGTGAGCCTGCAGTGCCTCTGCGTGTCTCCAACAGGCTGTGCTAGAGGACATGCTCTAGCAGAGAAATGCTCATAAATTATTTTGAAATTATTTGAATGCACTTTCAGGAACAGAGGAGGGGGAGCTCTATTGTCTGCAGAACTGAGGCTCGCGCAGAGCAAACTGCGTTTGTTTATGGCTGGGCTGAGACATAAAATCATCCAGGGGCTCCAAGCACGCAGTTGCCAATATTTCCTCATTGCTTTGGAGGTGCAGCCTGATAAACAGAGAACCCAAAGTTTTATGTCACTTTCTGTGAATCATTTTGCTGATGCAGGGAGCATTTTAGTTTTTTCCCCAGTGACTCTGCTGCAGCAGAGCAGAAACTTTTCCTCTGTGGAATCCCATGCATGGGTGCCTCTGTGGGAATGTGGTACTGTCTGCATTTGTCTGCTGTCATTCAGGTGTTGGTATCTGTGTTGCCTGTTCAGAGCAATGAGATTCTCTAGGATTAGTCCCTAAATCTTAATGAAGACCTCCTGTCTTCAGAAATCCTCTTCCACAATGGTTTTCAGTGCTTTAGGCAGGCATACAACTTTCCTTTCCCATTCATAACTTGGAGTCTTATCCTTTTTTTCTTTTTCCTTTTTTTTTTCTCTCTTTCACAGAAATTAAATGGCTGTGGTTGGCTCCAACCACCACATTCTCTCTCTGCTTAATTTCTGCTACAAAGTTCTCCAGTTCTTTTATCTGCACAGCTGTTTTTAATGGGCTGTTCAGAGAAGGAACTGATAATGGGCACTTTGTGCTGTTTGGATTATCACTAGCTCTAAGGTTGGCAGCCAGCATTGGCAATATGCTCTTCTTTAGGCAGCATTTTTTTGTAGCTGGACAGCAAGGCAATGAGAGCAGACAAAGCTGCAGCAGCAGCAGGCTGACGAGCAGCAGTGTGCTGTGTGCTCCCTCTGCTTCAGCCAGCCCCTGTGCTGGGACTGGCAGCTTGGGAACTGCCTGCCTTCCTTTCTTTCTCAACTTTTTTACTTATTCTTTATTGTTGGACTTCTCTTCAAGGGAAGCTAAGGGTGAAGTGTAGGTTCATGAAGATACAAAACACACATCCAGAAGGGAAATATGAAGTGTTGGGTTTTTTTAAAGGCTGGTTAATAGATGTGCAGAGTAGGGGAGTGTCTGAAGACACTTTTGAAAATGTCCCAGCCTTTCCCAAAATTGTGTATAAATCTTGTCATTTGTAAAACAATATTAGAGAAAACAGATAGTGTGTAAGCAGAGTCTCTGTGGAGGGGAAGGAGGGTTTAGATATACTCCAAGGTGAGGTGACAAGCAGCTGTCAACAGCCTGTCCATTCTCTGTTGACCTCTCAAGAATTTGGATCTCTACAGTTCTCTAAAGGAGAATAGTGAGAATATACGAAGGAAAGAATAGGAAGCAGAACTTCCCTAATAATATTCTTCTCCTGGTTGTTGACATATCCCTCAGCTTAAAACAAGGACACGTGCTGAAGAGTTTGGCCTTCCTATTTGAGCCCTGCATGGACACAATCATCATTTTAAAAACCACTATGCTTTTAAGGTCAGGCCCATGTAGAGTTTCTAATCTGCTTTGTGGCAACATAAAGCAGTTTATTCATCCCACTGAGTAGCTCAAAATACTAAACTCATTAATTTAGCTGCATTTTTAAAAAGTTAGATACTAGTTTTGGGGCTGTTTCATGGGGTCAGCCACTATACAGTCTGTCTTCAGTTGCCAGGGACTTCTAAGAGCTGTTTCTTTTCTATAGTGTGTACTCTAGTCCAGGTACCAAGGAATTTTACTTACAGAATTAGGATTTTGTTGGTTTCTGAAAGTCCACTACATTTTATCTGAGATGGCAATATTTTCTGATTTCTGTATATGTTTCCATGTATCTAGATTGCTCCAGTGCTTAGTAATTTTATCTGATTTTTAATATTTAGGAATTAGATTGTGTGAGTACGTACAAAAAGTCAAGGAAGTCAGTTTGCCAAAGCTCCAGCCATAAGAAAGATGATATGGTATTGTTTCTTAGTACTAAATACAGAGTTGCAAAAGCTGCTCTTTAGTTTCTAGGAAAAAAATTCCATCCTCTTGAAAAGCAGAAAAAGCAAGTTACTTTTTTGAGAAAAGTTTAATCCCAGAAGGGAAAAAACATTCAAATAACTGAAGTTGCTTCTGCAAAAGTTATTGTCCTCTTCCTGCATTACCAAAAATTTCCAGAAATTCTTCAATATTTTTCCCTAACACTTCTTGAGAACTACCTAAAAGACACCAAATAACCCTAAAATTGCACAAAAGGTGGGGGAAAAGAGAAAACGATAAAAGTATCTTCTGTAATAGGGCCATGTAGGACAGAGCCAGCCTCTGAGAGAACCTAGCGCATTGCTTTAGCTTAAATCCACCACAGTATGCTTATTTTTCCAGAAAATAAAGGTCTATGAATGTACTCTGACAGTTCTCAAAACCAGTATGAAATTCCCCTGAACCTCAGCTTCTGAGAAATTGTCTGCCTGGCTTATTTGCATATGTGTGAAAAAAAATTAATTTTGAATATAACAATAACATTTAGTATTCTAATCATATGACCCATCTCTTGCATTTCTTCATACCTATTAATTGCCAGGATACCTCTGTGAGTTAGGTAACAATGTGAGAGTGAATGGAATAATTCACAATGAATAATTTGTTTGGAGTTAGTCTCTTGGCTTGGTCTCAGAATATCCATCAGAATCTTACCACTGTTGCTACTATAAATATTTAAAGGTTGGGCTTTTTCTTCTTTTGGCATTCTAGCTACATTTAGAAATCACAGATTAAGTCTGTTCCACTTAAAGTTATTTCAGCTACTTTTTGCGTGCTTGACGTGATAAAATGTTAAAATACTGGTAAGAGGACAGGAGGTTGATCAGGAGATGAGCACATCCCAGTCACAAATCACATTTTCCTTTAGTTCAGCCTTCACCATTCATTTCTTTGTGAAGTGTCAGACCCCCAGGCCAAGGCACTCCAGGTCTTGGGACACTTTCTTGCGCTGTAGAGATGGGGCAGTCTGCCCTCACTGGTTAAACTTGCTTTGCTCTAAAATGAAAGACTTTAACTTGAAGTCAAGTAGCATTTGTTAAGTCAGCATGTCTGGACAGTGTCTGTTCAAAGTCCAAACAGAATCCAGCAGGCAGGAAGAAGTTAATGTGTTTAAAAACTTGTGCTTCATAGCTGCTGCATGACTGGAACAGGAGATTTCCAACCTTGAAGGGTAGGCATCAAATTCAGCTGACAAGCCCCCCAAAATCTTATTTTTGTAATAGAAAGAATTGAGAAAAAGGAAGGAGGAATTTCAGCACTACAAGCATAGCATTGATATATTTAAGATTCTCATTGTTTTATTAGAAAAGGAAATATCAGATTCCCAAATATTCCCTGAAATTGAAGACCTGGTGGAAGCCGATCGAAATCTGTTGGGAAAATGTCTCCAAATGTTTCAGTAGACTCAGATCAGGCCTTCAATGTGTGAACGAGTAGTAACTACAATGAAAACTTGAGCTGTACCTACTCTAGCAGGATCTAGTAAGAGAAAGTGATTATGATTACTGGATTGCATAATAAGTTTAGAAATCTTTTCCTGCTTTGGTTTTAAAAAATGAACAAACAATGACAAAACTACAGGTGTTTATAACCCATACTTTATAGTCTGAAGGAAAGTTTTCCACATCAACTCCAATACAAAGCATCTGTTCATATTATTGACACTGTATTGTATTGTCAGTTTCAGTAAACTGATGTTATTATGGACCTAATGTATGGAAAGTGTCATGAATGAGACTGCACAAGGGCACACACTATCCAAGACTTTAAAAAAAATGTTATTTAACTTTTAGGAACACTAAAAACACAAACTGTGTCACATAAAATTAGAAATCAGTTCATAAAATAGTAATAACTGACCTGCACAATGTAAATTTCCTGAAATGTGCACTCATGTTGGCAGCAAGTAACAGCTAATGAAGGGAGTTTACAGAGCTGATTAACAAGGCCCTATGCTTTTTATTAGACTCATTTTGTTAATCCCTAAAATTAAGGAATTCCAGGTGTATGGAGCCAAGTATGCAAATGATTTCCTTCCGTCTAGCTGCTGATTTCATAAAATGTCCTCCAAACAGTGAAATAAAACACAACATGCATAATGTGGAAAGCTTTAGTACATATGAGAGAACAGTCTGGCTTTACAGAGTTAAGCACAGTGTGCTGTAAACTTGCCACAGATACAAATTTGAACAAAGCTGTAAAATAGGTATAAATAAATAAATTAAAGGAACGAATGAAACAGAAGGGAAAAAAGGAAAAAAAAAATCAAACAAAATCCCTGTGCCTTTAGTTTACTGGTTGTCAGTTCAGCTGTTGTTACAGCTGAAAAAAATATTCCTAAAATTGGGCTTATCAAACTAATGTAAAGCATACAGATCTCTGCTGGAGCAGAAACATGTAAAATGATAGAGGAAACCATCATAATCTGCTAAAGATATAGCAATTAATCTGGTGGTGCTGTGGTACTGCACATGCTTCTTATATACAGTTACACTTGGAAACTGGCTTATTAGCCCATAATGTATGCAAATACCTAACTCCATTTAATTTGGGGTACACAGGCCTGGCACCATTAAAGTCAATGATAAAGTTCCTCTGACTAAAACAAATATACACCCTCAAGCTGCTCATTACTTTCACCTCCTTTCATCTTGTCACAGTTCAGCCAAGAACTTTAGCATGTGAGAAGTTCCAGTAACTCTTAAAATTAACCCTACCATTTGAAATTCAGCGGGCTATAAAACACATGCTACCTTTTGGGCAGACTACTCTGCTTCTGTGTGACATTATGGAGAAAATTGATTCTCACATTAAATTTCCAAAGCTTATAATTTCTGCAAACCCAACATTATATGGTTCAGGTTGCTTTTTTCTTCATGTAGCCATGGATAGGCACTGTCCATTCATCTGAGAGTAGTTCTTATTTAGCTCGTGGGACAAGTGGGGCTATAAAACATGCAGGAAAGGGAAGAAATTCCAGATTGGCAAGATGTGGTTTACCTGGAGTCAGTAAAAAGCCATGAGGCCAAGTCCTGGAAATGACTAAACAAGGAGCGAGTTCAGGGGGAGGTAACGAGCTGCTGCCAAGCACACTCTTTATAAGAGACAAAGACTCAGCAGCCTGAGATGAGACTGGCAATGGCTTTGATGTGATGAGAAAGGTACTAATTCTGCAAAAATTACTCAGCTGTCAGTCTCTGGTTGCTGGAATCCATGATAATAGAAAGAAAACTCCCTATGGTGCTTTGGATTTAGTCCTGAGAGGTGATCCTTACCTGGTTACACGGATGAAGTAAGCAGGAATGTCCCAGGAACCTGAGCCTGCTTTCAAGTGTGTAGGATGGAGTGTTTGGGTAGGTGTGATCTGGCAGTCTCATCCAGCAGGAACACGAAAGGTGAGCTGATGGCCAAAGCACCTGGCTGGGAGTGCCCTGTGCTCCGTGGCCTGAAGCTGCTGAAGGCATCTAGGGAATTGCCTGCTCAGTGTCACATCCACAGGTTAGACTGGCTGTGGGTTTTCCACAGAGCAGCCACAGAAAGGCTACTGTCTGATCTTTCAACTTCATTTTCCTGATTAGGCGACACAGAGCTGTCCCGTGTGTCCTGTCTATTTATATATTACACATGATTCCCATGGACAGTTCTTTTAATGTAAAAAACAATCCTAGTTCAAGCATTTTCTCTCAAAATCTCTCTCGATATCAGAACACCACTGTTTCATATACTGGTTTGGGGGAAATTATACAATAATTGTCCTTGTCTCTCGTGTAATGTGTGTGATCATGGTTTCTGCATTTCAGATTTGGTCCAATGTATTTGAAATACATTTCAAATATTATATTTCTCTAGTGATATACTGAAAACAGAGACAAAATATTTACATTCCAACCAGGCTCACTCAACTTTATAAAAGGTGCTTAAGAGACAGAAATAATTGCATTTCCCTCTACTTCACCATAACCAAGGAAAAAGCAGTGATGTAAATTACAATATAGCCATGGGTGCTTTTAACACACTTGTACTATTCATGTGCTGTTACCTGAGACACTGATATTTGCATCCTCATGAACCAGCAGTGCTTGCTGTATATTTACTTATGGCAATAAAAACAATAATTGATAAAGAAAAAATAATTGATTTAGGTAAATATTAAGAGGCTGTTTCAGTTACTTGAATTTCCAGTTTGATATATGTTTGTTGATAGAGCAGACAACCATGAACTGTGTGCTGAGGTTTAAAGTTATTCGCTGGTTGCTGGAAATAAGTAAGAAATACCTAATCTCACAATCTTGGAGTTAACCACCCAGTTCACTTTGCTGACTGCTCAGATCTGAGTCCAACTTTGAGTCAAATAGAAAATATTGTTATAAATCTCATGCAGTTAAATGAAGTGCCATTTTTCCAAGTTGTACTTTATTAGCGCTTGTGTGCTGCTACTACAAATCATGTTAAAAAGGCTCTGGAGCAGAGTTTGGGTAAAAGTTGAAAGCGTGGCATGTGGTTATTATTACAGATTTTGTCAGGGCCCAGTAGCTGTCAGGACGTGGACTGACAGTGGTGCTCACCCCGTGTTAGTACACAGGGCAGCAGTTCGCAGCCGCGCTCGCGCAGAACATGCCAGTGCTCTTTTTGGTCCCCCAGGAAAGATGTAGGAGGACGTGATGAAAGGCAGTTGTGAATGAGCATTCTTTGACAAAGGTCAAATGCAATTGTTTGCCATCTGCCCTTTGCCAAGTGGGTTGTATTTAATCTCAGCCGTCATCTTTAGCAGGCTGTACCAGAGAACTGTATGACACACTGTGATAACAGTATCTTTAGATACACCTCTCTGACATGCAGGGATGTCCTTTCAAGTTACAAATAAAAGGTTTTGCATAAAATCACAGGTAGGGAAAAACTTCCATTAAATGAAATCAGTAAGGTTATTATTCAGCCTGTCATAAATACAGAAGTAATAATAAATTTCAGTGTTCACTGTAAATTCGTTGCAAAACTGGGATAAAGAAAACCTTTTACAGCTGCAAGAAGTACGTCACTCATCCAACCCAGTGGTAACAAGAGTAAATACAGCTCAGAATCGTATTATCCAATGTGCAAAACAAAGAATTCTTTCATAAAGTCACCTAATTAGTCTAAGTAATGTATATGTTCAAAGTTTAGGCATTAGCCAGATATACATGTACTATTATACTCTTAAGAATTTTGCAGAAGAATTATAGGATTTCTTTTTTAAGGACTTTCTTTTTAAAAGGGAGCTAAACATGAGACCACTGAAATTTTGATTTTATTTTGAAAAGACTAGAAATAAAATCTCAATCCTTTTGTCATTTACATTCTTGATTGCTGTTGATTTTTTGTGGATTCAATGGACCTATTTATGAGTATGAGGAGTATGCAGGAGACCAGAATTGGGTAACTCAGTTCAAATATATTTATTATTGCATGAAAAAATGTGATGAATTCTAGAGCTCAGACAGATACTGGGCGAAGAAGCTATTTGTGATCCAGCTAAAGCTGACCTAATAGTTTTCCTTTCAAGGTTTCAATTCCACCAAAAAACAGATCACCTAAAAAAGGAAGTTTCATTTTGTAACAATGTTTATAGGGTAGCAACTTGGCATTCTTCTTGGCTCCCACCTTTGTGCATAAATTTCTGAGTAGATTAAGCCATTGCATTCCTCTTGAGAAAAATACACCCCCAGGAGAATCTCACAGGGCATGGTCTCACATCACTTTTCAGATCTCTCTAAGGCAGAATTTCATGCAAAGCCACAGTGACCTGCCTGGTTATGAGTTTCATAGACTTCTTTATATCCTATAAAGCCAGACACAGTTACTGGCATTGGCCACCTCTCCCTGTGCCTCAGGAGATGCAGTGCATAAATTCTGCTCCTAACTTGTGTCTGACTCTTCTCCCATCCTACAGCCAGCTTCAATCAATGAAGATGAGGAGGATTTTGTAAACTCAAGCTGTCTATTTAACAGCTGAATGTAGATTTAGCATCTTATTCTTGAAGACCTGAAAACAAACTATTATCCCTTATGGAGATGCTCTTCCAAACCTCCTCTGTGCAGCCTGATGCTTTATTGTCATCAATTAACATTGCATTGTTGTTGGCAAATTGTTGTAGGACTTGGACTCCAAGGGAGTATTATATCTTATAAGTTGTTAAAACTTGCTGTATTTCAAACTCCAAATAAGACTGGAGTCTGAGTTCATGGTAGAACACATAATGCAAAAATAATTTAACAATGTAGTGTTTCACATATGCAGAGAATGATAGTCAACGTTCAGAATAAACTGCCAGAGCCAGCAATAGTAATAATCAGTAATAGTCATTTCAGGAAACTTACACAAATATGTGAAAGAATAAAGCAAATCTGCTAGCTTTAAAAATGTTCCAGGCACGGACTAAGCACAGACTTTGGTCTCCTTTCATGTTATAATTTTCAGGGTTGCCTTTCTCAAAGAGACTAAAGCATATATTCAATCAAACACACTGCACTAAATCTGCTATATGGTTTATCTTGAGCTTTAACTTCAAAGTGCTTTTACCTATTAAGAAACCGATTGTTCCTCTGTAATTGAAAGAGGAAGAAACTATTTTCAGGTTATGAAGATAACAAAACTGTTTTACTATAACATGACATACATGTTATAATTTATATGCGTTGGCTCAGGTTCTCCTGCTTACCTGGTCTAATGTACATTTCTCATATGTGCATGACCTTAGATGGTGGAAAAATCCCTTTTAGAAGGAGGACAAATTTAAATTCTTACAAAGGAAAAGAATCCATAGATATGGTGGTGTGAATCAGAGGTTAAATTAAGTTTCTGCCTTTCATGTGTTGAAAGGCACTCATTCATAACTCTTGCAGTTCATGAGGATTCTGGAAATTATCTCAAAATGGGTGTTGAGAAGAAAGGCATGATAAAATAATTTATTTCACCTAAATATAATTTTAGCTTATACTCTATTGGACTTTTCTTTGGTTTCATTGTATTGCCTGAGTAGGTGGCAAATCACATTTCAAGCCCTTTTAGAACACCTGACTCCCTGTGTCCCTGCGAGTTGTGAATCCAGAGATTCAAGCTGTTGCAGTGCAGCTTATTTCAGCATTGCATAGTCATTGGCAAGATACAACTGCAGACACAGCATGTAGGTGGTAGAGAAGGTTTGGTGCTCCTATGGAGTTCCTATTTTAAGAACAGGGAGCAGGTTGTTTTGTGTTATTGGAGATCTTTGTGCCTTCGAAGCAGCTCTCGTTAGAATAGGTTTGATTGACTGTGAGCCTCTGCCGTTACTTTTTCTGTAGTTCTCCTACAGGCAAAGATCAATTGATGTCACACCTACCTGTTTAAAAGTCATGAGAAAATCTCTGCTGATTGCTGCCAGAATTACAGCCTGCCACAAACTGCCTCGTATTCAAGAATGTAATGGTTAGTCAGAACCACAGCGTTAATTCTAGCACAAGCTGAACTTGAGCTTCTCAAAACATTTTATACAGTAACTAAGAAAGAAACTTGGAAAGTATGGGATTTACAAAAATAGTCTGATCAGTCTAGAACTACTAATGTCTGCTCTGCAGAATGAAAAAAGTGCTTATGAATAATCGTAGTGCAGTAATTTTAAAATACTACTCTATTTCTCTGTTTTTATTAAGGAGAAAATCTTTGTCAGATATTGTTTTGGTAGGTGTTAGCTGCTTAGTAATGCTAAACTGTAGCATTTTGTGTCAGAGGACAAAAACTCCCAGAGTGTATATGAATTGCCAATGATGTTTAGGTGACCTAAAGTTTAACAGCTTTAGCACTAGCTCTGTAAATGAAGGAAAAACAAAACAAAAAATACCTCAGACCATGCATTAGCTGCCAAACCAGCAGAACCATAGTTATTTCAGCCAGTTTTTAAAATTATTTGTCTATTGAGCATTAATTCTCATGGAATTGAACCGCACAAGCCACTTATTCCACACAGAAAGAAAATGAAGCTGGTGCAAGCTGCAATGTAAATATGGAGCTACCTTCTGCCTCCCTCATACACAGATGATTTAAAGAATGTGTTGAACTCAGAGATTATCTTCTCCTTTTGGTACTCATTATGAAGCCAAATGGTAGAAGGTCATCCAAAATGCAGCAAAGTATGTCAATAACACAGCATCAACTATTGAGAAAAAAGATTGGAGAAAGATTCTCCAGAAAAGTAAGAAAAATATCGCATAATGCAACCACACAGCAACAGAAGGGTTCATCCTGACACGTTGCATGTCCTTGGTCAGCATCAGGCCCATGGGTGCTCAGCTCACAGGTCCCTGCCTGTGAGTCTGCTCTGGCACCCCAGGGAACTATTGCACCAAATCTTTTTAATTATTGCAATTCTTGAGCAGAAGTGCCTTTCAAAGCGTTTTGCATTGTTTGGTGGCCATGATATGTTATGTTAGACAGATTTTATAGACTATTAAATAAAAATCAGAACTATGTCTCCCCATCAAAGAATTTGCTCTACTGCCTCTAGGACACCACACAGAAACTTTCCTTCTCGGCTGTGAGACCTCAGGACTGCAGGTGTGTAGGCAGAAAGATCTGTATATCAGCAGATATTTGAGGAGAAAAGGAGATTCCTTTTCAAAATTCAAAAGGTTTTTTCTTCTTTTTCTTACCAGGGATCTGGCTGCAGTACTATATGTACCTCAAATTATTGGCATGTGTGCGAGGGTACATAAAATCTCAGTTATGAAAAATTATTATAACACCTACTTTATAAGTGTATGTGACTATTATAATTAGATAGAGTTCAATTATATTTCAAATTTAGCTGTTTAATATGAAAACTATTATTAAGGAACATTCCTTCATGTGCTAAATGAATGATTGAGTGTGTCATTAATTTATTTTATGGCAAGAACGTGACTGGAGGAAGAAATTCTAGGTGGCTGTTTGGATAGTAAGTACAGAGTTTTAAGATTTGATTGACAATCAAAATGTCTGTTAACCAGAAAAAACTGAAGAAAGAGTCTAATCACTGACGGAGAAAATCCATTTGCTTCCACATATTAAACAAATGTTTCTTTGTTATAAAGAGGAACATTTTGTTGATTTCTAAAGTATTCAAAATAACAGTTTTAGAGAATCTAATAGGTTTTTATATTTAGCCACCATGAAATGATTGTTCCGAATATCTTGAAAATTTAATCATATGAGCAACTATACACACACTGTTAGTTCTATTAATTTTGAAGAATTACTTGCATGTGCACAGTTATAATTTTCTTCTATTATGAAAAGCTCTTGTATTTCATGCAGCTGGAGCCTGTCAAACTCTCCTCATTAATGCAAAGACCATGTGAGACAGCAGGAGGTCTGTGCTGCAGCATGGCAAGGCTTTTCCCAAGCCCACTTACTCATGTTTTGCTGTAGGTTCACCCTAGACTCCAGGTGAGCCCTCCCCTCTCTCACCTCAGACCGCAGAGGGCTTTGCCCTGAGCAGCCTGGGCTCTGCCCACCAGTGCTAACGCTGTGTCCGTGCAGCACAGCTGGGCTGGCCCCAGCCTGGGGGCTCCTCTAGGACCTGGTTTTGGGCCTTGCTAGTTTGGCTTCGCATCTCCTCCTTGGCTGTTTGGTGTTCCTGTCTGAAGTGAGCCACGTTGCTGGTTTTCCTACAGCTTCACTAACCATAAATGAAGTTTTTCGTTCATAATTAACAAAAAGTGATTTTGTATTAACTTGGAGTCATATTGCATTCTCAGATATAATTAACCTTTTCAGGGGGAAATTTCATTCAACTCCACAGTCACAGGGACTTCTGAATAATATTGCAAAACTCATACCTTGTAGTCAGTGAAAATTCTCCTGTCTTCAAGGGGACAGAGCCATATTGTTCTGAGACTCTTTACAATAAACATATGTTGTATATGCAAACAATTGTAAACTGATTTCTGGTGGTTTCAGAAGATCCCTGAAATGACCCACAATGTTTGCCAGACACCACTGGTTTGAAGTTGCCTTTTAGCATGCAAGACCTAATTCAGTTTGACTAATTAGTATCCTGAACTTGTCTTGATCACAAAGTTGATTGCTAAATTTATCCAAAGCTTCCATCAGTCAGCGGCAGCACATCTGCTACATAGGAGCAATTTCATCCCTGACATTGGATAATACTACTGCCTAACATGTTTAGGTTCTAGACAGAGAAAAAATGATACTTTTTACTCAAAACTTCATATTTGAAGTCAAATCACAACATCTGGTTAAGCTGGTAGAGTGGTAAATAAAACAAGGGTTCAATATCAACTCCAGCCCTCTGAGTATCTAAGCACCTTAGCAGATGAATGGATTAATTGAACACTGCATAAAACACTGAACATTTTCTTCTGTTAATCATTCACTGATTCACCTTGAGGGTAGGATAAGCGGTGGATTAACCTAAACTTAATTTGTTTCTTCTTAGGCCCCATACTGGGAAGGAGCCTTACTGTATCCATTCAGTGATTTACTCACTGGGTGCACTGACTGACACCTGGTCCTTTCAAAGGGCTGTCAGCTTTCCAGAATTTATAAAAATAGCTGCTGTGTTCTGTAGACCTTTAGACGGTGGAGATGTTGCCATGTCTATTTTGTGACAGGAAATTCACAGTTTGCCCTATAGTTTGCCCTGTCATGACAGACTTCTAAAACCTAAACAAACTACATATTACTAGCTGAAGTTTTGGAGTATTTGTAAAAACTTTTTGGTGATGCTAAAAAGAGAAAGTACAGCTAAAAGAGAAAGTACAGCATCAGTATCTTTGAAGGTGGTTTCCATGGACCTGCTGAGCAGAGCGAGCCCAGCCTGGGCTCTCTCTTTACAAACCACTGGTCTAACCTTTCCATTTGTGGTAGAAGCCAAAGCAAACCGATATTGACCACACTGTGAAACATCAGGGCTTAATGTCACTGAAACTCACTACAATGAGTTCAAGAATGTACACTAGCAATTTCCTTGGGATATGTGTACTGACAAGGGTACAGCCATGGGTTTACTCGCTGGAGAGTGCTGGAATGTTCTGGCTGTGCAGGAAGTCCTGTAGCCTGAGGCTGAGCACCTTGCAGAAACTGGTTTCTTAACTGGTGTCTGTGAGAGAATTCATGAGTGTTTTGGGTAAACAAAGGATTCAAGTGACAGAACTATATCTTATCCAATACATATTCTAAGTTATCTTTTTAAGGATATTTGCCTTTATTGCCAAAGACTGGTCAATAAATAAAACCACATCGTATTGTATCATTCAAATCATAATTAACTGCTGTGTACTCTCTGAGCATGCATGATCAGTTAACTAGTCTATGTTCTGCTAGAAATGTCAATTGATCACTTATTTTATGAAAAAATAATCCAATAACCCTTTCTCTTTTGAAAGTTATAAATTAAAATCAGTGGACCCTGTTAAGTGCAGCTTCACAAATTAATATGAAATGTAGTGCTTTATCATAAGGTTTGAGAACCAGATTTAAAAGCATATTGGTGTTTGTGCACAGCAGGCAATAATGATCCATTATCCTGCAAGCAGAGGAGCTAGCAGCAACACATAAATAAGAAGCAATTGGACCATCTGCTTTGATTTCTGTAGCATCCCCAGAGGATGTGAGCAGGAGCTGACACTTCTCTCCATCTGCCCTCACGTTATCAATTACAGTTAAATTATGCTGCATGCTACAAGGCTGGCAGATATGGATTGTAGATTGTGGCACCTGAAAAATATAGAAGAAAATACATATGTTGCAAGCCAGCTGTTTATTTACAAGTTCTTGACATTTTTTCTTCACTTTCTTTGATGCCTTTTCTAAAGCTTCTAAGAGACATCTCTGCTTAGTGTGAAATAGAGAAGAAATTAGATGTAGCAGTGTAACACCAGGCACAAAGTATTCCAGTTCCTTGGTTTATGATTGAATCCTTAATGGAGTGCAAACATCAGGCGGAGCGGATTTTAAATTTTGAAGAAATAAGTTGGGAGTACATCTGGGTCAGCTGCTCTAGCCAGTGTTTATAAAGCATTTTAGAGCAGGAGGGGAAACACACCCTGCATGGTTTTTGTAGTTTAGGAATCATGTGTAAAACTGTAACTTTTATGAAATGTTAAGTGTTTATGAAAGCTCTGGGAGTGGTAGAAGCTGGAATTGAGGGCTCCAGTTGCCATGTGCTGTGAGAAGTGCTCTGTTGACGTGTCTTACCACAACCCATAGGAATGCTGCTCCCTTTCGACTAGGAATAATTTTGTTGTAAGTTCATTCAATTTTCAACCTGTTTGATGGATGGTTGCCAGTCGTGCTGAATTGCATTTTGGTTTTGTGGTATGGTATTCTGGCCATCGGAGCTGACATATGAACACTACTTAACAACTTTCCTCTTGCCCTGACTGCAATTGGAAGCCTGGCGCATTCATCAATCGTGCTGGCCAGTTAACCCAGCGATGCTCCGAGGCAAATGCACTTCAAACTTTGAACATTCTGCCTTTCTCATACTTTCTATCACTGCTCCTTGCATTTTCAATATCATTAGTGCTCTGATTAAATAAAGCCTTTAGCAAGTGCTAAAATATTGTAAAATTGATTACATATGTTTTAATAGCCTCTTGCCAATGCTGTCTGATCAGTAAAGGTTAGTAGGATACTTCACAAGACAGAAGTTAAGGGGAAAAAAACTCCCCTGAAGCCTCTGGAAAGACTGGAAATAAAAACTTGATCACAAAGTAACAAAGAGGAGCTGAGAAAAAAAAGATTTATCTACATTATGACTATCTGTTATAACAGAGGAATTTAAAGGTGCTTTCTCTTTGTGGACTGTCATGGGTGAGATTTGGTAGTTCCAGAATGGAAACATACATTGTCTTGATATATATGGGCTCTGTTCTATGATTCTTGTAATTGCACATATTTTACTTGTTTTGCCTTGGAAGCATTTGACATTAGCAGCAGTGCTAGATGAGGAGACTGTACTGCAGACTCTCCCTCCTGTGTCTTACTCTATAGGACATACTGGAGGCCATTCCACTCTATCTGAAATGATGGAGTTTTGTGACCTTCAGCCTAGCAAACAAAAGACTTTTCTCCCTGGACTCTCCTCCAAAGGACCCTCCTCCAAGGACTGTCCTTTCCTTTTTTCATTGTTTCTTGCAGATATGTGATTTTATGCCTCCCTTATTGTGGCTTCCCCTCCCTGGATCTGGCTTATGAGGATTATGTTGACAAGCTGACTTTTTCGGAGGTGAACCCATAGTTCTTACTGGCAACGTGTTTGTTCCTCTCTACACGTGTTAAAATGTTAATATTGCTCTTTGCTGCAAAGAGATTTGTCATGCAAAGGACATGAACACTGTCTTTGGGTAAGAAAAGAAAGAGCCCTCAGCAGGACTCAAGATACAAGTGAAGTTAGTTGTTTCCTCATCAAAGTGAAATTATGCTTGTAGCAGGATGTGTTGGTATCTGTCTTGAGCCTGCCTGCTCTGGCAATGTTTTTATCCTTGGCATGGACATGTAGGAAATTCCTTTATCAGTTCACTGCTACTGAATATGCCCTTGGAGAGGCCAGATCATCCTTTCGTCATTAGTCAGCAAGCCCAGGCTAAAGCAGCAAACTGCATCCATGAGTATAATTGTTTTAAGAGTTTTAAAATTCTTGTGAAATAAGACTCATGATCATTAAGATTTTATTCCGTGTGTTTCTGATAACTTTCTCCTTGTCTGCATCTGGCCACTTATCCATGCAGACCTGCATAGAAGAATTATGTGTGTTATTCACAGGTGACTGAGATACTTGGATGTGAAGTTGTTGAAGAAAATGTGTTATAAAATCACCAACCTACAAGGCTTTTCCAAAGCATCTGAAATGTCTGTAATGGAGAAGTCTTGATTTTAAATGAAAATGTCTCAAAATTATATGAAAATATCTCAGGTTCCAGATTTACGCTGTTATTACTGAACAATCCTTTTCTGCTGCTTTGTTGCTATGAAAGATCACTACTTGTGTTCTTCCCTCTGGGAGTGGGAATGGGATCAGAACAGCATTGCATTGCCATGAACTATCTGAATTCTGTAACTAGCCAGCATCTTGCAACACCTTTGTAGCAAACTGACTTTAAAATGTTTGATTGTTCCAGTGAAGCAATGATAAAAGTAAACTGTAAAATAGAAATGAGCAGCCAAAAAGTCTAAAGTAAATTAAACACATTTCACATTCTGGATGTAGATCATACTAAGCCATCAATACAAATATTTGTGAAATCACTGAGAAAATTTTTACTTAGTCATCAATTTGAAAAAAATCTTTGTTTCTACCAGTATATGAAGTAGGCTTTCAATTTGCATCTTTATGAACAGCAGATAACTATGTGGAAAACATTAGTTTTCTAGTTTACATATGTGGTCCATAAAACTAGAGTTACTAGCTCAGTGGGTAATTACTTCTATGAAATTATTATAATAGCTTTGAACAAGGATTTACATTACTATACTAAAATAACTAACAGTTATGTATATTCTATTTCATTTTTCAGCAGCAATGTTGGTGTTTTGAAAGATTGTCCCTCAGAAATTGTATATCTTTTGGACAGGGAGGGGCAATAAATGAATGTGCATATTGTTACACTTGCTTTATAAAGAACAGTGCTAGTTATGAGTCTGTAACTTAGCTAAAGACTCATTGAACACAAAGGAATGGATTTGCCACATTTTTAAGAGCTTCTGGTGAGATGTTTGGTTCAGTTTATTGATCAGATAATCTTTAAATGGGTGTTTTGCCTAGGTAATAAATTGTAAGATGTTTTGTAGATTCTGGAAGGCAAATCCTGTCTCTCTAAGCCAAGAATGCAGTTTCAGATGATGTGAATGTTATACAACATCCTTCTGTCTGTGCTATAAGCAGTAAGAATGTACCTAAGAAAGGCTTCAAAACTGCCTTATTAAATACCAGGAAAAAAAAAAGGCTTTTAAGACAAAAATTATTGCAGGGCTTTCCACACTGCCAACCCTCACTGGCAGGAAGGTGCCTAAACCCAAAGGTTTCCGTTCCCCAAGTTTGAAAGCTCTGACCTCAGAAATCAGGTCCTCGATTTTTGCCAGAACTGCCTCCTAGTGAACCAGTCTTGAAGCAGGGGAGTAGGTTTAAGTCCATAAAGATGAAACTTTGATTTCACAGTTCAGTTTCTGGCAACTTGAAGACCCATCTGGCAAGCAAAGAGAGAGCCAGGCTCTCCAGGGACACCAGATCCCATGGCCCCTGAATGGGATCCTTGCTCCTTGGGTCTGGTGGGCTGTGCCAGATCTGTGACTCAGCAGCTCCTGGAGCTCTTGGAATCATGGACTTCCTACAGTCATGGAGCGCTTTTAGGGTCCTAGCCCATCATAAACTGAGCAGAGAGCTGTAAATCCTTTTTCCGGGCAGCGCTGAAATGTTTTGCTGGAATGTAACACAATGTCAAATTCTTGCATCATCTCTACAATGGAAACAACTTTGTCTACCTATCTTGGCTTAAGGAGTAAAAAGTTTATTTTCAATTAATTTTACCATCCCCTCTCCCACAATGTTTTTTAAACACAAACAGAAATTCAAAGAATTTGGGTTTTTAACTGAAAATTTGATAGAGCAAATTACAGAAGTGGTGTAGATATTGTCATTTCCTGTCCATCCAGTCTTGTGTATCTAAAAAAGGCTACATGCAGTTATTTTAAGGTGCTAATAAATAATTTTCTTTTACTTCAGCAAGTGCCCAGTGCATTTTCAGGGTAAGGGGTACTGAAAGGCAGTTTTGAAGTCTCTGCTAACTACATTAATGGTGCCTTTTGTATTTCAGTTGCTCTGAACTCTGAATTCTCTCTCATGTCAATAGCCTATCTTTTTAAAAGTCTACTGATTAAGTAAATAATTTTGTAGCGTGTGAAATTCCTTGTGTTTAATTTGATGAGATGGGAAGCTGCTTCTCCCCCTTAAAGTCTAATTAACATGGAGACTATCTTCTCTGATGAGTTCATAAGCTGTTCACAGACAGTTGGGATGTAGCAACTTTGCAAGACACTGTTTAAAGATCTCTGACATCTGAGAAAGCCACAAAATCCAATAATCCTACTTTCAGAACTCCAGGGTGTCCTTTGAGATCAATCTCATATCTAAACATCACATAAGGGAGTGCATTGTGTTATAGACTGGTTTCTATTGAACACCAAGTAAGAAGCAGCATTAGACATTCTTGAAGTAGAGCTTTTATCAGGGGACTAGGAAGGGTTGTCAAATTCTGAAAATTTTACCCATGATTAAAGCAGTACTATGAAAATTGTTACATTTTTAACAAAGGTCAGCTTATCCTCTATAGAGCTCTCTTGAGGATACCCAGCAAATTATTTATTGGAAATAAAGTTGAACAGCTTTCATGTTTATCTGTGTGCATGAACAGAGCTGGCATTAATTCTCTTGTCTGTAATTGCTGAGCTATAGTGTCAAATATCCTTTCAAGTAGACCTGGCTTCTGGTTTCAGTTGTGCTTTTGGTCCACGTACATTTATAAAAAGATAGTTTTAAGTGTGAAACTGCCCGAAAAAAAGCCATTATGTAGGATTAGTAATGTACCAGTGTTCTCATTATCTTTGAGTCTGTATTTTCATACATACTTGGGCTACTCACATTCAGTCTGCCATGCTGATATTCCACAGTGCATATTTTGTAGTGTTATAAGTGGATCTAAGCATTAAAGATCTTTATACCTGCTCTGCAACAAAAACAGAACTAAAAAGGCATTGGTTCTATGAGTTTAATTTGGGCTGTTTAACCCAATATACCAGCCATGGTGTGGAGTTATTCCAGAATACCTCCTGGGAGCACACTTCAGGGGCATGGTTTACTTTGCTCCCAACTGGAAAAATTCTCACGCTGTCAGTCACCAGGGCACTGTAGCTCAGTCAGGCTCTTAAACCCCTACCCCTGTGTACCTGTTTGCACAGAAACTCAAACTAACTTTGCTTAATTTGTCTATACACTGAAAATTTTAAAAGATTTCTATGTGATGATTGACTGAAAGTTTCTAGCTTTATTCCACTTTGGAGTGGTGATAAATGAGTTTGATTTTTTTTTTTTTAATGCTGCAATTCATAAGATTCTTTTGCTTTTCTTTCTTTTGTTTTCCAAAGATATGTTTCTGTACCTAAAGTCTACATACTAAATTAGTACATTTTAAATTGGTCTCATGTTGGAGTCCTCCCCACTTTCCAGTGCCTCTCTGTTCTCACTGAGAAATATCAGCGTTGAGAGACACAACATTTATGAGCAAAAGGAAAATAGTAGTAATAGATGCAGTAAATTAACCAGAAATATTTTGTGTTGAGCTAAGAATGAGTAGTATTGTGTTCTAACTGTGCCAGACCTCAAAATATACCTGTTTAACTTGTCCTCTGGGAAATATGATAAGTTGGTGTAAATAGTGAGTGACTACAGAATAATCAAGGTAAATAAAATTTGTTTTCTTTAACTGGCAATTAGCAGATAGGAGTTTCCAATACCAGTGTAATTCTGCTAGAATATAGACAAGGGAATGTGAGTGTGCTCTGCATTGAAATCTGTCCAGAAAAAGGCTTCAGTTACACAAAACTTCTGGTCAGCTTCTCCAAGCTGGTATTTGTTGCATAAGTGTTGGAATGAGATGTCTATTTTGTAGACAATCCTACAGCTGCTAAAAATATTTAGGAAAATCAGATTTTGTCATTCTGAAGTTGATTTTATTGAAGCATCGTCAGTTTGCTACAGGACAGGGCATTCTGCTGGAGCATGTGTCTCATTTTAGTATCTTTTATACCCATTTTAGTATCCACAAACCTGGTGCTGGGGCTTAGAGCTCTGAAATGCAAATGCACTGTTTGTACTGTTAAATTAGGACATTTGCTGAGAAGTACAGCTACAGGTACTGGGGTGTGAGGGGCGTTTTGTGGTGTCTGTTGGAAAACCAAATGTGACATCCCTTTTGGCTTGCAGAGGAGTCAATAGAATAATGTTTCAAGACATTTTAAAATTCTTTTTTAATTCATTGGAACGGTTTACATGTATATTACATTTTCTACTTTATTCTTTGACTTGAGTCAATACGTATCCAATGTAAGTGCAGTTCATTTATAAATAAATTGATATTCTGTCCCTCATTACCTATATTTCTAATGCATTCTGATACATTAGTAAATAGACTTGTCTGATTAAGCATTAGCACATGAAAAGAATTATCTGTCTACTGCCAAATGGAACTATTGACAATGATAATAGGACCAGCTACTGTATCATCTGGAAGCTGGTGTTTTACAGGAAGGCTGGAAATGGGTGGTGTTCCATTTGTACACTGAAACTGAATGACAGAAGTCATCTGTCTGGGTAAAAGAAAAATAATAATTTCTCCATATGCCTTCATGTATTTCTACCACTAAAACACAATAATGCCTTTGTATCACGGGTGTTGATTGGACTGCTTTCATGACATATTCAGTTTGTTATTCAGTCTGAGGAAAAAAAGATAAAATGTATTTTCCTTCAAAGCAACATGTGTAAGTTTCTAGGATAATTGCACATTAAAAAAAAAGAAAAAAGATAAGAAAAAAAATATACTGTCCTGCATACTGTGTCATCTTGTAAAATAGTTTGACTTAGCACATCTCAAAGTGTCACCACCCTCGTATCTGAAACTAGTTGTGAGATTTCTCCTTTTTTTTGTTTGTACCATTTAAAAGCATTCCAGTACAATTACCATAAATATGCAAGTTAACTCTATGATAAAAGCAGCAACTTAATTTACCAAAACATTGTGAACATTTTTATTGTGGTTAGTACAGTAAGTGCTTTGTTAATGCTAAATACTTGTAACCAGTGGTGAAGCAGTGCCTCTGTTGGGTGCAGAACTTGCACCTTTTCTCAGGTGCTCAGAAATTCATGTCATGTGGAGTAGTGCTGACAAAATGCTGACAAAAAAGCCAAACATAATTTTATTAACACATCATTAGTCTTCCAACATGGTAAAATACTACACCGTTAACATAGGCAAAAAGGTGCTAACCATATTCTAAATATTTTTAACCAGACCCTAATTGCATAAGTTAACAAAATGAGAATAATTCTGTAAATGTTTTTTTCTTGCACTCTCTTTACCTTTGAAGAACTGGGGACAACTGTAATTATTAGCAACTTATTTTATGAGATCTTGTATCAATACTCTGGAAAGCAGCATCTTCCATTTTTCAAATTTAAACCAATAATGTCAGATTAAATCCTTTTTCATGTGATGTTGATTTGGCAAGTAAACATGAATAGTGTGGTAAAGAGAAATTTCATTTGTATGTAAGACAGAATATTTTTTCTGTATCTGAAAAATTATTTTATATCTATGTATATTTTTTAAAAAAGAAAAGCTTATATATCTAAAAGCTGAAAGCTTACAGGCAACTCAGTATGCAAGTGAACAATATAAAATATTCAATCCCTCAATCCTTTTTGAGGGCCTGAAGTATGATAGTGCTTTTTGGTCCTCCTCATAAGAAGAGCAGCTGATATCTTAATGCAGTTTAGATTTCTGATTATCTTTTTAATGTTTTGGGTTAAGAAATTAGTGTAAAACGCTGCTTAGAATTCTTATGTGAAAGTAACATTTTATTTGTGTGGTTTGGTTTATTTGTTGTGGTTTGGGTTCTGCAAGTGGGCAGAAATGGTATAAGAAAAAATATTTATAAATGTGTCATATCTAATTTGATAGCATTGAAGTACAGCTATAGTAATTATTGTATTATCAAACACTAAATACAAAAAAAGGACAAGAAGCTTGCAAAATTCCCAGACTGTGGAAGAAAATAAAAAATATGACAGCGTATGTACCATATTTTTCTGCGACAAATGGCAGACTACTACACATAAATAAAATATATTTTGAAAATGAGCTATTTTAAATCCTTTTAAAATTAAATTGGGAAGAATACATCCATATGTTAAATTTAGGGGAATTGAAAAGACTAAGTTTCTTCAGAATAAAGACCTACAATCCCTTTAACTGTTCCCTTATTTATAACAGAGTATGAGTAAGGCCATTTATATCAGTGTGGATTCGCAGGATGGGGCTGTGAAGTTTGCTGTATTCAGCTTTGTTACCACCATATTTATAGTGTTTGGATTGCACAGTATCAGTGCTTCCTAGGTTCACTTACCAGTGCTTTTGAGACTCTGTCCAGGGACCTAATTAGTGCTTGAATTTGCAGTTCTCTTGTAGGAAAAGTGCTACATTTAACATAAGTCAATGGGACTTTTACTTTTGCAAAGACTGCTGGATCAGGCTCTCACTGTATACAAGAAATATTTCAGGTCGATGGCCTTCTCTTTGCCATATTTGAAATCGAAGCAAAAAGAAGGTCATTGTTTTATGAAAAATATTAAAAATTCATGATATGTTTTGGTTTCTACACTTGGATTCCTGGAGTAAATAATACTAATGGTATATTTTCAACATGTCTCTTAGCAATTACTGTATATTATGTAAATACTAGCAGGTAGCATACAGTAAATCTGTAACTGAAGAAATATTGACTTGAAACAAACTCATTTTAATTGAGAAACAGTGAACTTTTTGTGCCTTTTTACTGGTCTCAGATCCAGAGTGTAACAAATCTCTAATTTCCTAAGACGGTACACAGAGAAGCTGTAAAATGCCATTCTCAGCATTCAGGGAATAAAGCAAGCAGAAAGACATTTTTACTGAAATAAACAACTTGACTAAACCCAGTGCTGTAAAGTGCAAGTGTGAAAATCCCACTTTAATTGTGGAAAAAGAGAAAAAATGCATCCTCACTGTGGATAAAGACACCTTCAGCAGCACACATAGAAGGGAATAGAGCAGACAGTGCCAACATCCCTCAGCAGTGTGTGTTCATGGGAGGAAAGGGCAATAGATCATGTTTCCAACATGACGACTAATTACTTTTCTTACTCAACACAGTCATGTTGCAGAATGCTTTAATGAAAGGAGATTGCCAGCAAATTACCTCTTTCTGGTACTGTCTTGAAAAAAAGGATGATCTGACCACCATTCAAGGTGTTTGTGCTCAGCACAGTAGAAGGGTTTGAGTGCGACAGAGCAGAACCAGCTGTGTCTTGTTCAGGATAATCTATCTGTGAGGGTGGTGCCCTTCCTTTGGGCAACTAGATATCACAGAAGCAAAGGCCTTATTTTCCTAAGTTATTGATTTCTGCTTTCCTTTGTCATATTTCTTCCCAAATAATACACCAGACTTGTGCCTTTGGTTATCAACTCCACATGCCTTTGATGTTCTATTCATGCCAAGTGAAGGAGGCACAGATAAAGAGAAGCATCTGTTCCAGAAACCTGTGGAGCCATTTCACCACCAAATTTCCATTTGTTGTAGGGATGCAGGTATGAGTTCTAATTCACTTCTTCACATGCTGATCAGCCTTTATATGGCGCTGCACTTTTGATGGAATTAGTGTTAAAATGCTCTGTGCTTCGAAACACGCGTTTCTAAAGGACAAGATCACATCTAACTTTTTATCCAGCTCTGATATTTATTAGGTTTTCATGTGTGCAGTTCTAGTTTGAATTTCTCAAAGGGATCTTTGTTAAATATGCTGCTGTCTGCTTACTCGTAAGTCATTAAATCAATCTAAGTAACGTGTGTTAGGGGTTCCTGGTTGTTTGGGGGGTTTTTATGCCTTTTAGTAATTTTTTGTAATTTTTTACTTGCTAAGCACAAGAGCTTATGTGGTGCTCAGTACCTTTGTCTTGCCATGAAGGGTGACAATACCAGATAAGATTTTAAAACTAAATGGAATTATTTAAAAACCTGAAGGTTGCTCAGCACAACTGTCCATTAGCATTTTGTAAATCCAAATCTGTGTTCCTCCTGCTGCTGAATGAATAGGCCATACAGACAGAGAATGTATCACAATAGGTTAAATCATTCTGCCTTACTTTTCCACTGTCCTTAAGAGCAAAGAAGGAGCTGCCTTTCGAGAGTTCAAAGTCATTTCCCTCTTCAATCTGTTCCTTTAAAAGACTGCAGTAACCTTGTGTTTAGTGAAGTGTACCTTTCTTAAACAGGTAACACTGGCATTTTTATGTTATGAAGGAGCAACTTGTCATCTCTCTTGATAAACTGTTATTGGAAGTTAGGATAGTGAATTGCAAAGTACAACTTATGAGTTGGTGTAAATTTTATACAAAAGTAAGTTAATTTACTTGATAAAAGGTAGTATCTTTAATGTTCGATGATGAGCTTGTGTATCGAAGAGAGTTGAATCTTAGTTTTGAAGAGTTTGAAGAAATCCAGTGTGAGGAGAAAAATCTGGTGGAGAACCATGCTGGTACCCAGTGCAATGATATGGTAATCTGTTCCCACTTTGTGAATGATGAGTGAAGCCCAGAATTTCCAAAAGCTGCTGTGAAAGAACCTTAAGGTTTGTTTAGGCAACAGGTTTGGGTTGCTCTCTCCACCTGTTATTCCTCAGGGAATTGGTCATTTTGTCTGGGGGCTCTGCATAAGATAAAGAATGAAGTTTCCTGAATCCTTATCCCCTGAGTACACTCTAACCAAAATGTATGAATGTTGCAATGGCAAAGGTGCCTCTTTCAAGTTCCCTAACTCTTATTTTTGAGATTTGGATTTTTTTATATTATATGTTTATAGCAAACAATTAGTTTTGTCATTATTCTTCATCAAAAGTACTTAAAATCTGTTTTTATGTAAAAGGTTACTGTTTTTATTATAAAGGGATTAGTATTTTATTTTATAAGCCCTAGCAATTGTTGTATAATGAAAAGGCTAACCCTTAAAATAAACTAAATGCATGCTCAGTGATTAAGTGGCTTGCTTATTTCCATGGAAAAGACTATATAAATTACTTAAAAGCCACATGGACATTTTTTATGAAGCTTATAGATTGCTTTGTAAAATTCACTTGAAACTGTCAAAGGATGGGGACCATTAAAAGTTTTACTTGTACCAGATTATACTAAAGTATAAAATGGGGTAAAATGTTCAGCACGCCATGTTTTGCTAGTTTTCTTTCAATTAGCAATAATTTGACTAGGCCATGAAAAAGGCATTTAAAAATGTTTTATTATATTGTGTTTCCTGTAGTTTTTTATACTGTAGCAATTAAATACACTGAAAAAAATGTGCACTAAAATATTCATAATCGCAAAAGTAACATGAGATTTATATGGATTTATATAAATTAATTTAAATGCTTTAAAGGTATGAGTCAACGTAAAAAGACATAAAGTATCTGCAATATCAGAGAATAAGATTCCACAGTTATAATAACTTCAGGCTTTAGGTATCATGAGCAAAGATACAGGAAAATGCATAGCAGCACCTTACACTGAGTTATATTTATAACTGTCTTTCATGTGAGAACCTATGTGACTCATCCATTATTTATCAGGAATATATTTGCTCAGCAAATATTCCATGGAAGTTTGTAAGAAATCATTTGGCATTATTTAAAGCTGTATTTTTCCTGTAAACTCCTGTAAGTTGCTATGCTTAAGTTTACTGAAAATAAACCTTTTAGTGACTCAGTCTCCCAATTATCCTTAAAGCATTTATAGAATAAAAATGTCAGCAGATTAATTTTAGTTCTACAGTGGGTGCTGAGCATGTTCAATTAGATTAATTTAATGTGATTAGTCCTCTCACTTTCAGGTTTTCCTCACCACTAAGAATAGATGACATGTGTAAATGTTGTTAGAAATTTGCTGATGGGAAAAGTTCTGTTCTCAGGTGAATGAGCCCAAATTTTGATGTCTAGCTCTACTAAAAGAAGTGACAAAACTCTTATTTATGTAAATACTCTAAGGAGTTCATTCCCAGTCCTTGGAAGCTTTCTTTAAATCTTTAAAGCTGATGGTTTGTTTGTGTGCATGTGTAGAGGAAGTTTAAGTAGGTTCGTAATCTTGAACATGACATGTGGTATGGGATTTGGATGTGCAGTTGCAGTAAAGGTGCTGTTTATTAGATCTAATCCATTTGGAAAAAGATTCCAGTTTTGGACAGTGTCCCTAGATTTTGAAATAGAGTATGTTCTTTCAAAAATAGTCTCAGCTTGAAAGTCTCACAAGTCCTATAAATATATGTATACATGAAATATCAAACAAATACCTAAAGATCTGGAATACTTCATGTGAAATTGATACGAAGGTTTGATGCATCACAAAGAGATCTGTAATGTAGCAACTCTGGATTTGCATCTTGGTGTTTGAAACATGACCAAATCCGTAGATTTTTTTTTTTTTTTGAAAATCAAACATGACCTGTGTATTTATATGTTTATCTGAACTGATTGTGGGGAATAGTTACATGACACTTTTCTCCTCTCCTCTACTTTTCTACTTCCATTAGCACAGCCATGGCTGAATTCACATTTCCTTTCTGCAAGTGGCAAAAACTGCACAGTACACTCAACACCCTTGTGAGTACTTTCCTAAAACAAGTGGTAGTTAGTTGTAGAAATATTTATTCTTCTGTTGTTTCAGCAGGAAAAAAACAAACTAGAAATTGCCAGTCTAATGAGTTTCCCAAGAAGAAAGCATAACAGGCCAGACAGAGTTGGACTGAATGCTGCCTTTCTAGAAAACCTTTTTTGTGTGTGTAAAAGCTGCAGAATTCTATGTAAAGTGATACTTAGTTAAAAAAAGGCAACAACAAAACAACAGCACAAACTGTCAGGGACTCAGTGACCTCTGTTGTGAGTAATACTGGCCAGAATAGATGATAGAAGAAGTTATGAGAAATAGAATAATTTCATGCAAATAAACTTGCAAAAACTCCACAGACAGGTTTGTTGGTTTGGTTTGGGTTTTGTTGTTGTTGTTTTTTTGTTGTTTTTGTTTTGTTTTTTTTTCTCAAAGCACATAAAGAGATGAAAAATACCTATTCATTGTAACTATAAAGTGATGTCTGGCTATAACTTGAAAAGCTCTAGAGAATGCCTAATGGATTCTGGTAGGCGGATGAGACTCAGCTCCTGGGAACTCGATAAAGCAATCCTTGAGATCCTCTCCTAAAGAGCAAGGGCAGCAGAATTGTCCAGGAGAAAAGAACAAAATAATAACAACCATTAGTTTTGAGCACAGATGGAAGCTAAAAGGCACTCAAGGAGGCAAAGGGACCAAGAAGACATTCATCACACCAGCACATGCTGTAGAATGATATGAAGGACAAAAATAAAAGTGTTCAGCCATGGGCAAAGTTCTGTGCTATGGGGAACGGAATCATTCTCTACCATAATGCCAGTGGCAAGTGCTAGGAAGGTTGGAGCATTAATATATCAAATGATTGAAGACATGAAGCTCTCCTTTAAGAAAAAGATGCATATAGGGTGACTGGGAGAGATCCTAGGCAAATGCATGTAAAGTGCATGTACACAGCAATGAAAGCTTCCAGCTGTTTTCCTTCCAGCTGTTCCTATTAAGAAAACACTCAGATCAACCCAGGTCTAGCTGGATTACAGAATTCTAGCTACAAAATACTGCTTATCAGCAGCAGAGATTTAATAGGAAGCCATGGCCAAGTTTTGGAGAAATACAGTAACAATTTTCTGAAGCTACTGAACAAGTAGTTAATGAAAAACTTAGAAAATTGGTGCATTATTATTTAGAGGAGACACAACAGAAGACACAAGAGTCAGGGTTTTTTTCACAATGTCAAAGCAAGAATTATCATATTTGTTTAAGCATATTATATCTGTTTATTTTCCATGTCTGAGTAAAAACTAGACAAAATATCTGTGCGGGTCAGAAAGAAAATGAATAAAGGTTATCTTGCAGTTCTGCTGCTCTGTAGGGACATGCAGCCCAGACGTGGGCGTTTCCTGTGGTGGAGAGCTCATCACGTGGGACCAAGAGCATGGGTACTAAATACCTGTGTTGTCTTCTGCAGTGCACCACAGGGTTATGCACGTTGCCCAGATTTATTTCCTTAATTCTAATTCATTTATTCTAAGAGGATAAGCCAATCTCATCAAGCCCTGAAAATAATCAAGTAATATCTAACTTTGCTTTCCCTTTTCCTGCAATCAGGGATTCATGTGTACCTTCTGTTGCTCCCTCAAGAATTCAGTTTCTGATGTGCATGTTCACATCTGCTTTCTGTATATGCTGAGAGAACTGAGGTGTGTGGATGAATATTTGAGCAAAATGGTCATTACATGTGTTCCCCAGATCTGTTTTGGCTACTAACACCTGCAGAGACCAGCACTTTCTGAAAAGCAGTGTGTAGAATAATTTCAATACTGCAGCGAGTTATTTCTAAAAGTGTATCACCTGTATTAATATTGTCCCTCTGACTTCTGATTGAAGAATATGGGCAGAGAAGGAGAGAGAATTGTACGTTTCTGATGATTGCAGACTTTGTCTATAAAGGGAAGATAAGTATTAATAATTCTACTCAAATCACAAGACATCACATTTCACTATTAAAAATTGGTTTTTTCTTTATTATGACCTGCTTTTTCAATGCAAATCTAATTTTTTTTAATATGTGTTGCCATTAAAAATTAACTCAAATAACTCTTTACTTTTTTACACTCTTACCAAGATATTTGTGCAGCTAAAACTAGGGCAGAAGAAAAGTCTTAACATTTCAGTTTTCAGTGTTCTAAATTTAAATTTAAGGGCTTATTTCTGTTCATACATTCTATTAGCAGTTCTCTTTCCAATGTACTTTTTTTTTTCTGTCTATATAAGTTCCTTTCAATCCAAGAGAAAAGAAAATGGGACAAGAACTGTTCCCATGACTTTCTGAAATTTTGTAGCAAGACATTGGAAGACCAGATGCTATAGTCTTATAAATTCAAAAGGCATTATATACAGCCAGCTGTACCAAATAAACTCAGATTTTTATACCACATTGTGGTGTTCTGTAAATCCCTATTTGTTTTCAACATCTGCTTGGACCTGTCCACGCTTCCTGTCTATTAATTATAATTAATCATATACTAGAATGTATCTTTATGTTTGAAGTATGATCCAATAAGAAAGCTATTGTAATATACTGAGAGTTTGCTAAAGATAAAATTGTATTTTCTTATGATTTTGCTGCTTAATGGAAATTTCTTTATTCTTCTGTCTACTTCTTAGCTTTAGAAAAAACCCTTAATTATAGGTTAATTGATTCAGAAAGCACTGTGGAGAACAAGCTCCATATAAATATAATTTTTTCCCCTTGTTCCAGATGATTATTTGCTTCCATGTGAAGATGCTGTACTGTGTAATTCTTTGATATTTGGCCCTTGTTTTTAGCAGTTGAGCATTCCTCTACCCTGCTATTCTAATTTTTATCAGAAGTTGCTAACCCTCCTCCAGGCACATCATTTAATGAGGATTTTAATAAGGCCTTTGCATGGTCTTCAAAACTAGTTTTAACTTTCTGTGAGCTAAGGTGACACAATAAATTGACAGTAGAAAACTTGAAATTGAGATCTCAGTGTTCCAGGTGAGGTTGCATTTTCCCATGTAGATCCTGCATAGCCTCTCATTTCAAATTAGAAAATCCAAGGATAAATCAAAACCAAGAACCTCTAATAGAGCAAAGCCAGAGTGGGATGTTCCTAAGGCACTGGAGGTGCCACAAACCTTATGAAAAAACCCAAAAGGGTGCTCAGGTCTATCCAGGCAGGGTCCCTTTCCTCTCCAGGCAGGGTGGGTTTTCATGCTGTATCTGAGGGACTGGTGGCATCGGAGAATATCCTGCATCCACATCTGCTCAGCCATCACCAAGGAGAGACTCAGAGCAGATCCAGGGAGGGCTGCAGCTATTTGTAGGTGGGCAGGGAATTTTCTTGTGGGACTGGACAAACTGAATTTGGCTTGTTGAGCCTGACAAAACGGGGACTGAGGAGAGATACAGAGCCAGCATTGTGGATGTGGAGCCGGGAGCCCCTATAAACTGACCAGGAATAAATTTAGGCTGGAAGTACAAGAGGTTTGTCATGTGACACGGAGCAGCTTTTTCCTTGGACTGTGACCCCTTGGTTTTCTTTGGGCAAAGTGATCCCTGATGGGGCTGGGGGGTTTATGAGTCTTTGGGGGCTGGGCCTGCAGTTGCTGGTTTTCCTGTCTCCCTGCAGTTCAGCAAGAGGACATGTTCCTCAAGACTAGTGCTTTATCAGAGGCAGGCTGGTCATTTAAATACTTTCCTCTCTGAGGGTTTGCTATCCTATTCCTCTGAAAGCCAACTGAGGTAGTAAGGAATAATTTTTCCCCTATATTTGGCTACAGCCAATGTATAAATAGTGGATGAAAGGTGGTATGTGGCAAGAAGTAATTTTTAAGAATTGAATGTGCATAAAGTATGTAGGTTTTTCCATCCTTCATTCACTTCGTTAAATGCAAAGCAAGCAAAGTTTTAAAATAACTTTAATAAGTGTTTAATAGTTCCTAACACATCTGAATGGAAATCACTTTATTATCTTTTCCATGTAGGAGATACTATTAGGCAGTGATTTAAAACTTAATATTTGCAGAATTATACCTGCCATGTAAATACTCAAACTTTTAAAATTCAGACACCTTTGGGGTGTGGGATTCCAAGTTCCTGATTTTTCAAATATACTTTTTTCTTGTTTTGTAAAGGTTTTCAGTCCACTTTGAAACATATATGCATTAGGCTTAAAGGCAAAAGGAAGCAATGAGTGGTAAATTACTAGTGGCTGAAATAAAACAGTGTTTCAGGATCAAAGTGTGGGCCAGCATTAACACAAGCCTTTCTAAATTTTTGAATGTTTTCAATTCTACAGCTAAAATTGATGCCAGAAGAGTTAGATTATATTTATTTAATTTGCCTCTTTTTATCATCACAAATATACTGAAATACACATAACACACTGTGCTTGTATTTCCTTGTGATGTCTGTAGTGTTACTCACAGTGAAAACACAGGAGTCCGAGTAAAACTTTGTCTTCAAAAGTATGAACTTGAATATACCTGGTGATCGTGAGAAATTTAAAACAGATTATATTAAACTGTCCAATATGGTGTCACTGATTAATAATGATTGATTCTGTAATAACCATGCAAATGTAAACTATTCATTTATTCCAAATACATATAAATTGGGAGAATGATATCTCATATAATCTGGTGTTAGTCTATTCACTGCATCATAAAAATTAATTTGTCTAATTAATGACATAAGTTCTTTTATACATGTATAATTCATATTAATTGATAGGTCTGCCTAAAAAGAGTACCTTTTGGAAGAAAAATGATCCTATTAGTACAAGTTTAATCCAAATCAGGGCTGACAAAGCATGGTGCTTTCAAGGCTTATCTCTAGCTTTGTTAATTGTCATAAGCATTCTAAATTGATTATTCTTACATTAACATGGGACATTTCATTCATCAATGCTTTGCTGTAAAGAAAATTTGTCTAATGGATTTGGGTAGCAGTACTAAATAAGTGCGTTGGTCCATTTTTCCACTGTAGCTACAGGGGTATTCAAAGCATATTAATTCAGTAATACTGAAAAAATTAACTGCTAAAATATATAGAAATATCATACAAAATTAGATTTCTGACACTGAATAATTTTTGTGATATTTCAATAGTAAATGAGTGTGTAGACTAACACTTTTATTGCTTTTGTATTTCATGGATGCCTTGATAAACAGGCAATGTTAATATTTCTTATGAGCGATGTTGCTTCACCTTCCAGGGCCACAGGGGCACAAAGTATAGGATAAATTAGTTAAATATGCATTTTAAGGAGCTGCTTGGAGGAACAAAACTTATAATATAGTCAGGATTTATAATGTACAACCTTATAGTTAGCATTTTAATAATTTATTTGCAGATGATCAAATTTACTATTGGTCAATGAAAGAATTCAGATACAGACTGAGATTTCAGTGAAACAAATGAATTTTAGTGTTTGTTAATCTCTCTCTGCCTGTTAACCTACAGCTCTGATTTTTTTTAAACATATATTCATAGACACAGAAAATGCAACCTTTACAAATTCATCTGGTTTCTGCTCAGAATGGGAGGGATTGACTTTCAAAACCTACACTCCTTTTATAAGCATTGGCTCTGTTGGCGGAATGTACTTTATGTGCACTTTTTATGGTGCTCTCGTTTCTTTTCCCCATTCACCTGATCTTTGTTTGTCTTGCACTTTCTAGCATTCTGTTAATCACTGGAAGCCACTGTGGAATCAGATCTGTGGCAGTGCCAAGAATTTCAGGAAGCTTTTTATAGTAGTTTGCAGTTGAAGGCATGCATCATAAAATGAATGAGGAGGAAGGGAAGATGCTGTCCAATGGAAGTTAAAGGCTTGTTTTCTCCAGCTCTAATCAGGGCATATTTTCCCCTTTGTTGGGCCTATCCTTGAACAGCAATTCATAAAATGAGGCCGTGCTTGGCCTCCATTGCTTCTGCCATAGGTTAAAAGGATCCATGAAGGAAAGAAAAATGCTTTTCTCAGTTTATATTCCTCTCAGTAGTGGCTCAGGAGGAGCAGATGAACAATTCAGTTTAGCCTTGTAGCTTTGAGGTTCATTCAGTGTTTGTATGGGACTTTGGATTCTCAATACCAAAGCATTTTCCATGTCTATGCTGCTTTACCTTGGCTTTCTAGCTCCACAGGGCAGACTGGAGATGTTTTTTGGGGTTTTTTGCTATTTCAAATACATAAAAAAAGAGATCTGATGTTTTGATCTTTTTATTGTGTAGTCAGATTTTCCTTCAGCCAGTGAGAGCTACAGATAAAAAAGTGCAGCTGAACAGCTGGCTAGACTTCTTTCTTTTCTTCAAGCACAGAAGTTAGATAAAAGTGAACAGTGATGGTTTGAATTTAGTCCTTTGGGAAAGGATTCTACTCTTACTGATTAATTTTATTCAGGAAGTGCTCTGTTACTCTGTAATAAAACCCTGGGAGTTATATTGTAATTGTACAGCATAGGGTGTTCAGTTTGCATCAGGCTAGGAATTAACATAACCTTAAGCCTGTGTTACTTGCATTTAAACACAGACACTTGGTTTTTATGCAGAAACACAATGGAAAGGACCACCCTTTTGCTAGGCTTTTCTGCAATTCTGATTCAGTGTAGAAATGAATAGAACAACTTCAGTTTCATTTGAAATATGTATCCTGGCACTGTAAATTTGATTCCTGTATAAAAAAGCACTTAGAATCCATAAAAAAACCCCTATGTACTTCTCCTTCCTGAATGCCATCATTTATAAGTATGCTGTCTTCATTTATCACCTTTGGCTTAGATCCAGTCCTGATTTCTAAATTATATATCCTAATAACTGAAGCTAGGATGAATTGCACCTTCAAATTTATATCCATTCCTGTGGTCTAAAAAAAATCCCTTTGTTCCAATCATGACTGGTTTTTCACATCCATTTTTAATCCATATGCCAAGCATTCTCCATAGAGTTCAAATTTCAGTGAAAAAGGAACACTTCCGAAAGTTGTTCAGTTTGGTTTACAGTAGACAATGTTTGGGAAAGACAGAGATATTCCATATCCCAAAACTAAAATATACCAGATGTGCAGCTTTATTCTGGTTAAAAGCAGATCAGAAAAAAAACATATATAATATTCTTTGTTTCCTAAAAGTAATTTAATATTGCTTTCAACAGAGAATATGATACTCTGATTTTATATAGTAAAAATGGGAAAAGTATCTATGATAAAGAAGGAAATGAAAACAAATTACTTGTGCTTAAAATCCAATAAAACTCAACAAATACCTTCATGTCTGATATTAGTTGAATGCATACTTCCAAGTCATGTAGGAATTAATTATTATTCAAGTAGTGTCATTTACCAGTGCCTGCATTTAACAGATTGCTTGGGTTGACATGAGAGTCTGGTAATTTTTATTATTTCAAAATGAATGGAACTAACAGGTTTTTACTGGTCATTCAAGGAAGTATTATTGAGTTCCAGTATGCCTCTCATGTGCTCTGAATTGAAGGATAAAAAGCAAGGGAGTAGTTTTTCTCATTAAAACACAACAGTGAAACAAGATACTCTTGTCTTCTTCCTTTACACCACAAGAAGCAGAACACAATATTTCCTCCAAATGCTTTTGTTTGTTAGGGGTTTCCTGTAAGTTTGATTGTTTTAAGAGACAGGAGAAAGGAGGAGGAGTTGAACTTGTTGGAAGATGTTTAATCATCTCATAGTTGTTATCTTGGAAGTGTCTGTAAGACATGTTTTCCCAGGCTGATGAGAAGAGTCTTTTAAGATTCACTCACCTTCAGATGTTAGACATCACAGTAATGATTGAAATATGGGACCCTCACAAGCTTAAAATATAAAATCTGTTAAATTGCTTTTCCTTGTACATTTCTTCTTTCTGCAGTGAGGTCAGGCTGTCTGAGTTATCCTCTGTATTCTGCACAGTCTTAATGTCTTTCATACAAGACACGTGTTTAAGCCTATATATTACTACCCTTAGGTTTCCAGTTGTGACTAGGATTTTGGAGACTATTAGGTTTTGAATGTTTGGAGTTGGAGTTCTGAGTCATCTGGATGCAACTTTAAAAGATCAGCCATGAAATTCACATGCTGTTACAAATTCTGACTTAGAGATGTTCGTATTTGGGGTTTTATTTTAGTCTTTTGTTTAGTTATAGTACAATAACAGAAATAAATAAGATTAAGGAACCAAAGCAATTCAACTGAATTTGCCCAAGTCTGGCTCCTTGTTGAATAAAAACTAAAACCCACCCCACAGGGTTTCTGGTCCTGGTGAGTGTCTGTGACAAAACCAACTAATTTACTGCGGAAAAACGTCAATTCTGTGTGACATCTGTTTGGCAATATGTGCTAAATCCACTCAAAGTTCTCTTCCATAAGCATCCTCAGAAATACTATTTGCAGGAACATAATTAATATTGACTAAATGAAAAAAAATCATATAGGCATGTACTTTCCAGAAATGTATGGGCCTGGTGGATTTCTAGTTTTATCAATCAAAAGGTGAGGAAAATCCTACTCTGGCACTAGAAGGATGTCACTTTCTTATAATGATCTAAAGGTAAAGGAGATAATGAGGAGAAGTAGGACAGAAGACAAGCCTGTGTGTAGAGAAGAAAACACCAGTGAATTCTGTTCTATGTTCATGAAACCTTTGCCTCCAACTTCTCATTTTAACTGGGATGAAGAGGGATAAAGAATAGGAAGAGTTCATATTCTAATTTCTGCTCTCCAAAAGTTAATCCTGAAAGAGAAATCTCAGAAGATGTTTGCATCACTCATGACTGGGAATATCTGTACTTGCTCCTGCACCAGCTCTTTGTGATGCTTTGGAGTAATAATACATGGCTTGGTCTCCTCCTAAGGGAGTTTTCCATGTAAGGCCCAGCAACTGCCTACTCTGGCTTTTTGTTTAGGCTACATCTTCTGCAAACTCAGACATCTTTAGGCAGGCCAGAGGGAAGTGCCTGAGCAGCCTCATACAGAGGATATCCCTCCACAACCACGTGATAGCTCTCAGGTTGGGCTCTCTAGACCAAAACACTGACGTTCCAGAAATCAAGCAGTGATATCAGTGCAAAGTCACTAATAGGTTGTATAACTGAATTATGTTAAATGGGAGGTGTTCCATTAACCTTTCAAGTTCCAACCAGGTTACTGTTGAGGAGTTTCTCAAGACCAAAAAGTTTGAGAATTCTAGAGAGCAGGCTCATGGGGATTTTTTAGTGTTTTTTCTTGTCATGTCATTTCACTCCAACTCTAATTTTGAGCTATCAGGACACAATGAAAACTGCTTGTCAGAAATATAGAATGACTTGGTAAGAGATGCAGCAGCTCTTGTCTACATCAGGTTATTTCTTTAGAATATGACATGCCAATTTCAGTGTGCTGTGTCAGAAATTAGTGATGCCATGTCTCACTGTACAAGAACTATTATGAGATGCTGCTGTAGATAAAGGGCATTACATGAGCAAATGTTTATGATCATTCAGAAGGAGATAAAAGATTTGTGTTATCCAAGGGACAATCATATTTTCCCTGTCTCAGCCCTAAATGAAATACCAACTTCTAATGTGTTGATGAAAGCTTGTCTTTCCCATGTTTCCCCTCCTCCCCTATTCCTTTGTAAAGCAATTTCAAAGTAAACAATGGTCTACCACCAAATAAGAGTTTACTAAGAATAAAAATTGGATTTGGTCTGCCTGTTGACAAGCTGATTGATTTGTGAGCTCTTATGACTGAATCCTCTCCTAAATGTGCTCTCATTTATCATGTGTAAGATTGTTTCAGAATCAATACCAGCTTAACACAGAAGCATTTCTGCCATGGACATTTTGAAAACAACTTGCCTTCTCAATACTGCTGCTAATTTTTTCAGGCAGAATTATCGGAAGAGTTTAATTGCACTTTGCAAGTTAGCACATGCTTATACTAGGTTCTGCTTTGAAATGATGATTTTCAAAGTAACTTCTATATATCATCTTTTTAAGAGAACAAAAATAGATTAAAATTGGATTTTCTTTCCTCTACTAATGGGGAAATCAGATCGAACTTTCTCTAGTTGTTAAATGTGCCCTTTGAAAACCCATTTTCCAAAAATTGGATTTCTTAAATTAGCTTTTTAACATAATTATTAGCATTCTATTGGAATAAGTACCAGAAAGCAGTCTGGGAGTAAGCCTGCTTGGGTATATGAAAATTGTTAAAGTTACTTTTCTCAATTAAACACCCATAAATTTAATTTTAAATGGTAGAGAAAATTTTTAATGTCAAATATAATACAAGGAACGGAGAAAGATAATAAAAGGTTCTGAGCTCTTCAAGCAGTTTGTGAGTTGTCTCAGCTCTGGTGTTCAACTCTGCCTGTGCAGAGATGGAGCAGGGCAGAGCTTGGCTCCCAGGACAGGACCAGGACGTGCCAGCAGCCCTGGAGGCACAGCTGGTGCCAGCAGGGGAGAGCAGAGGCAGATGGTGCTGGGTGCCTCCTGCCAGCCAGGGAGACTGGCTAAAGGAATGCTTGGTGTCAAGTGTCCTCCACCTGCCTTTTGCACTCTGTGTGGCTTTTTCACATGTTTTTAACCTTTCAAGCTGTACCTGTATAACAAATCACCAGGTTGTGGAAGAATCAGTTTGGGAAATAATTGAGACGTTTGTCCGCGTTCCAATTTAACTCTGAAAGAGAAATTTCTCCAGAGTCCATTTGAATGTGGTGTTCTGGAGGACTTTACCTGCAGACACCCCAACTTGTGCTCTCAGACTGTCCCTTTCCCCATGTGCTGGTGCCAGAGTTGAGGCTACTCGGGGTGAGTCAGAAGCCTGCAGGCACTGCACGCTCGAGGGACCCAGGAGACATCCATGCTGTCACTGGGAGCCCTGGATGCAGTTTTGGAAAGGATGTCTTGTGTCCTCCAGCCTACAGGAATTTTACAGGTTCCCACATCATACAAACCTTGTCGTAGATGGGTCACACTCAAAGATATTTAATTTGAACAAAAGGCCTGAGCTTCACAAGATAAAAACATCGTGATCAAAATTAACTTCTTTGCAAGTGTAACTTTATTCTATGTAAAAACACATATTTATACATCATTCTACCACATTTAGCTATTTTTATGCTTCATTATATTGTATTTAATATATAATTATTATTTATTTATAATTAGGTATATTTAAATGTAATTTATTTTCCCAAGGAGAAAAGGAAAATTGTCTTTTAGTTTTTCAGAAAGTGGCTTATCCTCTATTGAAAATAATTGTTTTTTCATATAGCCTTATGTGTTACAATAATAACAGCCTGTACATATTTCTCTACACTGCTTTGCTGCCTACTAGCATGTTATCTTGGTTGCACAGAAAGTAAATCAGAAATTTTATTTTGAATTATGTCATTGCTCAAAAGTGCCTTCAGGTTTTACCTTGGTTTTTAGATTTCTTCTGAGGTGGCATGAAACACTCAGTTGTGACTGCCTTAAGTGTATGCTCTGTCTCCATTTACATCAAAAGTAATTTTTCTGTAAACTTAGAGCAAGACACTCTCATTGGACTGGTTTAAATTATTTCATAGATACAAATTAAGTTTATTCAGCATTCTGATGTAAAATAAAAACCTAAAATAATTGAAATACTAAATCAGTGGAAGGTATTTACAGGTGTTTAATACTGGACAAAAAATAACAAACAGAAGCAAAAAAAAAAAAAGAAAGGTAAAGAACAAAAGAAATAAGCATTTAAACTATTATAACAGTACTGTGCATTATCAATTTGAATTAGATCTGGTGTTCAACTGTGTAAAACCTAAATGTGTTGTAGACCCAAAGTATAAAATTTTTAAACTTCCCACTTTATGCTAAATTTGTACATGATCAACTATTCTTCTCAAAAAGAATGAGTAGTATTTTTTTATGAAATAGTTGTAACAACCATAAAGTGCTATTAGGGCTTACCTCAGAGTGGGAGATGATGATAATGTATACATGCAGACAGATAAATGATTCAATTCTTACTTACAAGAACAGCTGACAGTGATTGCTTATGCTCATTTCCTTTGTGCACACTATGTAGACCAGGAAACTCCAGGTTTCATGGCCTCTCATGTTCTCCAGACTAAATCAGTCACTCACATAATAATTATTAATTATTTTATGTTGACAGATTGTTGTACTAGTTTATGACAGTTGAAAGACCATACAAAATTTTTAAAAATTCAACAACTGATAAAATACATTACAGCAGCAGTGATAGCATAAATAATTATCAGTTGTTTGTAAATAACTAGCCAGATAAATTGAGATATTTGTTGTTAAGGCTCAGCTCACTGCACTCCAAAGATTCAGCTTTGTAGATCATGAAGCTGAAGATACGCAACAAAGGTTTTGGTTCATATTACAGTGGATTTATCCAGGTCATATTTGGGTCTCTACCCTGTATATTAAGAACATATGTGGTTAAACTTTTATTATGCAAGATATACACCAGTTGGTTGTGAATTTCTTGTATTGTGCTGACTCCAATGTTTAATTTCAACTTCAGCCCTCTCAGAGCTGTGGTGTTTGGAATATTTCTGATTTTAATCTGAGCTCTTTATCCTGCTGTGCTTTCAAAATGGACTCCTAATCACCTAGCTGAGTTGAACTTTTCATCTGGGGAAGGCTGTGAGGTATCCTAGCCAAAGATCAAATACTCTCAACTGCTGTGCAGCGTGGAAGTGAGCCAAAGTGATCACCAAACGCATTGCAAAGCAGGAAGGGAAGCTGTGATGTTCCTCATGTTTTTTCTCGATTTGGAAGCTCCTCTGTAGCGGCTGCATTGGGGATATCTGCTGGAAGACATGGCCTGTGTGAACAAGGGCACAGGGCTCACACGAGCTGGGGCTGAGAGAGGGAACTGGCCCTGCCAGCTTGGCCTTCTCAGACACTGCCCACCCTGGGCAGGCTCTGCCCCTCCCCTCCACTGCATTGTCTTCCAGCAGGGTTGATAGGTGCAAGAGAGGGCCAATGACAGTGTTTGGTCACTGCTTTAGAGTTGAGAAGATTGGCTTCTGCCCTGAATTCCTTATCTGGTTGGCTGGAAGGATATTTACTTGGAGGATCAGTTCACACTACTGGATGACATGGGAAGAGCTGGAAATGAAAGAAAATATATTCTTGTTCTTGGTTTGATATGGCTCATTTCTATTCCTCTTCTTTTACTAATTCTTTTAAAACACAGTGTCATTTTTTATCGATCCCATGCCAAAACAGGAGTGCTGACCTCTTGTGATATCCATGTAGTAGTACTTGGAAGCAGAGTGCTCTGTTCCACACTGAAAAGCAATTTTGTGTTTCTGAGAGGTTCAGCTATTACCAACGAGCCACTGATGCTTTTCTGCTTAAGAAGGGTCTACAAAATAAAAATGCATTGTGCTGTGAATCACATGGATGTTGAGTTTAGGTATTCAGCATTGTTTTTAAGTGAAAAGTTGCTACGTAAAATAGTCCTATTTTTTATAAATCACCATAATATGTCACTATAATCAGGAAGTTTATTCATTTATAAACATATCTTATCTTTAGCATCTCAGTCATATGAAACTGAGTTATTGTTTGTATTATGCAGATGACTCATTTCCCTTTCAAGGATGTGCAAATCATATGTCATATACAGTATCTGACCTTTCTTCTTGCAGTGTCTGCAGGCCACCATCTGATTATTCAAAGTAATGCTTACAGTAATGATAACAATGTCAAGAAAAACAGGAACAGTGCAGGAAAAGTCCCTTAAGGATGGCTGATATTAAATGCATGCAGTATTAAAATATTAGAGCAAAAGCCATACCAAGAAAAGTTTAAAATAATAGTAGTAGGAACTACTTGGAAATGAGGAACAGCATGGGAAAAAGCAGTGTGGAGCAAAATGGCTAAGGAATCCAACTTTTTTCCAGATGAATTTCAAAACATGAAAGGGCTGCCTTTGTGAAAGTGTAGATTCAGATGGAGAGGCTGTAGCCAAGACTCAGCCTCTGCTCCTGCAATGTAAATCTGCCCTGGTGTCAGATTGCAAATCAGACCATGTCCCTTTGTGATTTCCCCTCTTGAACAGACTTCCAGAGTTCTGATGGCTTCATGTCGGGGCTTGTCTCTGGGAACACCTTTGAAGGGTTTGGGTAAAGGAGTACCCCTGGCAGTTAGCTGAGTTTTGCCTTTTTCCAAGGTTTCTCTAACCACAGTCCTTTGCTATTCATGATACTACCAAAAATATCCCCTCAGTATCCTTGGCACTACTCCAAAAATAACACCTCAACTTTTTGGGTGCCAAGTGTTGACAAAGCAAAGGTCTTGTACGTGCACAGAACAGGGAACCCCAAAGTCACTTTTCTCTTAGATTTGATAATGGGTATCTGTGACAGCTGAACAGCAGAATATTCCAGTTGTGCAGCCCATGGGACTGCCCTGGAGTCCTGCTGAGGTCTGCACCAGGTGCCAGGAGCTGCTGGGACAGTGTCATACTGAGCCAGCTCAGCCCAGGGCTCTGGGCATGGCACAAAGCGGGCTGGGAGAGCTCATCCCTTTGGCTCTACAAAGCAGCTCTTTGCCTTCAAGGGCAGCCTGGCTGTGCTGGTGACATGGCTGTGTTCACCTGGGGTGGTTTTGGGTGAATTTGGTCTGCTGAGCTCAGACTGGCCCCTCAGGGATCTGCTGTGAGTGTCCAAACCCCCATGGCACAGCTGGATAGTGACAGTGACAATGATGTGGCCTCCCTACCTGTGGTGACTGCACATTGTCCACAAGCCTGTGGCAGTCCTGCTCCTCTCTCTTGTTACAAGCAATGTTTTCCACAGGATGGGTTTTGTTGTTTGGTTTTTTTAAATGTCTTTTAACTTAATTCCCATTACTGTGACCTGTTCTGCTTTGGTGGAAAATCTTTTTTGTATAAAATCTGTTTATGTCATGTGTCAGGGCAGCATATAAACTCCTGCTGATTCCCACCTGTACTTTTAATCTTCTTGGAACCCAAATATTCTATTAGCAATGGGTATTATTGCTATGATATTAGTGTGGGTGATATGCCAGTTTGGTAATATTACTATTAAAATTAATATTTAGGTTTTATATCCTTCAAATGGGAATAATGATGTTAGTTATCTGATGTTTATGTCTTTCAGTCACGAAAATGTTCCTATTTAGGCTATAACAGGCCACACACATGTAATCACAATAAATAGCATCTAATATGTTTACAGTAGTGGAAGGATGAGGTTAACTTCTGTTTTCATATTGATGGACTCAGCTGGACTTGGAATACTATTGTTTACAATTAGCTACATTTTTGTTGTTGCGCTTTATTCTCAGATTAAATCTTTATTTCATCAACTAGCCCTAGGGATTCCCTGTTATAATCAATGTAATAAACAGCATTAGTTGATAGCCTATAGCTGATGTTCATTTGTAATTAGGCTTGTGTTTAAAGAAGAATAATTTTCTAAATTTTTCTGTAATAATTTATATTTATTTATGAAAGGCAGGATTAAAAGTTGACTACGGTTTGTCTTATCTCCACATGTCTCTAAAGTTAGGTCACTCAATTGGGACAGCATTTTTCATCGTCTGTTTTAAGCATAATTTTGGCAGGGAAATTGCTAACAGTGAATATAGGCTGAGCACCTAACTACTGAGTACTCATTCCAAAGTCTGCCCAGCTCTTTTGTCAGATGCTTGCTGGAGATACAGCTACCCATGGAAGAGCAGAGCATGTGGCAAACATCAGAGACACCTTTCTGAATGGGGAAAAGTAGGAGCAAGATGCAATGGGCCAGGGCACAGATAACAGCCTCCAAGTCAGGTTTTACTTGATGAAAAAAAATGGCCAGAGGCTCCCTGCAGGAATGAAATATAAATCTTTAACTGCTGTTCTCAGAATGCAGATGACCCTCAAAGATTTTTGTGTATAGTGAGCAAAGGGACATCTAGTGAAGGTTGTTTAGCAGACAAGTTATGAGCTTTACCCGTTAAGTTACCCCTCTTTTGCCAATTTTGGCAAATTTGTAAATGCCTGCCTTTGCAGAATTAATGTAAATCTGATTAGGTGATCTGTACAATTCCAATCTTTGATGAAAGTAATCTTGTAATGTTTTAATCTCTAAAGCTAGACAGAAACAAAATCACTTCAGAAAATAAATGGAAAGCATCTTTATAAAGTATGTTCTTGGTTAGTCAAGAGGATCAGCAAGCTCAAAGTGGTCCAAAACTTTGGCTGTGTTTAGTACATATTGTCAGGTTAAGCATATTTTTGATAAAACAGAATGTGCCATATCTGTGTGCATCTTAGATCAGAACATTGGTATTTAGGAATAGAATAAAAGGAGAAGGGAGCTGATGGGTTTATGGGTGACTTAAAACCTTTATCTGTGTGAAACTCAAGACAGCCCTGAGAAGTTGCTCTGGTAGTACAAGTTGTCCAGCTTGCACTGTTAGTACAGTGTTTTATTTTGATCCAGCTTTCACCATGTAGATTTACTCCTTGGAACAAGATTAATTTCCCCTAAAAGCACTGCTAATACTCTCAAACCTCCTGCTTATGTGACTGGTTTCCTGCATTTAACTCTGGGAGGAAGTGCTGATCCACCCTTTCTGTGACTTTGGTTAACACTCCTTGCTGCCAGCTTGTACTAGGGCTGAGCAAGGTGAGCTTAAATAAAAATGAAGTTTAGTTAATAAAGAAGAGAAAAATTGAGAAGTGGAAAGGTACAAGGCTATTCATTTATCTGGGTTTTATCAGTAGTTACACAACCTGTAGGATGCAGAAGGATCTTCCTTGTTTGTGTGGTTACTCATATGCATTTTATTCAAATCTAGTTTAGACAAAATGTATGCATGGATCAGAGACTGATAAAGTAATTTGCAAGGTGCAAAGCTTAGTGTCTTACATAATAAAGCTGCTCTCAGAGCAAATTAACCTGCTGCACTGGACCCAGAGGAGGGCTGCTCACCTCGAGCTGCAAACGCAGATTACATTTCACTTGAGAGACCTGAGTTTTTCCTATGAGGTAGCAATTCTCTGTGCTCATCTGGTTCCAGTCACCATTCTGTTTCTATACAGGTGATGATTTAAAACTCGTAGATCAGGATCTCCACTAATTCTTCCTAATTCTGTTTCAATCTGTGTAGACATGTGAGAAGGCAGATGCATGTTTACGTGCACAAATGCACGATGGCGGAGATGCAGTATTTTTGAATCCCAGCTATGCATAGAAACACCTTATTATTTCAAATTATTAGCCATTAGTTCAAATGAAAAAAATATCTTATACAGCTGCGATTATGACGAGAATGTGAAACTTTTTTTGTGCTGAGTAGTTTTCATGCTGTGACTAGCTGTTGAGAAGTCTGTGAGGGATAGATGATGACTTGGTGCAGCCATTCCCCTCCAGTGCCTGGGAAGACACTGGAATTGCACATGGGAGTACCTGGTGTGCTGAAGAGACTCACGAGCTCACCTTCAGTGACAAAATGCATTTTAATCTGAGCTTGACACTTCAGGAAACTTTACAGTAAGCATAAATTAACCAATTTATGCTAGATATCCCCAGTAGCCTTAGAGATCTCCTAATCATGTGAGAAAATGTGCTTCTCAGTTTGGGAGGTTTAAATAAAAATACTTCAATTTGTGTTCTGGTAACACTTTTGTAGCATGAATTTTATAATAAACACAACAGCTGCAGCAAGATTGTTTTTCTTGCTGTAAGGCATAGGAGAGACTGTTTGCCAATATTCTGTCTCAAAAAGGTGTCTTCACATCTTGACTTAGCCCTGAATATTTCAGCAGAATCTCTAATAGCAGACTTGCATATTATAAGATTCTATTCTGTTATAGTTTAAAAGGCAAGAAGGAATTGGTTGTCATCATAGGGCTATGATTTGCAAAGACTAGTTTTAAGGATATGTTGTATGTTATTTGGTTTATCATGACCGATTTTTGCTTGACTTAGGTCAGATTCTGTGGCCCTGAAACACACTATATTCCCTTGCTCAATCTTATTAAAGGAATGCAGAAAAGTACATGCTAACTATTGCATTTGATTAATTCTTTGCAAAATACATTCTTTTTCCAAGTTTCTGCTTTCATGAATGGGAAGGAAATTTCATGGGGGAGAGTTCTCTTGCATCTGCAATTTCATCTTTAAAAAAAAGAACTATTTTGCTGTGGCATGTAGGAAGTACAGGAGCACCAGCCTGTGTTTTACACTGGGAAACTTCAAATGGGTTGAACATTGTTTGAAATTAAAAAAATATCAAGGGCTGGCATGATCATGAAGAGCATCTTCAGTACTTACTATGCATTTTTAATTTTTTTCCTAAACTTAAATACTTTAATTGCTATATATATTTAAATTAGTGTCCCAACCATCTGAAACAGTGATGGTGNAATACTTTAATTGCTATATATTTAAATGAGTGTCTCCTGTCTCTGTAAGGCACAACCATCTGAAACAGTGATGGTGAGCTTTTCTGTCACATAACCAAATCCTCTGCTAGCTGGGAAGCAGGACACACACAAACAGCTAGGGAAAGACAGAATCCTGGCACTGGTTGGTACATGGCTGTTTCCAGCAGAGTCGGCTGCACCACTGAAGGACAGTTTGGGTATCAAGTCATGTCCTGAGGTGTCCAGACTCACTTTTACAGATGCAAATGAGCACCTGCATTCATATGCCACTCTCAGACATTGAAGTGCTTAGGAGTTGCATAAAGTTTATAAGTTTAAATTCTGATTCAGTGTATGCAGAATTCCTGCTCTAAGTAAGGCAGCGAGCACCTATGTGGGACTTAGTGGCTGGCTGGGTTAAACCACAACAGTAACTTAGAAAACTTATTTTCATACTGTCCTTACCAGCTGAATAAGTCATTTGGGAAGATGAAATAAGGTATGAGCAGGATGTCTGGTGTTGACAAACACTCTACTCATAGGAAGAGCAGGATAAACACTGGCTTGTATCTTTGTCTCTGAGTTGCATGTCAAACACTAATCATCGTAGCCTGGTGTTTTCCTAAATCAAAATGGCTTCACAGTCATTAAAATAATGGAAAATCTTTACAAGAACTTTCACAAAAGGATATGCTACACGTTAATCAAACTTATGGCAGCTGCTAGAAGGGATTGTCAGTTTCTTTTATAATGAAAATCCACATGGGGCCAATTCACAATGCTGGCCAAGTTACAGGTGTCACATGTATAAAACATGTAGTTGGTTTAAGATTTAATTAGGACTTTCTTCTCTGATCATAACACTTTAAAGGAAAAATACACTTTGGATTTAATTTTCTTTGAGAGTGGTTATTAATTTGATGTGATTGATGTTAAGTGGGAATTAAATCATAAATGTGATTATGCTTGTGGTTGGATGTTGTCTCAGCAGATTGTTTCTGCTTGTCACTTTTGAATGACTGGTGATGTGATATGGCATGTTGATTTTTATTATTGCTTGACGATTTCACTTTATCATCATTTGTCAGGAAACTGATTTTCCTCTTAGTCCCAGTAATATTAAATCTGTCATAACTAGATTAGGATAGAATTGTTATCTATTGCACCTATAAACTCTAGGCTAAATTTTACTTCCAGAAGAAAGACAGCATAATAATACAGAGGGGAAAACCAACCAACTCACAAAAATTAAAGCTGGAATGTGAATGCCAACAGATGAGAGTAATTTTTCCCCCTGTAATTATGGTGTGTATTTCTATTTACTTGGCTAAAACAGATTTCAGGGGTGCTTACACCTGAACTGGAAACTCACTTTTCAGTGACAGAGTAGGAAGGAAAAATTAGTAAGATGAGGAATTCAAAGATGGAAAAAGAATGCTGTACCTTTTAAAGATATTAATTTATAAATTTGGAGAGACAGTCACTTTGATTTTCATGACAGGAAACAGGCTTTTGGCAAAGATAGCAGACAATGAGACTATTTCTGTGGATCCCCTCCCCATTTTGGTTCAAAATGCACATAGAGGAATTGTGGGATTTCTGTCACCTCACAGAATGGACCCAATGTCCCTAACACACGTGCTGCCCTCTCGAATCTCAAAGGCTGCTTGGTGCATTATGCCCTTTTACAATCACAGTCGAGTCTGAAGCCTGCAGGTCAATTAAACAAACTTCTGTGGTCTCACTTCAAGCCTTACATTTGTTGTTCATTTGCACTAAATAGTGTTCTTCTCTGGTACTTATTTGATGCCCATTACTGTGATATCTGAGAACAAAGATCATTGAGAACAGATACTGTTTCTGCCAGAAAACCAAATTTTGTATTGTTGTAGAAGCAGAAGAATCCTATTAATGCACAAAGCACATCAGGGTACATCGCACACAATGCAAGCCATGTGCACTCTCTACACAAGCCCCAGCTCACAAGCTGAGATAGCTGGGACATATCCCTCAGCCTGAAAAATAAAAGGTAAAAGCTTTTTTGGGGAAATTCTTAGAATTTGGGGAAAAAATACCCAGCAACCAAACAGTTATTTAGAGACAAAGTTTTGCTTTCTAGCTTAAATTTGGGCATAGAAATAAGTATAACTTTGAAAGTTGTGTTTTTATTTTTTTATTCATGATCCCTACATTTGCATTACTTTCAAATCTGGTTTCTGATTTGTTAGAACTGTCTTTATTATGGACAAATTTATAGAATTTAGATATCTCCCTGCTTAATTGATCCCCTGTCTACTATCAATCTCGCAGCCACACTGAGCAGGATGTGCCATCAATTGCAAGTGACACACAGCAGGACAGACATAGTTTTTGGGCATCCAAGAACCAGTGTATGATAGGATATCATTAAATGAAAAAGGAGTTTATTTTTGTACTGAGACTGCTAACAATTTTGCATGGCTTGTAAAGTATGCTTTTTAGATTCAAGATATCACTCAAAATTAAAGCTTTCTTGCAAATTCTTCACCTTTTTTTGGCAACAAAATTTCACTTTAAAAGTTCCTCTTCAGTGCTAATATTTAGTAACAAAAATTTTAAAGTGAGAAACTTCAGTGACAAGCAAAGAGAAGCAATACCTCAAGAACGTTAATTGACTAAATGACTGAATATGACAGATTATGCAAGAACATTTTCCACAAGTGAACTCGTTTTCAAGCAGTCTTTTAATTTTATACAGTGAGTTGCTAAAATTCAGCATCAGTCACATTAGACTGCAGTTCTGTTTTGTTTAGAAGATCTGTGACTTCAAATTTACAGATGCAGCTTTTGCTAGCAAGTATTAACTGTATCAGAGAACCAAAGAAGAAAGGGTTAGATTCTGCACTGTTGATACAGAAAAGAGGAGAAAATTCAGTTGAAATATGTGGAATTACAGAGGAGAAAAATGAGTCAGAGATCAGAATCAAGACTTTATTGAAAAAGCTTATGATGTTGAATATTAAATTAATCTAATTTGCACTGTCTGATGGTGGCCATTAGTGCCTGAAGTAGAGGCAATGAAATGCTAATGTGATTAGTTAGCAACACTAAAAACAACCAGTACATTTTTCCTTTGATTGTCTGTGTGTTTAAGAATATTTCATTACTTCTCCTTCCTTTGAAATAAGGGTAAGATATAAATCATAGGCACAGATATAACTAGCGTTTGTGACGTTTTGTTACAGAGTTTAATTACATGAATCATAAAATATTGCTACAATTTTCCAAACTGTTAAACCTTAATTAATATGAACCCACAGGGACCACCTTGATGGTTCATAATACTCTGGAAACTCTCCTGCTACAGTAGTAGTTCATATGGTTGAAGATTGCTTTATAATTTACAGAGAGTGATCAATTATTAGAAATGAAGCCAGACAAATTAATTTAATATAAATGGGGTTGTATGGAGTTTGACTAATTCTTTTTAATTACCTATATGTTATTTTTTCAATAGTCTAACAAAGGGAACCATTATTCTTCCCCATGTACAAATTCATTAATCTCATTACCGTGCAGTATTAATATAATTTTATCACACGTTCCAGAAGTGCAGCACATTGACAAACCATAATGAATCACAGCATTAGTGTACTATCACTACATTAATTTCAGGACATGCCTTGCTCATCTGCAATTTACTTTGAGACTTAGTATAAAATGAGCTGCATAAGCACGTAATTATGACATCTGCTTCTTTTCAGGTACCTCTTTGTAAATCAGTGACAAAGGAATAGCAGGTTTAAATATGTGTTAACACTCTGATAGCATGTATAATTGCAATATGGCAATGTGTAATGAAGATTAAATTAGACTGCAGTGTACCTGACATATGCAAGAGCATAATTGAACTGCAATAATTACGGAAAGAAAAAGACTATAAAGTACTAATATTTCAGTTGAGTAAGGTAAAAGCAGAGTAAAGGAGAAATACTGTCAAAATGGTGATGCAAACAAGTACATTGTTTTTATAAGGAAATGTTATTCATATTCATAATTTTTGTCTTCAGTATATGTAATATGTTCTTGGTGTTAGGTAAAGTTCTCACAGCCTCTCCTGTTTTGATCCTTCTTGGATTTCAGATATCTGTGCCTTTTACCTCTACAACAGCAGATAACACCCACCACATATAAATATAAGACTGCTGATGAGAGATTTTACAAGACTGAGAAACTGAATTTCACACATCTACTGTGGTAGAAAGCAGTGATTCACCGGAGCTGTGGCCTCCAATCAGGGGGCTGAGGAAGGGTTATGTGCTTTGTCCTGTAGGAGAGACAACCTGAAACATATGGGAGATCAAACTGTAAGCCAGAGGGTACGGCAAATTATTAACTGCATTTTAACTGAAGTCATTATCACAGAACTGCTAAAATATTTATTTTGGATGTGTATCATGCTATCCTTCAACTTCAAATCACTTGTGAAGGACAATTAATTCTAGAGGTTGGTAACAGAATATTAGGGCTTGTGTTAAGTGCTCTTATCTGAACAAAAATATGCAATATATGTGAGTGTGACTCTGATGATGTCTGCAGTGTTATACCACATTTACTTTATAACCTAAATTATACTATTATAATTTCAGCAAAAATATATTTGCTATATGAACAAAAGAGACATTTGTATATATAATAATAGGATATTATACTAATGAATTCATTGTTATATTAAATCATTCTCATTGTCCAAATGACTGGTTACCTCTCATAAAACACAAAATCCTATTCATGCATACGGCAGCACTTGGGAACATTTCAAGATCACACATCTGTGATCCCTTTGTCATATGTTTGTGTACGTGTGTGCACACACTGTGCATGCACGAGACTGCACTATAGTTCTTCTAAGAAATGATGTGTCTAGGAATGCTGTAGCTTCTGAGACTTTCTCCTGAGTGCAGCTTTTTTGAACTGTCTTCTGACATAAGCTTTTCAGTAACAACCAGCTTGTTGTTAACAAGTTGGAAAACCAGAGTTCCTCCACATATTTCACGCAGATACGTTAAAAACAAATTTCAAGCTGCATAAAAGGATTTCCAGCAAAACTGTCAGAACCTGAGCAACAAATAAAACAACATGTGACCTTTCTAACAAACCTGGTGACTTCTTTCAGCTCGCGTTAGAGTGGCCTCTGTCAGAACTCTGTGGCTCTCATTATGCAGCTGGCTGAAGGAATTCCCCTGGGACACCCCAGCTCAGGCAGCCCAGCAGCGTCACAGAGCAAGTTTCAGCTGGGGGCAGAGCTAGGTTTGCTCGGAATTCCTCACACAGGAGCTTTACTGAGCTTCCCATGGCCACCAGCCACAGAGTCTCGTTTGGGTTGGACTGGGCCCCAAGAAAGCACACAGGCAAATATTTTCAGAAATTTCTCTTCTCAAGCCTTTCTAGTGTTTTCTTAGTAGCTACACATGCACACTCATATCGACACATGCACCCATCCTTCATTAATTAGCTAAGACAACTTAAGCACTTTTATCAACTTGATTTTGAGTAGCCAGACATGCAGGGAAAGGTAAATAATATTTTAGTCTCGGGTATGAAATTGCAGAACGTTGTAGCTCTTTCTGTAGTGCTACTGCTCACTCACATTTGCAAATTTTCATATCTCCTATCACGTTGACTCACTGTTAATTGTTATTATGGGTTATAGCTAGCAAACTTTTCATGTGATTATGAATAAAAACCTTAATAGAAGTATAAGAAATTAGACCAGAAAACTTAAAATTGAATTTAAGGAAATGGTGGATTTTTTCTGATGGTGTTAGTCAAGAAATGGAAATATTTAGATCTTAAATACCATTATTTTAGGACAGATAAGGTAGTTTAAGATTAGAGGAATTATTACTAAATTGAGACTTTTTATGGTTTAAAGCAGGATTTAAATAACATTTTCTCTTAAAACTGGTAAGAAGAGTAATATAAGGGAGAATGGATTTTACTTGTTATAATAATACATATAACTTCTGAGATAAAGAAGCTTCAAAGATTTTCTTTTTAATTATGCATTTTCTACATAAACAAAACACACCAGAAATTTTATAAAGGTGAACTTATATCAATATAAATATAAGATTTGTTTGAATTAGATAGTCATAATGAGGAAAATAGAGAAGAATTTTAAGAGGTGTAACTTATGCTGCAGTTTTGGACAGTAGGCTCGATGATGCCATAATCTTTTTCTGATATGTTGGAATAAATAAGGAAATAAACCCTAAGCAATTGTCTAAAATTTTTTATGAATTACAATTTCAGAAATTTTCCAAAGTAGATTGAAAAAAAGTACCTGTTTACTGTTTATACACAAAATCTTTTTAGTCATCAAATTTACAGAAATGACAATTAATGACTTCAAACAGTTCTACTATCTAAAAATTATGACCCTATAGAAATATTTTAGTTATATAATGTTAATGCCATCTGAATAATGGAAGTTAATAAGATTATTTGTTTTTAAAATGAATTAACATTGAATAAATTTAAGATTACTTTATTGAGGCTAAAGTATTTTAGTGTCTTTTCTCCATGTAAATGTAAGCATTTTCTCCATGGTACACTTGCTAGTGCATTATTTCATTTTGATACAAAATCTGCTGAATACTAGAGAGGATCTACACATCATTTCCGTTCTTCAGCCAGTTTAAGGCATCTTACTTTCAAGAGGTTTTCCTCATATTTAACCTACATTTTTACCTTTTTTTACATTAATCTTCTAACTCCTAGTTATATTCCATGGACGTCATTAGATAATTCTTTTGTCTTATTTGTGTGCTCATATCTTGAAATATTTATAGACTGCTACCATGCCTTGTATCCCCTACGTAGTCATTCTTTGGCCAGTCTGTTACCTCTTTTAAATCTTTCCTCGTAAATCTCTTTCCCCTGACTACACAACATTCCTTGCTTTTTCCTGAATTCCCTTCTTTTCTCCCAGTCTGTCTCACAGTGAGGTGCCCTGTGCTGGACACGGAGTTCCAGATGGGATTGTCCCCCAGCCATGTTGGCACTGACCAGTACCTCACTGTCCCACACTGGGTTGTTCTGCACAGACAGTGTGAAAATGTGGTGAGGAGATTGGTGGTTGGGGATTTTTTATTTGTTTGGGTTTTTTGGTTGTTTGTCATTGGGTTTCTTTGGTTATTTTGGGTTTTGGTTTTTTTTGTATTCACGTACTTCTCCTTACAAACTGATGTCCAATATCTTATTAAGAAACAGCTTTAAGAATCTTTGTTATCGTTTCTTAGGTTTCTCTCTTCAAGTTGGATGCATATTTATTTGCCTTGGATGTATGAGCAAATAAACATCAAACATGGGCCCACACTCCATTGTGTGTCCAACTCCGTTGTCTAACTTGTTAAAATTCTCTCCCTTTTTATATATTAGCTAATATTAACTGATATTTGCTGATGGGCACAGACCTAAGTTTTAGGGCCATCAGAAGGACATTGATGTTACTTCTACCCAGGATGTCCTGCCTCTTTTCTGGGTACACAAACACATGAGTTGATTTATGATCGAATCTTTAGGGTATAATTCTACTGATATATAGTTCATGGTCCTGAGCTCCTCCTATCCTTACGTGTTTGCTGCCCTTAAAGATAGTAACATGGTTTGGGAAGCTGAGACAGACAAAAAATTATGATTTGTTTGTTTTTTGGTTTTGTTTTTTTTTTTAATATGCTTGTATTTTATCCATTTCAGTTGCTAGGACTGAGTCACTGTGCAGCCCCAGGAATATGAGTGCTGGGGTAAGAAAGAGGGAGAAGAAGCTTGGCCAAGGCAGGGGCAAGGCAGACCTGTAGCATCTCTGATTAAATTGGTCTAAAACAGCAAGCAAGCTGCTGACATTAGCAACAACTGGGCACATCAGAGATGCACTATTACATTTCAAAAAGAATGAATGATACTCTTGCTGAATGCCCAGTTCACTCATATATTTTCCTTTATATTTTAGTGTCTGTGTTAAAATCTCTTTTTATCTTTACCTTCAGTAATCATATTGTATATTTATTAGATAAAATATGGTCAGTAGCATACACTGTGGGTTTTTTTCTTTGTTGTGTATGTTCATTAGTGCTTCATGCGTATGGTTGAATCCAGTGTCTTTTTTCCATTAGACAAACTTTAAAAGAATTTGCATATATATAGCAGCTTTAGTAAATGAAATCTATGTAGATTGATGGATTTTCATGACTCAGAGTTGTAGCCAAATTCTTAATTATTGCAGCTGTAGTAATATTGAAATACAGGACTTTTCAAAACAGCTTTATTAATTTTAATGCAGTGTTTAGAAAGCTCTGATTTTTGTTGAGCAATAAGCCAAAAAAAGAGCCTTTTTCTTTTAATGGAGTCAAGTTTTGCCTTTTTTAGTTCATAAGTCAGCACGCTAATATTCAAAGTATTTAAAGATGTCATGATGACTCTGACTTGTTGTAGAAATAAATAAGGATGGAATCCATATGTTTTCCTTTTGATGGATTAAGGGCCATGTTTACAACAACATAAGTTTACACTGTTGCTGCCCTCAAGTATTCTGCAGACCTTCATGGGTCAGCTCCTGCAGAGGCTCATTCTTACTCAAGAGTACAATTATAGCAACCATTTCCATGGTTAGGGAAACAGTCTGTTCTGAATAGAACATGCAACATGGTGCTGATGTATTAAAAAAACCAAACACCTTTTTTATATTTTAGAACAACTTTTTTTATTCAATAACAATAACTCAGTCCTTGATGGCTTGTTATAGCTATAGATTAAAATTCCTCAAATGTCATTAAAATATATTGTATATGTTCATTTTATTTTGAATTGAGATTGTTCTTGTGACACAGATAATACAGAGACCTGCTTTTTTAAGGGATGTGGACTCTCATAGATGCTATCCTTGCTTTTTTGTTTTAGTGTCTTGAAATCTTCATTGCAGCATTATCAATGTGCAAAAGCCACAGAATGAAGCTGTAAGCAAATTACTGTCTGATTCAGAGACGTAATTAGGAGTAAAATCTCCACTGGCTTCAGTGTCCTGCTTTTGATTTTCTCTGGAATTAGCAACAGATTAATCTGGACAATATTTTTACAGTGTTCATGATGTATTGAGATAAATGTTGAGCTCTTGCATATGTTTATAAGGTCAAGTTTAACAATGTACATATTTATTTCTGTTGGTTCAAGCTGCAGTTTGAAGAGTCCTCAATCTTGGTGAGCAAATGGTATTGGTGTTTATAGAATCCAGTCCATAACAGGCAAAAATATTTGCCAAATAAGATTCTGGGTAGTATTGACAGAAGCTAGCATGCTTTGTATGTAAGATGAAAAATTGCTGTGGAAATATTGTGTAAAAGGATTATAACTGTGGAAGCAACTTCAGTAATGGAAGAGAGGTTTGCTTTCCTGGAGTGGATCAGGAAATGTTATTCTGAAGGTAAATGGAAAAGAAATAAATGGCATTTCAAAGATGAGAATATTCTCTCAGCTCTAAGGAGAAGGTTGAAAGCCAGACTATCTTCTGGGATTGCTCTCTTAATTTATGCATTTGCAGGTACTAAATATTTGATGATCAGTCTATGGCTCTCCAAAAAGCCTTTCATGTTCTTGAGAGGCAAGCCAAAAACTGATTGTGAGTCAGATACAGAGCCTATTTCGTTGAGTGTACTGAGCATGTTTTCCCTTGTTGCATTATATGTTTTCTGTGGCATTTTTTTCAAATTTTGTTCAGAAGGAAGTAATTTTTGAATAAAAGCTTGTGTATTTAATTTTCTTTTTTTTTACCAGTGCATAGATATTTGCACATGAGTTTAGTTTGAGCTCATTTCAAATTATAATACTTTATTTGTTGGATTTGTATTGATGTATTTCACATATATTTAAATATTTTGTTCCACTTTTATTGATGTTATTAATTGTTTTCAAAAGTAATTTTCAATGACTTTTAATGTTATTGGCTACTGTAATCTTAAAACAGATCAAAGGACATTATTGCTTGCCTTGGAAAATTTGGTCCACTTACAAAAAGAGTAGAGCTACTTATGAATTATATTTCTTAGACATAAATATATTATGAAATGATAAGTTATTTAAAAACTAAATATCTATTTAAAATTTATACATTATGAAATTATCTATTTAGAGAATCAGGAGTTGCCTGGAAATAGTCAAATAATAATTGTCTTCATCCTGTGTTCTGCAAACAGGACTTCCAAAAAACAGCTGCATTGTGAAATGTTCCCTGGACTGTTATCTACCAAATGTGTGGTCATTCATTTGACAGTCATTACCTGGAGAAAATAGTGGGAATATTATTAATGGGTTTCAGCATTTTATTATCTGGATGGCAGGCTTGTTTCAGCATGAGAAGGCTGACAATGACCACACAATGCTGTGTTTGATGTGACACTGGAAAAGGCTGCCTGGTTCCCACATTGCAGCACTCGTTTCTGTTAGCACACCAGTGCTGTTTTATGATGCCACTGGGGAGGCAGATTTTGTCTTACAGCAGTGACTGATAATAACAGGTTGGAATATGGAAGGCAAAACCTCTCAATTCCATTGTATACAGACAGAAACACACACAAAAATTTAGTGGTTAAGCGCTCAGCTGTTAGGATTTGCCAAACCCCAGTTAACTACTGAGGCTGCAAAAAGATACTGGAGCATTAAGGAAAATGCATCCCTTGGTGACTTGTCTCCACTGTTTAAAACTAACCTCTGTAGGGCTCATCCTGCTTTTCTTCAGAAGTGACAATTATTAAGGCAGCAGTAGCAGGTGAGACAATAGTAACATGAGAATATTGGTTCCTGAAAATTTCCCAAACCCGGTTCTTTTTTATTTTTCATCTACTTATAAGTATTTCATAATTTTTTTAAGATTTTTTTCAGCATCTTGGGGAAAGGGACATGCACTTCTGCAAGGCATACTGGGAGCTCAGTTAGAATAAAACTTGCATTTGAAAGTTACTTTACACTATAGAGACTGCTAAAAACAAATATTGTAAGTTGCAATCTCAACAAGTTTTGAGAGAATGGACCCACAAGTGAGTCAGCTAAAGTAGAAAATTAGTATGTCAGGATGAGAATTAAACTTAATCCAGTGTTTGAATGTATGACGAGCTGTAAGAGCAGATAAGAACCTTACCAGCCTTTTCCTCTTTCTCTTGTTTTCATGTACCACGCAATCAAACCACTTGGAATTGTACAGATAAGTTTCTGAGGGTAAAACTGGGGCTCCAACATCTTGTGGATTAAGTGTGCAATACAGAGTCTGAAGAGCCAGATTTTCAGTCTGGATATTTCACAGGCCTTAGTCTTTGGGACATTTTAATTACAGTATCTTGATTTCATAACTCTAATTTTAAAAATGTCACATGGTCAAATTTTGAAGTTAGTAGAATCTGTCCAAGAGTACACGGAGAATGTTCTTGTGTCGTCTGCCTCAATGTACTGTATAAATTTAATATTTACCTAATCTCCTGGTTGTTTCTCATTGCCCCAGTTGTACATGACTTCTGAACATGAGTCACAGAATCTATTGCAAATAGCATCTAATAATATAAGCCAAAATTTGATGCAATCAGAAACAGCTCCAATATTGTCACCTCTGGATTTAAAATGCAATGTTTCTAATTCTATACTAGAGAAGAGACAACACAAACAAGGAAGACAGAACAAATGGGGTTTTTTTGTGTGTTTTGTTTGTTTGGTTGGGTTTTTTTGTTTGTTTTTTTTTGTTTTGTTTTGTTTTTTGGGTTTTTTTGGTTATGTAAAAAGAAAAATTAGACTATGAGTGACTTGAGGACAGAAGTGATGCAATATATCCACAACAGAAGTTGTCATTTGTTCCAAGAGTAACTTACAGTCTAGGGAACTAGTTGTGCATGTAAGCACCTAATCTGGCAACACAGTAATAATTTAGGTTAGAAAGATTTTATCTTATAAAACTGTGGTTTTGTATGTCCTTGAACAGTCAGCCCAACTTCAGAGTGAGAGTTTATATCTCTCATGGTAAACTTGAGCTGTGCTGCAGGTGTTTTAGTTTATCACTGAAAGGAAATGACTTTTTTTACACCTAATTTAAACTGAAGCTATTCACAGTTTAAAATGTTCAGTAACAGTGACCTCTGTAATGACTAACACATTGCAGGTGGTCCGATAGCAGGCCAGTGGTTAATGTTTGCTATCGAGAGAGACAGAATTAAGTGTCCACCCCACGGTTGTTTTCTTCCAATTTATAGTATGGACACAACAGCTGGCTCAAAAGAAAGCCACAATTAAAGGGCATCTGAAAAGCTGCAATCAGTTTAGTTCCTGCAATGGGAGAGCTTTCCTGTTGGCATCTATTTAAAATTTCTCGTTAAATTTGAAAGCAGAAATCTGGGTAAATAGTCACAACTAAATCTCTGTATTGGACTTCTGATACTCATGTTCCAGCCTTGCAGTCCCTGCTCAGTCCTTCAGGCAAAACTCCTGTTTGTTCTGCACTTATGTGGTTGGGATCAATAAGTATTTTGTCTTGGAGGACATTAAGTGCTTTGTCAGACCCAAGAATTCTCAACCAAAGCTCTTAGCTTTCACAAATAACTAACTGAGGAGGCAGTTCAGATTTCCCATCACAACACATAAAGCAACATTGGGGATCCTGGAGCCTTCATTTTAGCTGCTTTCATTTTGACAAAAGCTAAGTATCTTTACTGTGTAGCTGCTGTGCAGATTTTTCAAATAAGGGTAGACTTGGGTGCATCTAAACCAATGCTAATCATTGTCACCTCGATTCAGAGTTTGATTTCTTTGCAATGCATACTGAATTCCGTTATTGTGTAAACAGCTGATCCTGAGTCCCATTCACACAATGTGATTAGAGAGCCTAACATAATTCTGGGAGCACAAAAGTACTTGGTAGAAGTGGGTGACAAATTTAGGTCTTGTCAGAGGACAGTTTTCTATTGAGAAACAATCCTGCTTTTCCTGCTGTTTGCAGGAGTGACATGAGCTGTTACACAATGAAAGAACCTCTGAAAGAAAAAGCAAATCTTCTCCACAGGGATAATAGCCTTCATATCTGAGAAATGTTTCTTCAGGAGGTGTCTTCAGCAACAATTTAAATCAGACACATTTTCTTAGAATACAGAATAACTGACCACAAGAGCTGAGAAGACATGATATCTAAACAGAAGTTGTTCTGCGAAGTATGTTTCAATTTTGTGTTAGATACTACAAAAACCTTTTATTAAATGGCCAGGATTAGGATTTATCAGCACTTTGTGAACTATTCCTTAAAGAAAAATAGTCATCTCAGTAATAGGGTGCCTGGATAGGACCTGTTTCACTGCTTTGTTAACTGAGCACAGATGAGAATCAAGGGCACTCTGTAGTGTTACGTGGAGTGCATCAGCTGACATTGCTTTTTGCTGCCTGAATGAATGCAGACAAAAAATCTCCATAGTATAACCAGTAGATAAAATAGACTGAATTCTAATTGAGAAGGGGATTGGAATCCAGATCGTTTATGTGTAGAGGAATCAGTTTGAATCAGACTGAAAAAAAGCCACACTAGAGAGTTTCAATATGTATTTAATTATTTTATTCCTGCTTGGGAAAGACACATAATCTTTTTTTTTTAGCTTTCTTTTCTGGGAAGAGGGAAATTTGCCTCTGAATGCTGTAAGGCAGAGGGTGGGACTGAACTCACCTTCTGCTAGATGTTACCCTGGAAGCTCCTTTAGGTTTTGTAATAGCTTTCTGAAAATGAAATATTTCTTCCATCCATAATGAATAAAACACACCTTTTTCTCTGCAATTATCTCAGTTTATGCAGTAAATTTTCAGTTCAACCAAAACAGGCTCTTTGTACAGCTGTGTGAACAAACAGTTTCATTCATACTCTTTGCTAATTCTCCCTCCTATATTTCAAGATCTAAAAAAGGCACTGACATGTATCATTTATTCTTTAATTAAAAATAATTAGTTTGGAAAAGTATTTTTATACCCATAATTGTTCAAAAGTATTTATGTTGGTATGATTTCTGAGTAGGAATGATAAGGTGTCATGGCCATTGTCTTTATATATGTAGCTTTATATATTTTATAAGTCAGTAGAATTGTTCACACTTATAATTCTTTTAAGGTTATGTCATATTTAAAGTATCAGACATATTAAAATTACACAAAATCATACAAAATTATAGAGACAAATATGTAGATTTCTCATTAAAATATCCATGATTATTATTTTTCATAAGTAATACTCTACATAGTACTCATATAAATATATTTGGTGGATGTGTTACACAAATAACACACAAAATTAATATTTAGTTCTGACCCATTTACATTTATATCTTTGACACTAAAAATTTCCATTTGCAGTTAAAGTCTGCATATGTATTAGCAAAGCCCTTTATTGTCTTGAAATTAAATCCTTTGAAGTTTCTTCCTCTCTGAGACAAAAGAAAGCATATAGTTGACATCAAAGTGGAGACATACTGCTGGCTAGTAATTATGGTAGCTTAATGTTGCCCAGTCCCCACCCATTTACAAGCTTGCTTTACTTTCCTCAGCATGTTCTTATTTTGATCCACACCTTTAGAAATAACTGGATAGCTCAGTTACTTTTAAAGTTTCTGAAAATTTAGTTGGAAAACAAAATAATGGTTTAATAATTTATTCTTTATATATAATTTTGTCTTTTGAAAAAAGCCCCTTTAATTATTCTAAGTTGTAACTGTTAGCTGGGTGTTGCCAGATGTGAAACCAGACACAAGAGTGAGATTTTACAATTCCATCACAGCTGCTTAGGACAAAATCTGGTTTAGGACACGAGAGATGGATTTAAAATACTAAATTTTTATTAAAAAATAGTAGGGAATCGTATGCAGGATAGCTAAAGGGGTTTTTTTTTTGCAAACTTATGAACTTCAAGTGAATCAATCCAATCAAAGTCTAAAAGAGGCTTCAAAACTCAGCAAACAATATTTGCTGCCAGTCTCCTTCCCCTCATCCACCAAAGCAAACATACAAATGTAGAGCACTGCTCTGTTTGCAAATTAAAGCCTCAATTCTCTGTGATGTGTATGTTAGTAAGGTGAGCACTGGAGCTAAGGCTGAAGTGCCTCTGCGTCTTGGAACATTTTTAAACTTCTCTGAGTACCAGGATGATGAACTCAAAAGAAGTTTATTTATCTTGGGAATTTGAGTTTTACAGCTTAAGAAAGAATAACTTCAGAAATCCACTGGAGGCAGGGCAGGGCTGGAGGGGGCAGAGTCCTCCCCATTCTTGCAAATTCTACTGCAGTGGCCAAATTGTTGATGTGCTTAGCAGAGCATGTTAGGTAGTGCAGAGCAGCTGAAATAACTCTGCATGTCTTCTGCATGATGACCTTTGTACTGCCTGTATGAGGAGAGAGATGGAGAGGCAAAACATTTATATCAATATTTTAACAAGGGATGTGTGGGACTGGGAAAATCTATCCAGTGAGTAAGTAATGTTTTTCCATAACTAAAACCGAAACAAAAATAAGCGTGTGCTTTCTTCATAAAGTGTATTTGAATTACAAAGCTACAACAGTTTTACTAGTTTAACTCAAATGTCATGTGTACCATGTTTGCCCTCATATTCCATCTTATATTTAGGTGATGGGTGTGTAACAATTTGAAGAGAGATTTTCCTTCCGGCTCCCTAAACCCAACGGTGACTCACAACAAGAATAAGAAAAAACAGTTATAACCAAATCTAAAACAGCTTAGCCGCAACACACCTCTAGAATCTTCCACCTAGCGGGAGTCTTTATTTACAAAAATGTTAGCTAAAAAGTGAACTTTTCCTATTGTTCCTCCCAAGCTGCTCTTTTTCTTCTCGATGCAGATCTCAGTTACTGCTTCAACAAGCAAGCAACTGCAGCAGCTAATTATAACCAGCAGTCTGTGTCCCCCCCTGCTTACCAGGCCATGGCAGCATTCATTTGAAGAGTGTTTTTTTCTAAACAGGAAAACATTTCTCCAACAAAAGTCTGTAAATATTTTCCTCAGTAGTACTGGCAGGCAATATTTATCCTGGTACTGAGGTCATTCAGGGGAGATCAGATGTGATAGTGCTGAGCTTTTCTGGCATTTCCATAGAGTTTTCAAACACAGAAGCATAGAGAAGTCTGTTTTTCTTGTCCAGGCACGCTTCTAATTTCCATCACTATTAAGAGGTGTTGTACAGTGTTATCAGGGACATTATAGACCTCCCAAGTGTTCTATGGCCACTTAAGTCTCTCATGTTTTAATTGATTGTGACAGATAGCAATGTACTGTAAATGTGAGATTTGATTAAGAGATCCTGATAAACCCTTTACATTTTCAAAATTAAACCTGAGTGTTTCATATGTATTTTCCAAACCTGGTGATGGAATTTCAGAGTAACATGGACAATGAGTGCTAATCACTGTGGATAACAATAACTAGTCTCTTCTCTCTGCTTGCCCTGTCTCTTCAGCTTGTTTAATCGCTTCTCAGATTTTCCTCATTTATTTCCTGGTCAGTTTTTTTATTATTTTCTTTTCATTATGACATTAATTTTCTGTATGGCTCTTCTTGACACTAACAGTTATTCTGTTAGTGTATTGTTGCGTATAATTTATGAAAGTCAAGTAGCCAGTAAAGCATTTATAAAGTTCTTTTAAAGCATTTATAAACTCATCCAACAATAATTACTTCCACAATGCTTATCAGGATGTCTATTCTATTTATTTACTGGCCTGCCTATTATTGTCATAATGCTGATTAAAAAAAAAATCAGAAACACCTTTTATTCTGATTTCTTAAGAAGTAAGGAATTATCAAAGTAAGGTGAGTGTTCTGCTATCTTGCCTAGGAAACAAGACTGTTTTCTAAAGAAGAATCCTTTGAACTTTTCAACTGAGTGTTGGGAGAGGGCCATATTTCTACCCTGGCATACATTTGAAAATTATAGCATTTCTTTTATTAAATGACAATGTTAATACACGTGTAAAGTTTGTCCTTCCCTGGTTGGCCAAGACTGACCAACCAAATCTCAGGTTTAGCATGACGAATCAGGGTATTGATGTGATACAGAAGATTATCTGACTATACAACAAATCTGTCACAATTAGATTTTCATGTAGAAAAGCATTCAGACTTTTCAATTCAAGTCTCTGTGGCTCTTCATCTTTATCTGGCTCTTTCTGTCAGGTTTTTTTAAGGGGTCTCTCTTCCAAACCAGCGCACAGTACCGTATAACTGTAAAACTCCTCTGACTACTGGGTGTAAGGAAGAGGGAACAGGAACCTGGAAATGGCCGATGGCTTTGCCTCCCAACACATTTGAAGATTTTACATTTTTCTTCTTTTAAATAGAGCTATGAAATTGGACTTTTGATAATAATATAGCACTTTATAATGCCTTAATTCCTTGAAAATAAGTCTATTGCTGATTTTGAATGTGTCATTACAAAACTCTGTTCTTGAAGCTTCTTATGAAAAGTCCACTGACGTTGCAGATACTCTTTGTTACTCAGAACCCTAATTCACTGTGTGTATTAGGATGTCAAATTCCTCTCATATGACTGCCTCAAAAGAACAGGCTGACCATGTGGTAAGTAATTGTTGACCAGAAATAAGTTTTTACAATATGAACACTCGTTATTTCTAACCAGTTAAGGAAACTAAAATAAGAGTATTTCCTTTTTGTTCCCACTTAGAATAGTAACTTGTCATGCAGAGTCCACTGCTAATTAAAAATATTAGTACTGTTAGCACTGACAAATACTTAAGTAATTTGCCTTAGTAACAATTCATCCAAACCAGAAACAAGAGGGAAGAATTTTTAAATTAACTGCCTAAGATTATTCATGTCAATGTTATGATGGATAGATGGTACTGAATTCCATGAAATAATTTAGTACATAAGAGTCTATTAGCTAGTTTGAAACCATGACCCCATTTAACAGTTATGGACCAGCATAGCATCTAATCTATATTATTTGATTTGTAGACCCTTTATGATCTAACCAGATCCCATAATGTCAAAAATCATACCTATCACATTGAATTATAACACATTAAGGATACAGGATTGAAAAAATCAGATATTTTTGTCTAAAGAGTGAGCTCTATTGGTATATTTACAGTGAAAGAGATTCTGCTCATTGCATTAAAAAAAATCATGAACCTATTTCCTAGTGCTTTTATAATTAAATGGAGCACAAAATAACAATTTTAAACTACTTTAGTTGGCTTTTCCCTACAGTCTTCAAAAAACGTTAGTCATCCTTTATTTGTATTTTTATGAATTGTCAGTAGATGGCCTCTATAATTCTGTGCATATCTGTTTGCTGACAAAATTTAGATGAGCAGATCATTTTAAACTGTATCATGCTCCTAAATCACACAGCAATTATGATTACCTGTGATGGAAGAAGAAAAGTATTGTTTCTACATAAAAATGTGATGGAAAAAGAAACACATGCCTGAACTTACTATAATTTGCTCATTAAGAAAAAAGCCAATGACTCTTCAGTGAGTGGGATGTGAATGCATGACGTACTTACAGAAGTTAATCACAGAGCTTTAATTTAGCAAAGCAGAGTTTAAAGCTGTTAGAATTATGTGTGATGTTCTTAACATCTCATGCTTTATTCCAGAACCTCTGGCTTTTCAAGGTCTATTTTTGTTTGGACAAAAAACCTGCACATGAAAGAAGTAGAGATGAATATGAAAACTGATTTAGGAGTGAATCAATATAATCATTAATAATTTTAACTATATGTATGTGAAACAACAATCTCTAAAGACACCATCATCAAATGAAATATCTATTTGAAGTTATGCATGAAATTTCTAGGCAATGTATGCTCTTTTTCTGATAGGTTGTATGAAACTTGCAGGGGAGGATGCTCATCTCCCCAAATTCTGTTTAGGATGGACACATCCCCAGAGCAAGCTGCACTCTCAGTCCAGCAGGACCTTCCTGCCCCCTCCGAAGAACAGGCAGAATGCTGTACCAGCCTTGGAGTTCTCTCCAGTGTCCTCTGCATGTGGAGCTGTGGTAACTTTTGTTCAGGATTCAGCTCCAACATACAGGGCCTGCATTTGCACTTCTTTCACGATTTTGGTCGTGTAAAACTTCATACCATGTGTTAGCGTGGGAATTTACAGTACAGCTGCCTGTCAGACAGGTTTGGAACACACAGATGGAGAAAGGTGTGTGTGCAATTGCAGGGAGAGGCACAGAGAGCTGCTGTTTGATGCTCCAGAGCACACCCACACGTGTGAAGAGTGGATGAGTGTGGCAAGTGGGTTTGCATTTTCCAACAGGTAACCTGAAATCCCTAATACAAAGTAACCCTTTCCAGGAATTCTGTAAGTGATCAGGAACTCAGTGTCCTGAAAATATCACCAAAGTCTAATCACTTACCCCCAAGTTTAATGAAGTCTTTAGGCCCAAACTTGCCATTAATTTAAATGGGAAATCAATGGGAAGTTAGAAGCCTAAATGCTTTGTTGAATCAAGTCCTCCAGGCTCAATTGAGATTCCTATAGTGATCACTATAAAGAATTCTGTTAAAGCTCTGGGTTGTGTTAATCATTTCCGTGTCTGTCTGTGGGTACCCACCTGGTTCATTACAACATTTATTTTATGTGTTTTAAAAGTGACTAAAAGTGATACTTTCAAGGCATCTAAGGTACAGTTAGATGCTGTTAGACATAACTTTGAGTACGGTCTAAAGTATTTTCCAAAATCTTTCCAGTGCCTACCTGCATTTCCAAGTACGTATCTACAGCAAAAGCTGGCACTAGTGATGGAAATACCAAAATTCTATATTATAGTCTCTCCATATTTCTATCTTAAATGCAACCAAGAATTTGAAGAGTTATTGCAATAATTTTTCCAACAACTCTGGTATCAGTCCAAGATGTTTGGATAATTGGCTTGTGAACCTTTCCAATAGAATATTTTAAAGATGCTAAGGAATTCAGGAAAAAATTACTAGTTTTAAAGTTTTTCACTAGCAAATCTAATCAATATAGATAGATGAATAATTTATTCTAAATAACATATCCTGGTTTGTTACTTTAATCCTACTAAGTAATTATTCAGTTTTATCTTACAGTATTCCCCAGCTTATACTAACTGGCTTGACTTAAATAATTCACTACGGGCCAAAGCTTGATTGCACTGAAGTCAATGGCAAAAATCCCATTTTCTCCAGTGACAACAGCATTTAACCCTGAGGAACTGACCTTAAGGTTAATTAAATGTTTGAGGAAACCTGAGGTGATTTATAGTTTCATGCTGAAAGCAAGAAAAATTCACAGTTTTGTTAGGTTTTGATGTAAAACAAGATAAAACCTAGTGCTCTCAAGCTGAGTTTCACTTTCAGTTTTTATTTTCTTTTAAAATCTGAAACTCAGGGAAACTCAGGTTGAGTGAAATGCACTGTGTGGATTGCAACCAATTTTTTTCTTTTTTTTTTTTTTTTTTTTTTTTTTTAGTAACTCCTTAAGAACCTGTACCCTGAAAGTTTTGTACACCTTTGCTTCTATGATCTGGTCCATACATCCTACTAATAATGAATCTCTTTATTAGAGGTTTGTTTTCATGGTACCTTTTTACTGGAAGTATTGCAAGCAGTGCTGGGCATATTTCTTCAGTATGCATATAAACAGTTATGAAAGAAGTAAAAAAGAAAGCCTTCTGTATACACATTTCATGGAATGAACAGCATTAGTTAAGGAATGTTATATACTTGATTTGATTAATGAGTTTTAGGGAGATTATTTCTCAGCTTGATTCATGTGCTTAAGGACTGTAAAGTAATTTAGAATCTAATTGCAATGTTTTCCAGAATTTTATGTTGCTTACATTATCCTTACGGAACACAGAAATTCCAATCCATCCTCTGCATAGTTCTTTGATATACAGTAGCATAATTCATTTTACTAGAAGGTAGCCAGATTACACATGCAAGTATGTTATTCATTTGAAGATATTAAACTTTCTTCTGCATATGTTGATAAAAATACTCAGTATCAGTATGTAAATATACAGGTTCCTCAAGGTTCGCTGTACAGTTCTGCTATTTAACAAAGGCAGAGAAAGACTTTTCCACTGTAATTACATGTAGAATATTAGAATTTGTATATAAAAATTATGGTATTTTTTTCTTTTCATTTCCCCAGCTTGTATCTATTCTGAGAGAAGTTGAATATGTACCTATTTGAGTGTGGAAAAGACACAGCTGTATGCAGAGTCAGTATGTGGGAAGTGGAATTAAGGGAAGTATTTGTCAGAAGCCATACAAAAACCCAACAAACATTGAAATCATCAGAAGCCGTGACAGCAAAGAAATCAAATCAAATAGATCAGCTACATCACAGCAAAAAGGAAGCTATGATGTAGAATCGAAAGTGCATGGAGTTCAAGACTTAATAACTTCTTGAATTCCATGAAGAGACTCTTTCATAACAAAAAAGAAGCAGAAAGAATTTAAACCAGCTCCAAGATGCGTGACTCAGCTGCTCTAACAGCAAGATGATCTTTGTCCTGATAGCAAAATGCTGAGTAGGAGAAAGTGTTCAAGAGCTGCTTGAACATCTCAGCTCTCTGAAGGTCTCTGTTGCTTGCCCATGCTTTGACACCACTGCTGCCTTCCTCATATTTGATGAAAGAGGCTGGGTTTTTTCTTTGATTTCTCTGACCAGGAGCTGGCAGAATGAAATTATAACCACAGACCCCAAAATGGACAGAAGCAAAATCTTAACTATGAATTAGGTGTAGACACCCACAAGAGGAAAGGTAATGATCCCTCAACTTTTAGAGCATTGTTTTGTCTCTTGTTTCTATGTGTCTACATCTGACTGGTAATTTATATATTACCTTTTCCCGCTACAGGGCATTTTTCACGTTCTGTGCTTTCACTTTGCCTTGAATTACTGCCCTATAACAGGAAAAAAATATATATTTTAAGGAGAAATTTCTGAAACCTAGACATTTAGAGAGAACTTTTCTGCCCTTAGTGTCTTGGGTCATGCAGAACTGAGACCAAGGTAGTTAAAGTAAACCTGCTTTTTGTAGACACCATGGCTTTCTTGACTGGATGTCCATTATTTCAACTTGAAGAAGGTTAAAGTCACAACATTTAAAAGAGTCTCTCAGAGTCATGAGTTTCTCTTTTCTCATTCTTACTTGGAGCTGACAAGGGACTTTTTTTCCTGTTGCAAATTCCACACCTGTTTTCAGAAACTTCAGTTTCCTGGATTTTTGGGGGGGTCTGTCAGTGTGCAATACCTGTCTTGGTTTGCATGCTTCTGCTGTGCTAAGTCATGTATGTGTTAGGCTTGCCAGAATGGATGAAGAGGAAGTTCTGAATGTTAAGAGTTGTTTGATGGCAAATAATGTCCTTTGAAAAGGAAAAGTGCAGCTTGATAGGAGTGATGCATCAAAATTAGCTTCTTCATTTACAATCTGCTGAAAGCCGACAACTTTTTGCTTTTTGAAAACATCATTGGAAGATTTTTTTTTCTCTATTTTATTCTCTACTGTACACACAGATGCTACAGAGGATCTAGAACAGGCTTAAAGATTTTCCTTCACCAAAGACAAATCATTAGTGGTATTTTTGGATAGTATCTATTGTATGATGTGAAATAGGATGCTTTAATAAGATACAGCATAGTGATAACACCAATTGTCATCACCAGTAATTACCACAATACTAGAAAAATATAGAAGAGTAAGAATTCTTTTGCTTAGATTCTTGATAACTGAAGTATCATTTCTGAGCATCTTGAAATTTACTTTTCCTGGATATCTTTAATTATCTAAATGCTCTGTACTCTTGTCTTCCTTTCTCCTGGATTTTTTTCTCAGTTATTATGTTGTACTAAAAACTTGGCTCACTGGTTGAAATCCACAGATATCAAAGAATTGGAAGTTTATCTATGCATTATTAGGTATTTACAAGCTAACAGTAAAAATTTTGCATATATTTGGAGTTTAGGAAAAGAGAAGGACTCCCCCAGGCTTCATCTCATTACAGACCAGTATTGAAGCCAACATTTGATATACACACAATATTAGTAGGTGTGTTGGAGTACAGAACTGAGCAATGTATTTCATGTTATTTGACACTCCTTTCCCCAGAAAAGTAAACAAACATGCTGAACCATCTTTGCATCTCTAAAAAGACATTGGGGAATCATTATAAGGTTCCAGGTGTTCACTGCTAGTGACTGCAATGAATTAGGGAATAAAGTTTTCAAGTTTGTTTTATTTTACTTTATGCAGATTTGTAAACGAGTGTGTTTCTTAGCTATGTTGAGCTAAATAATTATGAGAAAATGAAAAGACACGGGAGTATTTTTAAAAAGGCTTTGTTTTTGTGAGTCTCTGGACTATGTTGTACCTACAGTAGATATTATGAAGTATCCAAACCAGAATGGAACATTGAGGAGATTTTTGCCTTTGATAATTTAGGGACTATTTAAAAATGCTGTCATGGGAACCTTTCTACCTGCTCTAAGTCGATTGGAGGATTACGTTGTGACAGTTCAATAGAAAAGTATGAAATATTCAGTTCGTATGAGTTTCCAGAAGGATAGTCCAGCTTCTGTTCCTTTTTTGAGCATATAAAAAATTGATTATATAAGGGTTTTATGGTCCTGGAGATGGGCAGATCACAGCCGATCAGGCAGATAAATCTGCGGGTTTGATACGATAGTACACAGTGAAAGCCCTGAATCTGTGAAAAGCTGCCTTTTGCTCTCCAGATATTGGCCCTCAGTACTGAACAGCAAGTTCAAAATCTGCCAATTTTGTTGGCAGATGGGGAGCCCCTCCCCATTTGGAGGTATTGCAGTCAAGTGGATTTTTAACTGGTGCAGCACATCTTTATTTACAACTTGTAAAGTGTGTTTTCTTCTAAAACTTTCCATGTGATACAGCTCTTTATATTATATTACACTTATAAAATCTCACCAAACCCTTATGAATTAAAAGATAATTAGTGGTTCAAAACACAGAAGACATTAGGCCAGAAGTGTCAAAAACGTCATGAAAGACCATAAATCATAGTATACTTGCATTGATCCCTCATATAGTTAGTTTTTAAATCATCTCTTTAACACCTTGTAAATGTACAAACAACTATGAACCCAAGGGAAACTTTAATATGTTTTTTATACATATTTTAATTTCATCTCAAAGTACTGGCTGCATAAAAATTAAGTCAGACTCACAAAACCTCATTGATTTCCTCTGGATAAAACCCATCTGTCCAAACTAATTTAGAACCTTTTTGAAGCTGTAAAGTTAGTCATGCAACACTGAGGTCATTATGGACATCCTGTACTGTAGGAACTCTAGTGTAATTTTAAGAAGGTAATTTTGTTATATTTACTGTATTTAAATACAGTGCTACTTTTAAGGAACAAAAGCCTTACTGTGTAACTGTATTGAAAGTAAACCAGAAGCTGTGAAAAGTGAGATCTGTTCTTTTCCTTGTGATTAATGCACCTTTCTGCCAAAATTGAAACTTCTTAACTGAGCTCATTTAATACAAAGTAAACGAATTCTGCTCTTTGGATTTGATCCGCTGGCTAAGCTCTATAGATAAGGGTCTAACAGTGAATAGCTTTCATTCTAAACAAAGGATGTTTTGATAGAAAGGTCAGAGCTAAGGTCTTTTATATTGTGATAACAGGAAAGGGAAATGACATATTAATGGCAATTCATGCCATGGTGGTCTGCTGAACATGGTGGATCCAAAAGAAAAAAGAAAAAAAAAAGCTGCAGTGCTATTTTTTTAAGGACATCAGTTTTTAATTGGTCTTATTTTGAATGACAATTTCTTTCATTACAGTTGGCAAGACAGCGGTGCCAAAATGTACAACACTACTACCACAGGGAAGATTGAAAAAAATTGTGTGTATTGATCTGGATTCTGCCCTCGAACATTTTGCTGCCAACCAGAATATTAAGCAGGCTTAGCCCTTGTGAGTCACACTTGTAACAAATGATGATCTGTAGCTAATTTTTATAACGCGATAGACTTTAATTACATGCTGAATCACTTGAATAGGGCAAATAAGTTTAAATTAAGAGGTTCTCACCGTGGCTCAGGACACGTACATCATGTTGCATGCTTTATGTGCAGTGTCAGTGATTTGGGGAGCAGGGTTTGCATAGCAGAATAGAAAACACTGAGGTTTAAAATATTTCTGCACATTACAAAAGATCTCTGAACTGTCATGCAGGACTGATTCTACCACAGAAATCTTTGTTCTGAAGTAAACAAAACGATGCGATTTGGCAAGACAGTCACTTCAGTGAAGACACTCAAAGCTGTTATTCCACTCCCCTTCCCACCCTCCCAGCCCCCTCCCCTTGGGGCCGGCTGCTTTATCTAGAGCCAGCTGATGTTATCTACAATGCCAGCAGCTTTTTACATGTCCATGTTGAGTCCAGCAATTTCATGACATAGGGTGATAGTGTAGATTCCCATGTTACCTAATGAAGCCTGAATTAAATAGCATTTCTTTTATGCTTAGTAGAGTATCAGCACAGAGAACAGCAGGACCAAGTATTTGAGAAGCAGCATAGGATAACAGCACAATAGTACAGTTTTCCTGTTCATGTCTCACATCTCCAAAGAGAAAACTTCCCTTTGCCTGCTTCCCTGCCTTCTCCCTTGAGGTGCATTCCCTAGTAGTCAGTCTCTTTACATGTCAGGCGGCAGCTGGAGATGTGATCCCCTGCTACCACAGCCAAGCACCGTAACCACATTCTCCTTTTCTAAACTACCACGGCACAAATAATGTCATTATATTTGCTTGTGAAGGTCTGTCAGGAGCTTTGATGACACCAGATAATTCTGAAGAACATCACATAAGAAGGATACCAGAAACCAAACACCCCCTACCACGCTCATGTCTGCTATTCAAGCAGCCTTCCACCCCCAGACAGAAAATTAGAACCAGTCTCATACCTTGAGACTGGGATGGTGCATCCCATCTCTCTGGATAGCTGTTACGAGTACACAAGCCCGTGTTAGACATGCTTTGTCATGCCATGTCATCTGGAAGCTGCTCTGGGAAAGAGTTATTTTCTGAAAAAAGCAGCACACAACAGATTTAAGCTCCAGCAGAGAAATACAGGGGCGCTAAAAGTGTTGCTAACTCAGCAGAGAAAGTGTGGGCCTCTAGGTGACGTAGTGTGAAGGTAGTTACACACCCAGTCTGCACATGAGGTTGATGTGAGCCTCCTTTTAGGCAAGAAGCATCAGAAATTGAAATAATTGATTCCTCCTTTCATTACATCAGTATATCCCTTTGTCCAGTGTCCATTCCCTTGTTTTAGTGCTACCCAGCATGACAGCTGTATATTATTCCTCTAGGCAGTGAAAATATAAGACCTTGGACCAATACTTTTTCCTGATCCTTGATGAAATCCCAAACCAATCTCTAGTCATGAACAACCTCATCTCCTGTCATCCCAGCTGATAATTCTGAAATATCTCAAATATTAGGCACTGCCATCCATTCACACAGTTTACCAGCTACCTCACCAAGAAAAGGAAATATTTGCTTAAAAATTATACTCCTTGATATCTTTCTATTACTAATTTCCTCCTATTTGCCTGCAGCACATGGTTTCTCCCTGTCTTTCTTGCTATATCCTACAGTTGTGTAGAAAGAACCATTTGAAATAAGTTTTCTTGAGTAGCCAAACACTTATTTTACCCAAATGTGGTTGCAACCTACATGTTTATCTTTTTACTCAATGGCTCTAAACGATACCTGAAAAAATAAGATATCAGCTAACATTTTGTTTTAGAGAAAGCTTTTAAATGAAGAAAAATCTGTATGCTAGTGAAATACATGCAAGTGCATAAATGTGACATCACTTTGAAATTTTTTTAAGTTATAAAATAATAAACAGCTCTTTATGAGACAGTTAAATTTTGTTAGATTTTAATCTAGCCATGGAATGAAAACAGTTTCCCATTTTGTAGTGTGTTACCAAGTAGTAGTAACTTCTTTCAAAATCAAATTTCTACCTTTTAGGTAGCTATTTAAGTACCATGGAAACAAGGCAGTAGTGTTTTCTAAAATGTTTAGGAGTTCTCTGAATTTTTTTCAGCTCTCGTTACAAATACGTAATTTTGCTCCTCCATCTGAGCAATCGTGCTTCAAAAAATAAACCTGATATGATGGGGTTTTACCAGTGACAAAGTTCATGAAAGTAAATTGTAGCTGCTTTTATTTTCTACTTAAAATTTGACTAGGAGAACGGCATACTTGGGAAACATGATTTGAGATGGGACTTTACTGTCAAATAACTTCTTGAATGACTGCCACAATTGCAAATTATTGTGTGCTTGTAGGTGACATCAAAGACAATATTGCTGTGAAATTCAGTGGGTTTGTGCATGTAGTGCTTCCTTTATGTCTGTGCTCTAGAAGTTGGAATAGACATCTTTGGAAACCACACCGCTCTTGACTGATCTGGTAATTGTAAAAGACTGATTTGGATCAATATGCTTAAATGATTGACAATTTGTTCTTCCAGGGCTCCCATTTCACTCTGTAAACTGGAGGAGAGTTCAAGCAGAGCTCAAGGGAAATGTAAGTAAAATTCTGTTACATAGAAGAGTGGATTTAGTCCTCAGACCTGGCCCTGTCACTTAGAGGTAGCATTGCAATCTTCACTCATCAAATCACTTTGCAAGTACAAGCTTGGATTTTCTTTAGCAGTCTTTTCCACTAGCAAAGTGTCTACTCTTAATCTTTTTCTTAATATTAAAAGAAAAAATCCAGTAGTAAAATTAATGATGAAGGAGCAATGTGCTTGAAGCAAACGTGTCAAGAAATGACTTTTTTTTTTCTGGATAATGAAAAAAAAGGTGAATTCATTTACCTCATCTTTTTTTTGTTGTTGTTGTCGTAACACTTTGTAAAATTTTTGCCTTATGCTGTCCTACTCAATATTTATTTGTTTCTGTCTCTGAGGGGATAGCTCATCATATAAAAGGGGAGCACATTGGAAAAATACAATTGTCCCCTATGTTCTCCAAGAAGTCTTGTTAATGCAAGGTCCTCTTCTAAAATGCATCTGTCACACTCTATGAAACATTTATATGGCCTCTGTTTTCATATCTCACCGTCCTAATGCTTCCCAAGATGTAGCTGTGATACAAGAAGGCACTACTGTCTCTGTTATAGGGAGGGGAAATTAAAGTACAAAGTGCCTACGTGAATTGGCAAAATCACAAAAGAGGCCTGTGGGGGAGCAGGAAATTGAATACCAGCCTTATAGCTTAGGCAGAGTGTCAGCCTTCTCTTTGAACAGAATAAATGGTCCTGGAACCACTGAATAGTTATTGAAGTCAACAAGTGAGAAATACAAAGATGCTGGTTTCTTCCATAATTTTGCATCTGAGATAATGTTTATATTTCAAATTTCAAAATTGATGTACTTTCAAAGAACAAAAATAGGCAGATCAAGCAGAACAAGTGAAATATTTTAATGCCATAGAATTCTGAAGAAATCAATGTAAATCACAATCAGATGCATATACTTATGTAATTTATGTGACCGTTTGTATATATGTATACACATACACATTCTATTTCAGAAGAGTTATCCTCCCTCCATCACTTCTGACTTTTTTGTTAAGGACATTTTCTATCAAGGCAAGACAAAAGCGAATTCCAAATTTCTGTACAATGTCTTGCTGACAAAATGTCTTCTTGTCCCATGTTAGTCAATACATCAGGCATATCTTACAAAACTTTATTTATTAGTGTTACATAATTGATTTCTATTTTTATTGATAGGATTCTCACAATTGAAAAGCTCACATTTTTTAGAAACAGATTCAGTATCAACTATCTTTCCATTTATAAACTACGAATGTACCTCCTAATATTGCATGTTCTTCAGTATCTTAATTTAACAACCTTATTTGAGTACATCAAGGTTCTGAAGTGCCATGACTGAAACAAAAAGCAAGAGGCCAGAACATGGCATATTTCTGTATGATATTCAATGCTAATTATCAGCTATGTCAAGGAGGTCTGGAGTTATAATAGTGAAGTCATTAGCCTGACTGTTTATAACCTATTATTTAACTACAGTGTAGCATTAAAGAGTCAACTATTCACATTTGCTACTCAGGCAGAGATATTTATGACCAAACAGAAATTCTATACGCTGTGGTTTTCCTGACATTTTGCTCAGCTGTTCACTACATATTGGAAACCACGACTACTAAATTGTTTGCTAAATTCATTATAAAGTTTAATGAATTAGAGAAATATACTCTACCAAGAATTATATTTAACAGGGATGAGCCTATGTCCTAAGAACAGTATTGGTGTGAACAAGGAAAGAGAATTTAGGAGTAGAGAACTTCCTACTGTGAAATGAAGTGACTAGAAACAAAAGAAAAAAATGTTACACTTTTCCTTGCCCTGGTTTTACCTTTATGGTTCAAATCAGGAATAAAGATAGATGAAATCTTAACATCTTTTCAATGAAAATGTTTTGAAACTTTATTAGAATTTCATCTTCCTGTCTTTTTGGGCCATTTATCATCTAGTTCATTTCAGTCAATGACAGCTCTATAGTCATCTCTTACTGACATGAAAAGAGCTTTTTCCCAGTATCACGTCACTCAATCCATCTATTTTCATAGTTCGGATTTGTTTACTAAAACATATGAATTTTAAGACTCTTCAAAATAATAACCATCTTTCTGAATCAGTTTATTCTGTTCTCATACACCTTAACTTTTCAGAGATTATTTTATGTGAAAATTTTACACGTCGAGAGATAATGCTGTAAATTGAGGATTAATTTTCCAGCTAAGCAGAATCTTTTTAGTGCTGCAAAATATCACCAACTTTAGTAGCCACATTTATTTGATGTCAAGAAAAAGGAAGAGGATTACAAGTTGGAATAATTAGTATTGGAAACTAATCTTCACGCTGAATTCTGGTGGAGATGAATGGGTGAGTTTTTGAGAGGGACTTTTAATCACCCATAAATAGTGAGTCTCTTCACCTCTTCTGCTTAAAAACTCATTTTTTTCTTTTCAGACATTTCCTTTCCTTTCAGAATTTGAACTGGTTCTTCTAGTTCTAACAATGGGCTGTTTAAACACACAAATAAAATCTAATGTCTTTGAAAAAATCCCAGAATGGGAAAAGACAATTCCTTTTACAAAACATGTGTTACTCACTGTAATGTTGAGAGCAAAATTAGTGTATGCAATGGCCATCACCCCAGCCCAGTGCCAGTGAATGAAACAGCAATCACTGAAGCAAAATCCATGACTTTCTAAAAACTTTAGCTAAGTGTTGTAACAAGTTGGATTTTTTAATTAGGCATGTAAGGGATACATCAAAATTGCCTGGGTCTTAGAGCTCAGTAAGTCGTTCAGCTCCATGATAAAACACTTGGGTAAAGGATGGGAAGGATATGATAGACCCTTGAGAACATAACAAATTTAGATCAGTGACATTCAGAATAATGAGAAGCTCAGTGGTATCGGCTTAAGTAGGCAGATATTCCATTCAGTTTTATTTTATTTTATCTTAAAAAGGCAACATGTATCTGATACGAGAAACTTGACATCGTTAAGTAATACATTGATCTATATAGGGTGAGAAGTTAGCAGAAATGGTTTAATGCCTTTAACACAAATGAGGAAGTATTGGAGCTTTTAGAAATGTATGTAAATTTTGAACTACCCAATTTTCAAACTACAAATACTTTCATTTACAGGAATAATTACATCTGCCAATGTGCTGGAAGAATAGTTACTTTTTTTCTTCTGTGCTATTTTTCTCATTGTAATAAAGCAGCACTTCCACCCCTACAGATCAACACTGATATCATATCACTGGTAATAGAAGGTACTTCTGAATCATATGGAAGATCAGTATAATCGAAAATCAATGGTCTAAACTGAGGCTGGCTGTTCTATAATGTGGTTTATGTAATTTGATAATGCCAATCCTAATGGAGTTAAACATAATCCATCGAAATTTCAGGATGCAAGGGTCAATAGGGAGTGCAATGCTTCACTTCCCAGCAATTACCACTTATTACTGGGGCAGTGCTTTTGCTTTGCTGTTCTGCTTGCCTCAATAAATAATATTTGGAGACCCTGCAGCTGCAGTCAATAGTGTACAGTTTTATTGTCACAGCTTCATAGTCAGATCAATACCAACTCTTCTGAGACACGGGAGAGAACCACCACACGCCAGTCTAATGAAACCATGTGTTTTTATGATTCTGAAATTATACATTTTATTCATTGCTCATGCTTAATGTCATTGTTGCTTTTAATAGGCCCCTTTTGACTAAACTTTTATGTGCACTTCACATGACATTTATGTGTACAAAGAAAGGAATTTGTGTTCTTAAAATGAGTTATAGTGAACCAAAATTGCAAACATTTCCTGATTTTTTTGTCATGTCGAGTTCAGTTACAACATTTCCCTACATTGCTGTTGCATGGTTTGAGAATAAACTAGAAAATAATAAAAGTGTCTAAGCGGACCTCATGCTGCCATTTAAAATCCACTGAAGCACAATGTAAACTTCACTCAGGAGTGTGATTAAAAAACCTGATCATTTGTGTGTTAAAAAACCTGATCATTTTAAAAAATGTCCAAAAATTTATCTGCATCTTTATGAAAATTTGCATGTTACAGCTTACTCCAAAAACACTGGACTCAGTCTGACTGTGACTCTAAAAGCTCAAAAGATTTAAATGAAGAAGTTCTGCCAAAGGAACCTGGGCTCAATTCAGGAAGAACATTTAAGATGCAAGTTGAAGTCTCTTATGTGAGCACCAGTAGTGATGTGAATAAGCATCAGGGGGTAGCATCATTCCATGGTAACAATTTTCTTTACAATTATTTTTCAACTCTTACTTGTATTTTTTACATCTCATGCCAATGGTGATTTGTCACAGGATTGTAGAAATAAGGTAATCAGTCATTTCCATGGGGTTAACATAGACTTCTTTCAATGAATGCTTTAGAAACACCAAAAGCTCAATTTTTGCTGCTGTTAAAAATCCCAGAAGATGTAAAGACACTGAAAGTCTGTTCAATGATTTAAAGTCAGGTAAAAAAGGTGAGGAAGGATTTCAACATTTCTTTAAAACAGAGACCCTCTTTCCAACACCTTCAGGAGGGAGTTTTCCTTTGCAGTAGCATAAATATTTGTAACACTCACCACCACCTGCACAATCATCCCCATAAACTGATATGCTCTCATAACTACTGGTAATGAAATGTGTTTTATGCTGCAAGCCTTTGGCAACGTGTCTGTGCAGCACAGACTTTATCAAAACAAGAGCACCAGCAAGCTCCAGCCACTGCTGTGGCACAGCCACTGGCTATTTTGAGGTGTTTTCCCTCCCAAACGGGCATCCCACGTGCACATATATATGTATACAATACTAGAGGAAGCAGTGTTGCTGCCTTAGAGACAGAGTCTTGGGATTCGAGTTTTATTCCCATTTTTTCCCCATTGATTTATTGTTAAACTTTTGGGAACTTTATCTGAAATTGCTGCTTGAAAAACAGAATATTGATACCTGATTGTTTTCTCTGCTTTGAGATTAATGAATGAAAAATGGCATGTATGATGTAAACACTTAGTGAATAACATTTATATTTGTATATGTCCAGGCTTTTAAATGACCATTTTGGAGCAGAAAATGTATAGGTATCTCATTTTGGTTTAACAATGGTTGTTCTTTTGGGACACCTAAGTTACCAAAGCGAAGTTACTTAACTAGTTCAGCAACAATTTGGGACAGCTTCCAACTTTTAGTGATTCTGGAACAATTACAAATTTGAATAATAATGTCAAACCAGAAAAATTAAAATTGATAAATGTCTTAATTTCAAATGTCTCTAGAAGATATAATTACTTAAAATCATGTCTGAGATCCAAAATTTTGCTTGCTGTGTGTGAGCAGTCTTTGTGGTTTTTTGGTCATTATCCAGATTCATATAGTTTCAAAACCATCTAAAGGAATAAGTATGATAGAATTCCAGATTTTCAATAAAATTTTGGCAGAACAGACATTCATCTTTATGTTCAACTGTAAAAATCTTCTCATTGTATATATATAGATATAGAAAGGCAACTAGTTTTGCATACTGAGGACGTAATCTGGATAAAGACCATGCAATAATAAAAGTTGATCTTGCTGAAGACAATAGAAGTCTCTTCCACTGATTACAATGGATATTGGAGAGGGTCCTAAAGGAAAATCAAGGCATTTATCCAATGAAGCACTTAAACATGAGAACAATCTCACTTAAATCTCATTGAAAACCTCTTAGTTTTGATTTCAGTGGGGTTATTTGCAGGATGAGGAACAACACATCCCTGTATGAGCAGGGATAGCAGAGCAGGCCTCTGGTGCCACACACCTGGAGCAGACCTTTGTGCCAAGGACTGCAGGGTCTGTTTCCCCATCTTTGAACAGTTGCAGTGGCTGCCTTAGCCAGGCTGAAGCAGAGCTGAGGAGGAGCTGCCAAGCCAGGGGATGGGGTGAGTCTCACACATCTCCTCTGCCTTCCCAGGAGGGGACTGATCCCTGTGCTGCATCGTGCACAGGGTGAGGCTGTTCCCAGTCTCCCACCACCATGCCAGTTCTGCTGCTGAACCTGTTGGGCCATTCAGACGAGTGCTTATTCCGTTCCGAAGATCACCCAAGAAATTTAAAGATGGGACATCTCTCATGAGTAGATCTTCAGACAACTTAGTAACAATTCTCTGGGTGCATGATAGGGGAGTTTTGTATGATAGAACAAGTTGCATTTTAGCAAGATCACACATGATGGCAGATGGGAAGATATTGTTATGAATTTGTAAAGGTGAACAAGGAAGGACAGGTTATCCCTACATAAAAATAGTCCATACTGTAAAAGCTAAGAGTAGGACATTATTGTAAATTTAAAATATATTTTTTTAAAAATACCCCAAGTTATTCCTTAGTTATCAAGTGAAGTGCACACAGTATGTGTAGAGATTAAAATTATGCAATATTTTCCCTTTAAATTGTCATATATAGATATTGATTGTTCAGTGAAAATGGAACAACTAGAAAAGTTCTGCTTTCACAGTCCTTGTATCCCTAACATACAAATCTTGCAGGTAGAAGAAACATAAAATGAGGAGACTACATATCAATTGCTGAGAAGGGTCCAAGAGCAGAACAGATACATTTTTGGGTGATTTTTATAGTGAATCACTGACAAATGAGATGACTGTTGCGTATGAAAGTGGCACCAGTATTTTTTCCTAATAGAAACATTTTTAGGTGGAGAAATGCTCATATGTTTTATGATGAAATGTTATTGAAAATGGCTATGTCTTGGGAAATGAACAAGATCTTGTATTGTCACTTAACATATTGAAAGTCACTAAAGACTACAGGTTAACTCCTTATGGTTCTCATTTGGAATGTGTCAAAGCATCACTAGAACTAGATAATTCATTACAATCCAGTGCAGTTAAGCGCCTCATAAAGTTAACATTCAACACTTGTATTCACAGCACTTTCACTTAAGTAGGTTTTTAGGCATGTTGTTTAATCCAAACTGGTGTTGACGCAATTATTTCATTTTGCCTTGTGTCAGTGTGAGATAATAATATTTTTCTTTATTGAATGTTTTCCCAAAGTCAGATCATTTTCTTATGTTACAGAACAACTGAAAACACATCATTCCCATGGGGGAGGACATGGCATTTATGAAAGAACCAGAACTTTCAGGCCTTTTTCTTAGTCTTCCAAGAAGTAATATATCTCTCCTGCCTTACAAAAAAAGCAAAGCACAATATGGTACAAGGGCAGATTTCCTTTTTTTATAGTTGTTCAACTTATGTTTTGCTGTGTAAGGGATTTACAGTTTTTCCATGCATTTCATAACAAACACCAGAAAATAGGCTGCAGTTTTCCTCTTATTTACTTGTACTTAGAAGACAAGAAAATACAGTCACACCTGTAAATGTCTAAGTTATTTGCTACTGTCTTACCTTTCTCCTCCAAAATGAAAATAGTTTGACAATGAAGTGATATCCACATTGCTTAGATTTTGTTTTAGTCATTCCTACCACAATCCACTTCATCATTTTCCCTGCAAAACTATAAAAAAACCCCAAAACTTCAGTTTAAAAACAGGCAATGGTTCTGATCTTTATATTGTCTTTTTATGATGCAAACATTGAAGAAAAAGCACATCTTAATATCTATAAAATGCTAGCATATGATTTAATTTAGATGAAAAGAAGGACTAACAATGTAATTGAAGTAACCATGGTGTAAAAATATGTTTGAGAATGTTTCTAGTAAGAAAAAATTCTTTTTTTGGTACTTTTGTTTTAAACTACTGTAGTTTATAATTTTATCAATTGGCCTAGAAAAAGATATTGTCACTGCTTAAAAATCCTATTATGAAGAAGGAATGGTAATAATGATGATAAAGTGTCTTTAAAATGCTTCTATCTAGAATTGTGTAAAATTGTGATGTTTGAAAAGAAATAGAATTATAATATTATCTAAAGTCCATTGCAATTATAGCTTGAAGTCACAATTACATATGATTTGAAGGTGTGCAGTTGCACTAGCTCTGGAATTAATTCACGCATTGGTTGTTTTATGTATACTTTGTGATTCTGTTCAGTGTCACAAAATATATTGAAAACTCTTAACACCTTTTAAAACTCGATTCACATCTGATGCAATAACATAGATTGGTCCAATAAAGCAGAATGAAAATCTATTTGTGAACCTTTTTGCTGAAGTATATTAAAAAAAAATCTCCTGTTATTTGAGCTTACCTTATAAAATGTTTACATGCCGTTAAATAGTACTAACATCTCCTGTGTAAATTAAATGGGCTGTGATGTTCCCTATGTCCTAAAGAGCAGTAGTATTTGAGGCTATAAAAATACCTTCATGTAATAAATCAAATGCTCTGCTCCTAAAACTGGAATTATAAAAATAAAGGGAGAAAATCCCAGCCTAATTAGCTTGTCTGTACAAGCATTGCTCTGCAAGCACTATAAACAAAAGTATGTTTAAACTACAGTAGGCCTGACCACTCAGCATATTTTAAGAGCTAGTACCTGGTGCAGGAGGGAGGATTTACTTGTCAGAATAATTTTGAGAAATAATTTTAAAGTGTGTGTGCTTGTTTGTTTAAGATTTTCCCATCTATGTAAATAAAAGGCAGTGAGTAACACAGTTTAACAGTATAGAATTTGACACAGTGCTCTAAATTCAGAGGAGGGAGCAGGGAGTTGAAGTAAGTTGATCCTTTTAATACTAACTTAAAATATTTGCTTTCATCCATTTACTGGTGTGTATGTGTAAGGTGGCCTAACCTGGCATGAAGGCAGGTACAAACATTAGGCTGAACCAGAAACCTTCTCCTCAGCTTGCAGGTTTCTGCATGCCATGATAGTTTCTACCTTTACATTCCACTGAACCTTCTGCAAATAAAGTTTGCCAACACTAGACTTTGCCAAACCTTTCACTTTTCATTTAATTTCACCTTTGGAAGTATTTTTTCTTCAGCTCTATAGAGAAGTGGTATCTTTAGATAAACCTATTCTACAAAGAATAAAATGTATATTGTAGTGGCTGAGGGGAGCTTACCTGAACCATCTTCAGCTAGAGCCACTTTTCTGTCTGCTACAAAACTGAAATTTAGCTAAGAGCTGAAAGAATTATTTCATTGAGGAATAGCTGCTTTATAGGGCTTTTTTTAACAGTGAAGCATAATTGGTATTAATTGAATCTATATGCAGTAGGTACTATGAATATGACATGCCTTATGGTTTAGGTCTCACCTAGACTGATCCTTAAATGAGTATTTATTGACCGTATCCCCACAAATTGTAGTATTTGATGTTACAGCTGTTCCCATGTGTGTCAGTAGTTGGTGTAACATAGTGCTGGGAGGCTGCAGACTGCACTGCTCTCCGTTTCCTTCAAGATGAGCACACAAGTGCTCCAGATATAAAGGCAGCTTGTATCGCCATCCAAGAAAAATAAACTTGAGCATGTAACTCTTTAATGATACAAAAAGATTAAAGAGGTTGAAGTCAAATCTTCCCTCTGCTCACCAGGGCTTTGTAGAATCTCCTTTTCTCCATGCTGCTTTCCCACCCAGCAGCATTAGTGCCCTTGGGGGTTGTGAAGATCTCAGTGGGGACCCCCTGTGATGCACAGACACCTCGTGCTTGTCCCTCCATCCCCTGCTGGCCCGGGAGGCCCATCCCTGGCCCACAGTCCTGCTGTGGGGTGGCCTGTGCTGCTGCCACTGCCCAGGCACCTGTGTCCCCACACGCTGTTGGCACTGACCCCAAAAGACCCAATCCTTCTTTTTACGGACTTCCCTCACAACCTGCAAACATTTTTGTCTTTCCGCAGGGCCCACAGTAAATTACAGGCAAACAGAACCAGCCTGAAGGTCCTGGGGAGGCGTGTGGGGCTCTCTGCCGCCATTGCCAAGGCTGAGGCAGTGCTGTGGTGCTGAGCTGACCCCTTTGTGCTCCAGGGCTGGCCCTGAGCCCCTGGGCTGGGCTCGGTGCTTCCAGCAGGGCAGCTGAACCTGCGGGCTGGGGGGCACAGCTGGGGGCTGGGGGAAGCCTTGGGAAGGTGATGCTTTGTGCTTTTTGTGCTTTGTTCCTCTCGGGCAGCCCCTCCATGCGGGTGCTGTGCACCAGGCCCCAGAGGGGCCCATGGGGAGCCCATCCCCTGGGGTAGGTGTGAATTCACTGTGGGAGCTCCATGGGAAGCAGCACACGCTGGAGTTTGACAAGGACCAGGTGAAAATAGCTGGCTTATTGCTGGTTTTCTTGTTATGCATTTCGTTGGGTACATAAACTTTGTGCGAGGTGTGCCCTGCTGTTTATGCCTGTGTATATGGGCTTTTGGGGTCTGTGCTGACAGGTTTTCACAAGCCAGTTACTGGTGCTTTCGTACAGCCAGCCCAGTCAGAAGCTCAAGTTAAAACTATGAAACTCCCTTTCCAAAATAGGGTACAAGAACAGATAGATGTGCTTTGCAGTTCTAAATTGCTGTTTCTTTAAAAGGTACTCTTAATGTACATGAATAAAGGAATTTATATCTATAAATTAATACTTGGGTAGCATGAAAAGTCTGAGATCTCAATATCTTTTACTTGTGTAAAACACTAATTTTACCAGCAGCAAGAACTAATTTACTTGTAAGCAAGCTGTGTTTATCTCTGCATACTGTTGTTATTGTCCAATAGCCTGCAGTGTGTGTACCCTGCTGCCCTGGCCCAGAGCTGCCTCTGAGCTGCAAGAGGCAGGAGGGGCTGCAGGGCTGTGCAGGCAGAAGCCAGGTAGGGGCAGGAAGGGAGAGGGGAAAAGGTTAGGCCTTTTGGCAGCTGGTCAACTCTGGGTGGATTAATTGTATTGTGACACTTTGACACAAAATTTAATTGTATGTTTGTAAGTGAACAGGCAACTGCTGTAGTTATGTTGTGAATAGTGCTCTCAGTGTGGCACAGCTTTGAATTCATTGATATTTTCAAATAAATCTGAGAGGAATAATGTGCTTCTCTAAGATAATTAAGTTCCTTTTACCTTGGAAATCATTATCTGAGAAAATAGATGGAGTCATGACTGTCGAGGTAACTTCAGAACTGCCTTCTTGTTGTCCTGCTTGGCCTGATGCATGTGTATGTAATGGTAAGTACATTTGGTGAAAGGCATTATTAAATTTCACAAGTGAAATGTATGTCTTGGATGACCTGAATAACAGAAACCAGAGGAAATAACATGTAGAAAAGCATGAAAAAGCAAAGAGGCCTTTTGTCATGAGGGAGGTGGAGATGAGGAAGGGGCATAATGCTCTGTGTTATGAGCAGTGAGGTCTGTGGCAGCACACCTTAGCTTCTGTATGTTGATAGTGTTCTTTTTGTATGCCTGAATACATGGTGGTGCTTGATAATTTTAATGACTTGTTACATGATGCTGCAAATGTGATTCTTGATTAACTTATGTGCCCCAGTGCTGAGTTGTAGTTACAGTCTTTCCTGTACATTTTCCATTGGAGCAAAGCCGAGTATTTGGGTTGAATTATGGATGAAATGTTGCTAGCCAGTTCATTTCTAGTTCACTACGGGAAACCTGAGATGTCATCAAATCTGTATTTCTTAATAGGAAGCCACATATTATTTTCAGGCAAATTAAATTTTAATGTTACCAAAAAAACTTGACCTGTCCTTTATAGAAAATTATACTATTGTATTGTTGGATGGGTTGTGGGAATGTCTATTGATGCATGGATCTCAATTATTTTAATTCCATGACACTATCAGGAGCAAGCCTATGATTATAATAATGCAATTCTCTTTAACACAGTCTGTAAAAATGCATTGATTTTATAGCTCCCCAAACTGATTACATTAATATCTGTGCATAATTAGTTTACACATTACTAAATTACTGACAGATTAAAAGTGAAATAGTGCAGTTCATACATGGCCGCATAACTGCCAGAAAGGAAATTAATATGGATTCAAATGGTCCTTGGAGACCTGCACTGAAATAGCAGAAATCTATAAAGACTGCTTGCGTTAGGAAATTTCCATCACCAACATGTTTGTGGTTGATGCTTTTCTAAGTCTGTTAATATGGGTAAAAATTTAGTACAGGAAATGATGTTTGAATGATGCTTTTACTGTTACCAGCTCAAGAATGTGTTTATTAAAAGTAGATTCCTGACTTAAATGGCAATTACATCGCATGTGAATATGAATTTTTAAATACCTTTTAAGTGTTCCTAATGAAGTGGTAGTAGCATAAAGTAGCTACTACTTAAGATGTGTTTGCAAATTATATTGTTTTTAGAAATTATAAAAATTGAGAACTTGCTCTTGGTGCTTCTCCCTCAGGCCAAACACACATTAAGGGAGATAACCCTATATTAAAACTTGATCTGTTTATACAACCTCAAACTCCTCCAGATGATTTTCTGTTTTTAGAAGAGTTTTGACATAAAGCGTGCAGCCCAGCTTTATGCACAATTAATCAACAATCTACAGGCTTTTATTTTTTGGATATGTCTTGTTGAAAACTGGGTTAATTGGATGCCAGTTCAAGCTATCATTATGGAAAGAACTTTAAAAAGAATTGGTTGTGTGTCTTACAGATTGGTTATAGCAGAAAATTGTGCAAAGATGATTTTTTTGCCTTTTCTTTTTTTTTTTTCTTCATTATCTCCTCAACCTCATTAGACCTGTGTGAAATATGACATTGAAAAAAAAGAGACGTGAGACACTGATGCAAGCACTACTTTTTGTGTAGGCTTTGGTGAAGGCTGGGTGTGGCCTCAGTGGCAGGGTAGCATTTGTTAGTTGAACAGGATGGCGAGGGTGAATTGTTACGCAAAGAGCTGCAGCCAGATTTACTATCTACAACTGAACACAGAATGGAAATGCAGATGAATTTAGTCTCAGTTGTGTCTCTTGAGGCAAAATGCCCTCCAAGGTCAACCAGCACAATGTCCATAAGAATCTGGTTTCTTGGAAGTCTCAGTATTTATAGCTTCTATTCCCTTTAGCAGAGGCTGTGGAGGTTGGTGGCTGACAACTCTAAAGCCATATTACTAAAGCAGAGCAAATCTATTCTGGGGAGAGAAAGATTGCTGCTGCTTCCCTGCTTTGTTCCTTCTTTAGTGTAGCATTTAGTTCACTATTACTGAGCCTCAAAAAAATTAGATTTATTTGTTTATAGAAGATTTGAGAAGACAATACTAAATATGCCTCTTTTCTAGCATTCCTGTAGTTTCTTAAGTGGATTATTTTTTTTTCTCTTCAAGAGAACTCTTTTTGGTTATTTTAGAAACATTCTTTCTTTAAAATTAAACTTACACAATCATAGTACGGTTTGGGTTGGAATGGGCCTTAAAGAACCCTTGGTTCCAACCCCTGCTGTGGGTAAGGCCACCTTCCACTACACCAGGTTGCTCAAAACCCTATCCAACCTTGCCCTGAACACTTATAGGGATAAAGCAGCCACAACTTGTCTGGGTGACTTTTGCCAGTGCTTCACCACCCTCAGGGTGAAGAATTTTTTCCTTATAGCTAATCTAGGTTGAACTTTTTTTCAGTTTGAAGCCATTAGTCCTTGTATCTCATCCCTATATGCCCTTGTAAAATGTGCCTGTCTTGTAAGTCCCCTTCAGGTACTGGAAGGTACTCCAAGGTTTCCCTGGAGCCTTCTTTCCTGCAGTCTCAGCAACCTCAGCTCTCTCAGCCTGTCTTCACAGGAGAGACCCTTCAGCCCTCTGATCATCTTCAGAGACAAAGTTCAAATGACAGCTGTTTAGAGGTACCAAGGTTATGGGTGTGCTGCTTGCTTTTGCTTGAATGGCACCGAATATGTGGCTTTGTTAAATACAGATGTTGTTTTGGTTCATGATTTCACATGAGGCTGCCTGAACATTGCATTTTGGAGGAGATAGATTTCATGTTTAAGTTAATAACAATTTTCACATTGTGATCCATTTCACTGAAGTAGTCATTGTGACTTGTTAGAACCATATTTATGTTTATGTTTGCATGGTAAGTACTTCAAATTCAGCAGTGTTTGCTGGAATTAATCACACGTACACGCCAATTTACTTTCTGGGTTTGGAATTAAGGTGGATCTGCATGAAACATGATGATTTTGTTTGTAAGTATTTTTTGGTAAACGTTTCCATCAGTTACAGCTCGTGCAGTGAGATGCCATCTGGGAGGTCTGCCAGGTTTCTGCAGCTGGCAGACCTGTTGTGTGTTACTGTGGCACTGCTGCCTGTCTGGCTGAACCAGCAGGAAGTGCTTCACTCTTGCCAGCTGCTGGTGCGCTTACTGTCACACTGGGCTTGCAGGCAAAGCAGTGGCCAAAAGTTCTAGGAGGCAGCAAGGACTGCATGTGGATCTAAGGGACCAGGCTTCGTGGAGCTTCATTTTTAGTATTGGATATTGAGAAGCAGAATGAAGACGAAGTGTACTTTTGTTTGCTTGTTGTTCTTAAAAATTATTTTCTGGAAACTAGAAATTTTTTTCTAGAGACTTCTGTTTTCGTGGATAGGAAACTTCTGCAAGATAGAGCTGAAATTATTTGCAGTATTAACAAATACATGTTATGCACCAGGATTATCGGCACCAAGTCAGCCCTGTGTTTGAATGATGTTTCAAGTGAAAAGAGACAATGTTACAACTGCTGTAACTTCCTTGTTCTAGGCAGAATTTTAAAGCAGCTGTAATGCTTAATATAGTCTAGATATAGTTTTAATTATATTGTCAAGTAACATTTAATGCATAAGGTATTTAACACGACCAACTATCTCGCTTAGAACTTCTTTGTGGATCTTGAATGCTTTGTTTTGGCAATGAGTATACCTTGGTAGTGTTATTAGGAATTGAGTCATTCCTACTTTAGGTTCGCATCCAATAAATCACTCTAAATGTTATCCTTGATGTACTTTTCAAAGTTCCTTTGATTTTTAGTGATATGTGTCTCCTGGAATTATTTTTTTTGTCAAAGGGAAAAGTTGTTTACATGCATTGCGTGTCTTTATAACAAGTGTAGTGAAATAGAAGGCAAGATTAGATTAGTACAGTTTTATTTATTACCATATACATCTATGACTCTGTAGATCTTGAAGTTGTATCTTTTCTACTAAGATGAAGATGCACAAAAAAACCCTCTCCCCCAAGGAAAAAAAAAAAACCAACAAAAACCAGATTTCCACTTTTTATTTATTATGGACTTTACACTGCTAATGCAGAGTTAAGATTGCTTAGAAGCTGGTCACAAAGACTGTGTCTGTTTAATGAGGTATATGAGCGTTGGAAGAATTGTGAAACATTAGACTGCAGTTTCCATAGAGGTTAATTTGACATTTTTACAGGAGTATTACTTTTGCTTGTCTGTATCAAACATCTGTAATTAAGTAATTATTTTGTTTTAGAATTTCATTTGCTTCAGTACATTCTGGTTTTCATATGGTCTCTTGTAAAGCTCATATAAAAGTTGCTATGTTCAGATAGTTTGAGCATCATTGTTCTACTGGTTTCTTCACCAGTCTTACAACTTCGTGGGTTTTCCTCCTTTTATTAACTTCAGGAAACCTGAGAACATGAAAGCTGAGTTTCTTCCAATAAGAGGGCAAATTAAATCAGCAGATCAGTGTCTGCTGCTAAAGTCGCAAAGCTTTCCCAGGTGATACATGATTAATGTTGTCCTGAATGGCTCAGACTTTCAGTTTTCTAAGTAGAATGGTCTTGAAAAGTGTGCTGGATATCAGTTGGATCATAGTGGAATAATCTTTCCCATGAGAGTATTTCCATAAATGCGAAAATAAATAAGCACCAGGGAAATTTCTCTGGCATTGCACCGTCCCCTCTTCCTGCCCCAGTTCACTCTCTGGGACCTATTTCAAAATTTCTTCTCTTGTATTATGTGTAAGGTGAAGGGACCTGATCTTTTTCTTACAAAAAACAGTGATAAAAAAATAGTAGTGTGCTTCTATTTATTCCAATATTGAAATTGCATAGTCTGGTCTGTGTAAAACCATATTTACAGCTGTTTGGCAAATGGGTGGAGGAAATTTGCAGCATAAGTAACAAACTGCACAGACATAGCCCTCCATTAAGAATTGCTTGTGTGAGCATATCAGATTTCCTGGAATGTAAACCACATTAAAAAAAAAATATATTTGATATGCTGTAAATCTCATTAAAGCACTGAAATCAACCCAGGTATTTTTTTTTTATTTTCTTCTACTTTGCAACGTTTGTAGCAGTACTTTCAAATGTGCTTCTTGTACAGGCTTCTTTCTGTGCATTTCTGCATGATAAGGAGAAAGTTTGAATACTTGTTGTTATAGTTTTTTTCTTGCAACAATAGACTTAAAAGTTGTTGTGCCATTCAGACGCCTTCTCCTAATAATGCTGAATGCACATCAGTATACAACATGAAGATGCAAAGTGTAATTTTAGAGGCTCTAATTGCATTTTGAATTCAAAGCACGTTACAAAAATTATTTAAATGTTTTCAAGAAAGTTGAAAATCCTGCAAATGCTCCACTTCTACTTAATCCCTGCTCCTCTGAAACCAAGAAAATGAATATTCAATATTTTTTTCCGTTTGAGTCTCTTGACATACTATTGATTCACTTTATTTTCCCAACAATTTCTGACAGATTTCCCAATGTGGATTACTTACGTGCTTTGATATTCATTTTGTGACTGCCTTTGGAAAGCACATAAAATTAGAACTGCAGCAACCTGTTCACTGCAGCTACAAACCAGTGAGCACAATTCTTGGCATCACTGTGTTCACTGCTACTGGTGTGTGCAATGGACTTTCAGCATGCAAGATACTGAGTATTAACTGATGGCAGAAAGTGTTGAAGATTTAGGAATTAAAGAATTCATTGGCTTATAACATTATTGAAAAAAAAAACCCATAAAATCTTAAAAATCATGTTCCTTCCAGGTTTCTTCTCTGCGTGGTATATTTCAGTTCTGTTCAGTTATACACCCTTTGAGTAGAACTGTCCTTTGTCCATTGCTTGATGTTCCTTTTTTGGTAAGGAATTCCTTTCATGTGGAAGTAGGTCTTCTGCTAGATTGCTCTTAGACATGGAAAGGTGTATATAAATTCTGAAAATTATTGAAGCTGGCCAGTTCTTGCTTTGATACCCACGCTGGTGGAGGGGGAGAAGGTTGACATCAGGAATATGATTTCCTTATGAATGTGTGTCTTGAATTTTCTGCTGGTGAAGAATATTGGTTTTCTTATAATAGTGGTCTGGACTGGCTACATGGTGTTTTCTGCTCTGGATTCACATAAAATGGATTTTCACCAGGAGAATTCAGACTTGTGTTTCTTGGACCCCACCCTCTCCTTACCTGAAATCTCTGGAAATGGAAGGTGCAGCTAAACACGATGAACAGTCAAATTTTCCACACTTTGACAGGGACTAGTCAAATCCTGTACCTCCACAGTAACTGACAACACTTGAAGTATCTGTGGGAGTTTTTTAAAATTTTTTTTTCCTACCTGGTTGGCTTCACAAAACTTTAACAATTTTCTTAATCCAGGACTAGCCTGGTATGAAACCTGATATTTTGCTTGATTGGATAGATATGTGCAAGCGGTTAAGATAAAAATGAGATTTGAGAACTAAGAATTTCTACCTATATACTTTTTGAGTTACTTTAAATTTAAATTTTTTATGGATTTGGGAGCATTTGTGAAAACACTGGGAAGATGCTCTGAATGTGAAGAAAACTTCCTAAGAGGTAAGCAAAGCAGTAAGTAATGTAATTAATTTGTAGTATTTTTAATAACTAAGATGACCCAGGTCTACTCTTCTGGGGATACACATTATAGGAACACCATTTTAAGTGTAAACCAACATTTAATACCTGCTGCCATTCATTAGTTAAACAGTCAAACAGAAAGAAATTCCTCAAACAACAAAACCACAATGTGAAGACAGTGTTTGTGTGAGTATCAGGCCACAATAATGTTAAGCTGTTCTGTTTGATCCTGATTTTCAAAGCTTTTTAAACATTATTCTTACTGGGTTTTTGAGCTCAGATTTTTAAAATCTTTTTTCCTAGGTAGTTCCTTCAATTTTGGAACCAGATTAAATGAATTAATTGAGTCCATTAAAATTTAGAAATTCTTTTTAAACTTCTTTACAAAGGAGGTCCCAAACTGAATTAATTCACATTTGTACCTTGGCAATATCTAAGCACCCAATGCTAATGTCATTACTGAGAGTTCTACCTCGCATGGAACCTGTATAACAGTTCAGATCCCAGGATAGCATGATGATCATCTAGCTATACTTTAATATTTATATTTGTGATGTATTCTAAATCAAAAAGAGGCACAATTTAGCAACAGACATTTAGCTTTTAATCTCTAAAATATACTGTTATTAAATTGGGGAAAGGGTAGGAATGTGTAGAAATTCAAGAAGGGGAAGAAAATCAAGTGAGATTGATGTTTAATTTTAAAATTGAAATACCATTGAGAAAGATACTATATTGAATAATTCAATCTCTTCAGTTTCTGGACCAGGTTAGTAAATTTAAAGATTGTTTTCTTGAAGTTTCCTAAAACCCAACAGTTGCATAGGAATGACCTCCAATAGGACTTTTTCTCTGCTTCATGATGAGAATATTATGGCGTGCCATCCTTGGAGGTCAATTTAGTTTTGTAGACATCTAGATTAACTTATATTGACCAATAGCAGCTGCTACTGTGGATTTAAAATTGCTGAGAATTGATAGAGAACTCTGAGAATGCATACAGAACTTCCAAGTTCATGGCTCAGCAGTGTTCTCCAGGGTGGTCACCCAGAAGTGACTTAGAACATTTGTGTTGACAGTGTGTAGAGGTGTCTGTGCATCTACTGCTAAAAACTTTTTGATTTTGTTAGTCCAGAATAAATGTGGTGGATGGAGAGAAAGATATTTTAGTTCTGTGAGCCCTAGGAAAATAAGCAATGGTTAGAAGAGAAAGTTATTCCTCTGAGAGGAACAAGTATAATGTAACGTTGGCCTTTATTAGAAGCTGGGGAAGCCACATGAGCTGTCAGCCTTGGGGCAAAAACTCTACAGGACAGGAGGATTTATTAGTTCTGCTCCTTCAGAATCTGCTTGGTCTGGTTTGGAAACACATTTCATTTACCTGAAGTAGAAACTCCTATTACTGTGGGAAAAGCACACAACAGCACAGAAATTGACTGGCTAGATTAGAAAACTTGATATAAACAATGTTGTCAGATGCAACATGCATGCTCTTGTGGAAAAAGGCTGGACAAGATGTTTTCATTCTTTCATTCTCTCACTTGTATGTTCACAACTGTTTCCTCACAAACAAGCTGCAGTTTTGGAGAGTAAATTGCTCATTGATATTCTTAGAAAGTAGTTTACTGTCTCAAATCCTGTGCTGGTACCATTAGGTTATTTCTGAGAAAGTTTACCTACCCAACCTGCTGCTCTGAGCAAGAGTGACTTCCTAGTTGGACAGAGTTCCTAATGATTTAGCTGTCTAAATTCAGTAAATCTCAGAAGCTGGAGATAACATAATCTAAGTGTCTGTTCTAATTATTAAAAACCTATGTCTTCTAAGGCCTGCAAGATTTTCTGCAGAAGTGCTACCTACTAAATTGGCCTTAACCTGGCTTACTGCATGCAACTGATATTCCAAAAGTGGTTCTTTTCTGTGAGCATTCTATTGTTCCACTTTTCTGGCTTGATGAGTTCCCTTTGAATATAATGTTCTTCCATCCACAAGCAATTTGGCATCATCTGCAAACTGGAGGATACCCAAGTTGTATTTCTGCTTGGTCATGTGAAATACCACTTGGATTTATCATTTGAACATATGGAAATTTAGTCTGATTTGCAGTAAATATTGCATCAGTCACTAGGATCGACTAAGTTTCTATGGTGAGAAAAGCATCTCTAGTAAAGGAGCCTGGTAAAGCCTTAAATTGTAATTGTGATTTGTCTCTAGAGTTCTTTTAATATCTCTATTCATATAACCTGTAAAAATAATTTTGAGGAGATGGCATAAGTCTGTCTCTTAATCATCTCCTTGTGGCCATGATTGACTGCAACTTAGTACTTGGATGTGCAGTTTGGCAAAGAGGGTATTTTGTATCTTTAAGGTTTCTGTATCTGCTGACTCAAAATCTGGAAAGTTTGTATCTGCATCAGAGTCATTTGCTACCTCTAAAACATATGGCCTTTAATATTCCAAAAGACACATCTTCTGGCTCCACTTTTTTCCCGGAAGGCTTCTTTTCTTGTCTCGGGTTAGGCATGTCCTTAATAAGAGGGAAAGTAATCTTTTATGGGCATCAAACAATATTCTCTAGGACATGCGCTTTGAGGTGAAGGTAGCAACAGCAGACTCCAACATGTTGCAGGGGTGGAATTATTCATATTCTGCTTCATTCATTAATTAAAGCCAGGGAGAGGATTTGGGTTTAACAGGCCAGCGCTCAAAGAAGAGCTGAAACATGTTCTTTCCAAGTATGACGTAGCATATATGTATTCAGAAGAATTAATATAAATTCAGCTTAGTCATAAAAGTTATAAATTTGCTTTCTGTTGTAAACTCACACGTACTGTTTGATTACTGTGACTTAAATCTGTTCAGGAAAATGGAACAGCACAGATGTTACATCAAAAAAAACCCCCAAAACGTTTTCCATTGTCCTTTCCGCTTGCTATTTTTCTACTTAGCAAATCTAAGAGAATTTAAAGATGCATTTTAGCCATCATTCAAAGCTTCAGTTTTCTCCTTTCTTTTTCATGTTTTCTTTTACATTTTTACAATTTCCTTGAGATGTGTATTATTTGCTAATGAATTATTTGTGTGATGTGTCTTATTTGCTACCTGCTTTCAAGGAACTACCTTCTTCTTTCTTATTTTCTCATGCAGGTCAGATTGAAATACCCAATCATTAATTTAGCACAATAGGTTTTTTCTTGTGTGTGTTAAATCACCCAGTAGCACACTTATGCCTTCGTAGGTGAATATATGCAATATCTGAGGACTATTAGTACTAAAATTATTTTTGTGTGCTAATCTAAAAATAGAAAAATATTTTAAACCATACTACTCTTTCTGTGCTTGTATCAATGCCTCTTTCTGGCACACTGTCAGAATTTTCTTTTAAGAAAATATTTTGAAAAGGCACCTGCGTAATGTCATTGGAGGCACTAACTCAAATGGAACTGTTAAGTCTCTTATTTTTATGAAATAATGTTCTCAGAGCTCTGGCAGTAATGATCTTAAATTAGGTGAAAGCTTAAAATAGGCAAGGAATGACTGCTTTAGGATACCATTCCATCAAATGCCTAAACATTATAATATATTTATCCTAAAAATGTCATTAGAGTGCCTAACAAGATATTGTAGTTTATGCCTGCTTATGATTGTTTGCATAGATTTTGTCAGGCTGCTAACATGCTTAAACAAGTGCTCATATATAATGTTTACAGAACTGTGGCAGTGGTTATATGAAAAATCAATATACTACACTAGGATATTGAAAAATAGGATTTTCTACTAGTTAGATGCACACCATTAAGTAAGGCTCCCAGTACCACCCTTCTTACTTTGCCTGCCAGTTTTTTTCAATCTGTAATGTATGCTCATAGAAATTTGTGACAGTTGCTCTAGCTCCCTGTGTAAATTTATTTTCTGTTTTGAAGGTGTAATTTTATTTTTCAGTTTGAGGGTGTTTGGTTTTGTGAGTGTGTGGGGCTTAGGGGTGGGCATGTTTTTTGTTTGTTTAGGTTTTTTAGGCAGATAGGAATGTAATGAATTCCATGGCTTGATCTTTTCAGGATCCTTTTGTAGCAAATTTTACTGGGTCTGCAGCCTGTAATGCAGCTCCTTCTGCAAACAGGCAAGGTGTCTGTAAACTCAAGGACACAGAATAAAAATAACCAGGGTAGCAATAGAGATCACAGTACTAATAATAAATTAAGGTACAGTGGTCATACAGTGCAAACCAAGGTTAAGGCTCTGTTGAGTGGAGGCAGGTCTAGTGGAAGGTGTCCCTGCCCACAGCAGGGCGTTTGGAGCTGGATAACCAACCCAAAGCATTCTGTGATTCTGTGTTCAAAGTAAAATAAACTCATCCTAGCCTCTGACTTCAGCTTCTGACCAGTGCTGAGTGCTTTGGAAACTGTGTGCAGTGTTGTAAAACCAGCCGTGGTGGAACTACTTTTAGGCTTTGTATTCTAGATTTTCTTTTTCTACACCATTTTATCAAATAACAGCACTCTGTATGGGCTCTAAGTTTGCATTTATAATAATTGTCTTAATTTTCATATGCTAAATTTGTACATTCTCAAAACTTTCAAGGCTACAGGCACAATATATGTTATTACTTGAGGTTGTTCTTGCAAATTCTTTAATTGGTTGCAGAAGTTAGTATTTATAGTACTGTGTTAGTGGAAAAATTGCATGTCACTACTTTGAAACAACGAAGATCTGTTTGTGTTTATTTGTCATAGACATTTACATTTGTAGTTGTCCATAAGCAAGTGATGATTCACAATCATTCTAAATCAGGATGTAGTGGCTTCAAATATTCAGTAGTCCGTGGGTAATCATTCTTGCACAGTAATATGCCTGAAACAGAGTTTTGAATTGTTTTTGCCATCTCCTGTTTTAACATTAGTTTCTTGTGGCCATGGGCAGTAGCTTGAAAATGTTTCTATTGGAGGATGTTAATCTCTGATAAATGCCATGTTATGGATAAGTACTTCCACATTAGTTTATAGCATATGTGTCTCATTTCCACACAATTAAATAATATTCAGTTCTTTAAAAGTGATATCTTGCTGAGGTTTTTTCTTTTTGCAACACATGTATCAGTTCTGAGTGAAGCTGTTAAATAGCTGGGATTTCTTACTGGTTTAGTCTGGATAGTATTTAATTAAAATGCAGTTTGTGACAGGACTTGTTTCGGCTGCAACAGATTTTTTTTTTAAGTGCTCTGTTTGTTAGGGGCACTTGGCACAAATGTGGAAGAAATGTTTTCTGTCCCACAGAGACTATAAAACAAATGGCTAATCTAAATTCCTTCTAAATTTGTGAAAATGAATGTTTTTTCTGGTTAATTATTTATAAGACAGCTTTCATGTTGTTTTCAGATGTTGAGGTAGTTTTTTTTTTTAATTTTATGTTCTATTTTAAATTGATTGAAAGTGAAGTCTATATCTCTACAACATAATGCCTTTATTAAACTCAGGAGAAAATGTCCAGCTCTGTACTGTTATCTGTGATCCTAGAGGTTTCATCTGGGTTGCCAGATTCTTGGCACATGGATATTTAATATATTTGCAAGATGGTATGTGTGTAGGAGTGTCTACTTACAGCTTTAATCCAATGTGTTTTGCATAGCTTATAACATCTATAATATAAAGAATTAGCAGGAATTTAGTCATTTTAGTAGAATAAAATTCAAATGTTTGTAAATGAGGCTTGAAACAGCCGTAAATCTCTTGGTACTGATGATTAATTATTCTGTAGTTTTGTGATGCACTGAACCTATTCTTTTCAAAGGCATGAAGGAATTAAAAGTTGTGCTAGATGTTGATATGACAAAGATGCTGGCAGGAGCTCATTTTTGGCTGTGCCAGGCAGGTAATATAGTGCAGCTCAAGATACCACTTTATATTCCTTTTTCTCATCTTTTTTTTTTTCATTATTATTGTTGGAATATGTGTATTTGTTTCTTTTTTGTTGATTGTGTTTAACAACTATTTTCTTAAAACTGATGCAAGAAACTTTCATATGTCATCACACTGAAGGGATTACATATCACTACAGTGACAAATAAAATTATGCTTAGTGTGTACCATCTACTGAATCACTGAAATATTGCAACAGTTCTCTGATATAATTTGAAATACAAGCATATTGTGGGATTGACAATACCAAATAAAACTTTATAAAAATAATTGTAGGATAGAGAGTATTCTAAACTAAAGGCATTTTTTGTTTTTGAGGTTCTGATGGATAGAACTGCTGCCAAAGAAATCTGATAAGCCTGTTCAAAACTTTTGTCTTCTCTATTACTTTGATCTTTTTCTATGTACACCAGCGCCAACCAAGGTCATTTTTTGTCTCCATATCTTCTGTCGTGTGGTATAGACGCACATGATGTGCTGTGCTTTGGATTTGCAGATCTCAGGAGGCTCTTGTGCTGGCTGCAGGAGGAGGGCATGCTGGTTTGATTCCTGGTTTACTGCTGGGAAAGCAGACTGCTCTGAACTTATTTTTTTAACCTCAAATGTTGCACTAGCTTAAATATAAAGATGTATACTAATGGTAATTACTTGTAAATGTAACAAAGGCATTTGACTGTGAATTTTTGGGGGGAAGAAAGAGAAGGTTCTTCTGACTTGACTTTTGCCCTGAAGATGTGAGCTAGCTTTTGCTGAAATACGTGAGAGTCTGATTCTTTCACCAGGCATTAAACTGAGTTCTGACCACGCTCGGCTCGGACAGCTCAGAAATAGGATTTCCAAAGCAGCCTGTCCTATTATTCTGAAATATGAGTTCTCCTAACACTGCTTACCTGTTGCTTGCTGGTGTTGCCCAGAGTGCTGTGCCTGTTCCCCCAGCAGGGCAGCTGTTTATCATCAAGCTGTCACAGAGCCCACTGTGGCCAGGACCCCACAGTGGGTACTGAACGTGTGACATTTTTGGTATGCACATGTACCAGCTAAGGCCTCTACGCACCTCATGAAACAGGCATCAAGTAAACAAATTAATTGACAGGGAGCAGTCAGAGGTGTGAGCAGAATCTGGGTTTCCCATCTACAGAATTCTGCCCCCATGGTTTAAATGGTGACAGCAGGGAAGGACTGTCAGACACCGCCCTACCGCCTGTACCCTGACAGGCTGAGCTGGTGCTTGCACAAACAGCTCTGCTAAGGCTGCACAGTTTGTCTTTAAGTTTTAAATCCATGGCCACTGCTCATAGGTAGACTGCATTAAAAAGCTTCATTTCAGAGGCCTGGATGATCCCATTTTGGGGGGATAAGTTGGTTTTTTTGTGTTGATATAGCCAACAATTACAGTTAAAGTGAGATTGGTGGTAGTTTCCTTTTAAGTACCAACAGAAGTTTAAAACAATAAACTTGCTCACCCGTCATTTCTCAGAAAGTATTCCTAAGGCCGTTTTATATTCCACATTTGTAATGATAACGTTCCAAATATCACTTTTCATCAGCTTGCTTATCTGTAGCCTGAACAAAATTAAAATACACTCTTCATCAGTTACAGTTATACGATTTTTAATATCTTTATTCATTATAACCCAAAATAAAATAACTGTTTCTAACATTTATAAAGTAAGGATTAATCTGGGATAGATGTTATGACATTCTTGCTTTAAAAAAAAATTCTTCCTGCATCCAAAAACCACCTAAATTTCCTCCCAGAAGAGAAGGTATCTGGATTGAGGAATAAAATCATATCTATTGAGTAGTTTAAAATGAGCACTTTCCTGGACCAGGACGAAGGAAATTCAGCAATCTTTTTTTTTTTTTTCCCTTCCAAAAATCTGGTCAGATTTCATCTCTGTATGATTTTCAGATGTCCTTACTCAGACACCTGACTGCTAGTCTGTGTCTCTCTCTTACTCTCTTTCAGTTTGCACCGTGAATCCGTGCAGAATTCTCCGGCTCCGTGGCACTGAGGTGAGTGGCATCTTTTCAGAGCTCCGGGCACCCGAGGAGCCGGGCGCGCTGTGTCGAAGCCCGCTGACCAAACCAGCAGATGGTGCTGTGCAGCATCTTATGGCTCCTCGGCTCGACCAGAGGCATTTTTGAAGCAGAAAACTACTTAAAAGTTTCTAGTGCAATTCCTGAGCTGAAACAAATGTTTGTGGCATTAAGTAGTGATTTCCTTTAAGTCTGGGGGACTATTTTAGTGGGTATGTTTTCAGTCATTAGACGTTAACATATGCCATATATTGTTTTGGTTTTTTCCTGATGGAATCAGGGGTACCCAAGCACACTTAAACCAACTGTAACTGCTCATGTCACTTAGTAACGGTTTGAATTTTCTGACAGAATAACTAATAAAACTTTAATATTAAGAGCTAAAATATTTTAGAAGAGAAAAATTCTGGAAACTGTAAGTAAAAACAGCAGTTAGCATTTTATTTATGGAATACAGATGAGGGAAAGTTTGGGGTTTTTTTTCTTTCAACAATAACCCTTGCTGTGTAAATAGAATAAACCAGTTGAAATATTCAATTATATACTGCATACTGAGGGGCTAAAAGCATATGATAAGGTAATGCAACCTTGATGTATCTTTTAGATTGAAAGCTACTTGTAACAAATGAAATTATCTTGTATTTAGCTTCAAATTGCAGCATAGCTGTGCCTTGCTGTAAGATTCAGCTGTTTAACAAAAGGGTTAAGTGAAAATTCTGATGCAAGAATCAAATATGGAGCACTTGAATAGTAAATAAGATTGTTCCAAGGTTTCAATTTGTTGTATTAGTCAGTGACAAGTACAACATTTTTAATGCATGCCATAAGATTAGTCTACCCAAAGTAAACAAGCAGTAGTCTGTGTGCATCTCCAGCAATTGGTTGGGGTTATATGTATGCAGCTTTGTTTCTGATAATGGATTCAAGTTCAACATAAATAAAAACAGTGTACATTAAGGAGGATAAATATCTAATTGCCATAATCTGCATCTAGAATTGGATGGATGTAAACATGCTAGCCACAGAAGACAATTCCTCAGAACAGAAAGTCGCTAGTTGGATGATTATTAGCAAAAAAACCTATACTTCTTTTGTCAGTTAAGTCTTTCCTCTTTAAAGATGGAAACTATAATTTTTGAAACACCTTTTAAAAATCATTGCGTTTGAACCTTTTAAATATAAGATGAAATTATATTATGTGGTTTATATACATTTTCTGGCAGTTTAGTGAAATGCATCCTTTGTAGGTTGAAAGATTGTTCAACTGCTAAAAGTTTTGATATAATTTAAAATGGGGTTTTTTTGCGCAGAACTCAATGTAAACTCAGAAATTATATTTCTTTTTATCTCAACACTTAAAAGAATGAAGTAATATTTTTGTCTGTATGCATGAACAAGATACAAATAGCTTTTTATGATTTTTTTGTTAGAAGTGATGTTTTAAAATGTATGGTAATTGTTTAGTTTGAAAAAGAATGCAGAGCATTTGCTTTCAGAATGCACAGTATAGGCCCAGCAGAACTGTGCTTCTAACAAGCATCCTGGTTATTTAAACTTGCATCTAACAAAATTCAAAACTACTAATGCTGAGGTGAGAAGTTTAAGGTGAATATCTTGGCTTAGAAAACTACTGGGAAAATGTGACTGGTTTGAATTACACATTGCTTTCCCAAGAGCCAGGATTTGTTATTTTTGACAACTGGACAATATACTTAAGGAGCTGCATTCACCTGTTTACTTACTAAAAAAGAAAACAAAACCACCCTCCATAACAGAATTTGTCCCCTATTTTTCAGATTGTTTGTTTATGCTTAAGTATACTTGGCTTTAAGAAACATAAATGTATTTCTACCTTCTAAAAATCTAGTAGTCTCAGATTTACATTGAACATGTAAGACATCAAAACTAAATGCCTTGTGCATTAGAAAAGATAAATGCGATAGGAAAAATGTAATATTGATAAATTACAAAAGATGAGGCTGAATTTGAAAACACAGTTAACCACTGTGACAATGTTCAGCCTTAGTACCTTCATGTCAGGGTTTGGATTGTCTCTTACGAAGCTTTAATTTTTTTTTTAAGAAAATCTGTAATCTAAACAGACATTTCAGAATTTGAAGCCTCTTTGAAATTACTCTAAAATTGTGATATTTTTCACATGTTTTAACAGTTTCAAAACTTGTAAAAGAAAATGCTGACAACTATTTGTAGCTGAATTACTTTTGTCAGCTATATTTTTGTATAATTTCTGTATAATTAATGATTTTTAAAAATTAACAGTAAGTTTGCAGTATTATTGGTCTGAAATTAATGGGTGAAAAATTCTAATTAGGAGCTCAGAGTCAGTATCATGTCTTTAAGATTGTAGTAATAGAGATCAAAATGTAGTAATACAGATCAAAATATATTTCCAGTATACTAATATGGTCCTGCTATCATTGGGTTGTGAAAATGTACTTACTCTCCACAAAAAATTAAAATTGTCCTTAGGGAGTGTTAGATCTTGTAAAGATTCCATTACATCTGTAAATAAGACATATATTTATAATGTTTCTTTTAGAGGAGAGTAAGCTATTTTTTCCTTGCATAAGGCAAACTTTTTAGTATGATCTTTGAAACATTAAAACTTCAGGAATATGTATCGTTTGCTTGTGAATGTAAATTATTAATTTTGTAATAGAGTGCAGTCTAATTTCTTCAGGTATTTCTATTTAATATCCTGGAGATGGATATTGAAATGACTAAATTGGTTGTCCTTGAACTCGTTGCATTACTACACTTCATCTCACTTCATCATTTAATTTGTATGGTTTCCAAATCTACGTGATTATCATGTATTAGTACCCTTGGTGACAGAGGGCAGGACACTGTTGTATCAGAGTTAATAAAGCAGAAACACAAGCCTAATTACTATGGGAGGTAAGCCATGCTGGCAAGATTTACCTTTCACATAATGCCTATATGTGCTTAATATTTACAAATGAAGATGGATAAATAGGCATCTTTGTCTGTGTGTTTCTGTCCTATGTTGACATAATTCGTTTTTGTATTACAATTTTTGATACATTCTCCTTTTTTTTCCTTCTCCTTTGTATCCCTGAATATATTACTGTAATCGCTCTCAGATGCTTTATGTTCAATTTTGAAAACTTAGCTAGACATGGAAGCTTTCATCTGAGTTAAATCCTAATGCAAATATAGTGTAGATGCTCTCAGGCATTGCTTCTACCTCTGCAAATTTATATTAACAAGTGCATACTGTATATATTAATTTCAGATTTATTCAAAGTGCTCTGTGCATAGCAAACTGAAAACACTTGTCATGATAGTATTAAATATAACGAATACAGAATATTAAACATTATTTTGTATGGAATTTTAATTCAGTGGTCTGTATTTGTATATATTTGTACGCAAGTATGTGCATGCATGTATATGTAGAGAAATCAGTGCCAAAAAAACTTATTTTGGTGCCACTGTGTTATTACTCATCATGAAAATATAGTTTTGCCCACAGTTCCTATAAATCAGAGTGATTTTAAAGATGAAATGACTTAACTATACTTGAAATCTCTACAACTAATCCACATATTTTAAAGATACATAAATTTCACATTTGCAAATATAAGTGTATTTAATTTGCTGGATGTTCTGTCAGTCTGGAAACTTTTAAGTCTTTGTCTGAGTGATATTTATGGTAATTTTGTTCTGAAGTGATACTGTCTTTATTCAATAAAAATAAATATGCACAAGTTACTGTGCTATGAGACTGAAATACATTACAGCAGTTTATACAAGACTTTATATAAAATGTTTTATTGATTGACTCTATGTCAATTTTAATTTAAGCTTTATGATTCAATCTGTGTCTATTTTTAATTTAAGTGGATTACATTCCGTAAAGATCCTTTTACTGTATTGACTTGGATGTACCATATTATTAGGTACTATGAGTTCAGCTTCTACAAATCTGTTAATACATAAAACCATAAGAAGCCTCTTATGTTCAAACCAGGTTAGAGTGAAGACATCAGATTAATATTTGATCATGTAGAAGTGCCCTTAATCAGATTTACTTATTTCTCAGAGTGTTTCTGCAATTATCATAATTGTTGTGCTAAATATGTTTGTCTTTATATCTGGCTTTGGGCATAATCTTCTCTCTTGAAACCCTCTCATTGTGGGACTTGGATTCCTGCACAAAACCCAATTAATATTAAGATGACAGTCCCTGATGAGTTCCCAAGGAGCCAGCAGCTGAGCAGACTCTGTAACGTTCTTAAGTACAGACTACTTGAATGATCAAGAGCATCTGAGGGAGACATACAATTCAATAATCCCTTTCTCAGGAAAGTCAAGAGTCCTGTGAGATAAGAGTGAAATCAAAGGAACACATCAGAAAGAAAATGACTGGTATAGTCTTGTAGTGTGTCTATTAAAATGCAAAAGTTATGGATTTTTTTAGGGGTGATGGGAACCTTTTCTGTTTTATTGATTTCTTTTTATAGTTTGATGATTTCTCTAAGATTATCTTAAAAGCTTAAAGAAAAAAGGGACTTCATCAAAAGGTATTCTGTGTGACAGGCGCATACATACTTTTTGTTTCCATTATATTAATTAATACAGCACATTTCTGTGGTTCTTAGTTTCAAGACTTAAACTTATGCACTTTATGTACGTGGTGTATTTGTCACAGTTGTTTTTCCTGATGGTGATCCACAAACGATAAATAAGCCACATGTGACTTATTCTGCAAGATTTGTTCCTTGAAAAAACGGAGTCGCAGAAAAGCAATGCTGTTTACTGGGTTTTGTATGCATCAAAATGGCAACAGCTGCTCTTTTCTGATACCCTCTTCTATAATCTAATATCAACAACTGAATTTACTCTCTGATGATAGTGTGCTAACCTATTGATTTGTAATCAGAAATTGGTTTCCTGTCACTTTAAAAGAGCAGCACTAAGGGGCAGTAAAAACAAGCCTGTCTGTTCTGGATGAAGCTCTGGTTCAGCCTCCATGCTGTAG
>VWZV01013181.1:751824-762607 GCA_013397155.1 Irena cyanogastra
AAGATAGTAAATGTTACAAAGGGATCAAAAATGCTCTCTTATATCTTTGTTAGTGTTCCTGCATTGCCCCTTAAATTTGTCTTGTGTATTTCACCAAATAGATTTATTCAAGTAGCTACATAAAGTTTTGCTTCAAAACCAGTAGGACTGCAATGGAATGCAGCACAGGCACTTTCTAAATGCACATTTTTAAGTCTCACTCATTCTCTGTTTTCAGTTCTGTTTATTGTATATTGTGGTAAACTTTGCAGCCGAGGACATTATCCTAAGAAAGTCTAATATTACATTAGAAGTATGACCTGCCAACATAAGCATTTTTGTTCATTTTCCCATGCCAAACTAGACTAAATTATGAAGGATGTGAAATAAAATGTGCCTTCTAGTTTTCTTCTGCTTAATTAATATTCAAAACAATCAAGAGGAAAAAATGAATACCTAAATCATACATATGTATATGTCTTTTAAGCTTTATTATAAAGGCAAAATAACCCCTTACTTGGTTAAAATCCAACTTTAGAGTCAACATACAAAGGTGACTGCTGTTTAATATTAGACATATCTGTATTATGTGGGCATGTTACTGCTCCACCAGAATCTCTCAATAGTAATTATTATGCCAAGCACCCTGTTGGCACAATTACACTAAAGCTCTAATTAGTAGCAGTAAGATTAGAACCCCTACATGTTAAATCTGTAGAAGCAAAGCTGAGTGAAGGATTTAAAACAGTTTCAAAACATTGTATTGTCTTTATTACAGTCTTTATATTTCAGTAAAGAAGGGTTTTCTATAAAATGCACTTAAAATAATCTGGTTCTGTCACTAAAAATAGGAAAGATAAGGTAATTGCAGTTAAACCTCAGTACTCTGCTTCTGTCTAGGTGCTTTATATCTCAAGTGTCAAATCCAGCGAACTTTAGTGGAAGTTACATCCTTCGAAGATTTTCCTTCCATGAATTGATGGAGTTTGGATGGATAAAGGCTTTTCCTGCTGCCTTCAGCTCCTTCTTAGTGACTGCTGAGTGTTCTGTGTTGGAAGTGTCTGGCACGTGGCAAGTCTTAGGTCACAACTTTATCGGTAGCTAAACACGATCCTTGTTAATTCATGCCTTTCTCAATTTCACTCTTCACTGTTTTTTCTGTAAAGTCAGGAAAACACCAAGTTCATTGTCCAGCTGTAGCTTTACAGACAGCACACAAACACTGGGCACTGCCAGTCTGAAGCTGCTCCCTTACAGGGAGATGATCAGAAGCCAACACAATTGATATCAAAGGATTAATTCCATTATTTGAAAAGTTGTGGTCTTACCACCTGTCCAATACAAGGAGATTTTAGCAGATTTGAAATGGCTGATGATGCATCGTCATCTAGATTTGGTATCTACTAAATCTAAGTTTAAAATATCTCCTGCGGTATAAGTCTGTATATACTGTAAGAGTTTTTTCCCCTGATGTTGGATCATTAGATACAGTATATTTAAGTAATGCATAATTTGATTCTTAAAATAAGTTGAGTCTTACATACCTAAAGCATTCTACTTCTGTTTTTTAGTACACTGTGTATTTGAGAGGGAGGAAGCCTGTATTTTCTGGATTCTCTGTTTTAGGAACAATTTCTTTCTCTGTGCTGAATTGTTATAATGATTCCCCTTACCAATTTATTTATTCTTATTTATAGCATATGCCAATTTCTCACTGAGAAAATTATTATATGATTGCTTTGTCTTAACGTTTATTGATTGCATAGTGATACTACCATTAATGAAGGAAGCTGGATGCAAAGCTAACTGAACCTGATGAATATATTCCCACTGGCTTCAGTAAGATTTGAATTATGCCTACAGTAGAAACAGACTTTATTGAACTCTCCTCAAACTTGTCCTAAGGGGACGAGGACACCTTTTGTGCTTCTTATCTAGGTTACTTTAGAGATAGAGTTTTGAGCAAAACGGGAAGGCAGGGACTCGGGAATTAATTTCATGAGGGATTTTGCACTTCACCATTTCATGTTTTAGGATACTGTTTAATACTATAGTCCATCTCACTAACTTGGTCTGACAAAAGAAGCACAAGACAATATTGGGAGCGAAGGGGTTGCCTACATTTAAAGATTTCTCCTACTGTGTTTCTCCCCAGTAGAAGAGGGAGTCTCACATGACAGTACTGCTGTGTTTTGTCAGCCCAGGAAGAGACATTAAGGTATTTTCCTGTATAGCTTCAGGCTGGTTCAGTGATTTGTGCTGCTGCAAAGAGAAGCACAGAGTACAGTCTCCATTACATTGCACTAACTCCACTCAGACAGCCTTGTATAATCAATCTAGTTAAATACCTTTCTTTGTAAATGCCTGGATGTTGAGGGCACAGGTGAAAATCATCAGTGCTCCAAAGATATTGGGTTTTTATACGTATTATTCAGACTTAATTTATATACAGTCATTGTTATCTGTAATATGTGGCAGACTCAAGAGCTTTCTGTCTTAGTTTCAATATTTACCCTGTTTTTTAAAAATACATTTTTAATCTCAACTTCAGGGAAGAGGGCTTGTAATGCAAAAGAAAATTTATTTATGAATAATAAAATAGCTGTCGTTAAATAACGTATTTCATGATTGTAATGAATTCAAAAATTGTTAAAGTTCATGTTTCTCTCATTGTTCATGCTATTAAATGCATATTAGCATGGTCATTTTTGTTTAATGGAAACAAATAACAGTTAATCTTATTGGGAGGTTAAGTGGGTTTACTCTGTAAAGGGCAAATCCCAGATGAATGTTTTCTTTTTTAAAGAATAGCTTTAGTCACTGACAGATGGTCTCTGTCTGAGTCTCCCTGTAGACAGATACAGTTTCTTTTTACACGTTTATGAAAGTTGTAGGTACAGATATTCAGTAATATGCTGTTGTGTAGGACAAAGAGCAAGTCTGGTGGATTGATAGGATTAGATTTCAGAACAGTGACATATGGTTAGTTTACTAAAGTGGACAAAATTTGAAAGGAAAAAGAAGTATCTACAGTTACAGCTACTCATATAATGGAAGAATTTCTGTTTGGCCAATTGTCTCTTACAAAAGACAGTATGGTAGCTCTTATTTAGCTCTGCTTAGAGTTGGGTATATCATTATTAGGTTCTGATTGTGTGCATTTCTGGCTTTCAGATAACTCTGCAAACAAATTGCCATGTAATTCTAAGTGCAGAAAAGCAGTAATGCCTTAATTTAGAATATCGATAATTTGATCCCTGGCCCTAACCAATCAGATATCAATATCACTTACACATCTATTGCAGATTTGTTTTATAAATACAAATAAGAACCTCTCCACAAGGCTGCATGATAAGCCTGCATTTTGCTTACCCTGTATGCTATGTGTAAAGTTATAACATCATTATAACCTTAATCAAATAACTATACAACATATTTAGTTGTAATTTGTCACAGTAAAATTATTCATAGGTGTCTTGAGTAAGCCCAGTTATATTTATGTGTTATGCCATACCACGTTTTTTGGCAATGGAGTTTGCTAGATTTCATAGATTTACTGTGTCTGCTTTTTTTTATGACTGACATAGCAATAACCAGATTGCAAGGATATTTATGTTGTTTGTGGCTTAGCAAGATAATTAAAGGATATAAATTAATCAAGTGCAATTAATTAGAAACTTTATGTTCACAGCAGTCCTTCTTTGCATGTATAATTTATATGTATTGATTTCCCAGCTTTCATTAGCCTATGAGATAACAGCAAAAATGCATTAGAGAAGAAAATGTACAATTAGCGTGAGAGTGAACCCTGGCATAATTGATAGATCAGCACATGTTTGGGGCAAATATAAAGCTTTGTTAACTGTCATAAGCAGTTAGAATTGATAAGTGGTATTTCACTACATATCTCTCAGCTGATTAATGGTGTTTTTAAAGAGTCCTCTTAATGGGAAGCTGATAGGTTGGTTGAATTTACATTTTAATCAGAGTATTTATGATGGAGGCAGCCATAAGAAATTTATTGGCACAGTGGTAAGGACCTTCCCTGAGGGATTTGGGGAAAGAGAAAGCATTTTAATATGGCTACTCACCTTCCCCTTCTTTGTGTGACCTGGTCAGCACATAGGAAGAGCGAGCTTTTTGGCTATCAGCTAATAACTGTTATTAGGTGAAATTTCAGTTTCTACTGTGTTAATTAATAAGGTGAAACAGGGATGAAAACCTACAGAATACTTGCAAACTTGCTCAGGAAAAAGTAGCTCTGCTGACAACAATAATCTGTAGCAACTACTTGTGGCTCCTTACTGTGTTTTAGTTATAGTTTTGTTTAAAGAACACATTTCTTTTATACCTGTAGGGCCTTCTGCTGTAGGAGAACTCTTGATCCACATTAATCTCTGATTATCTGCTGAACCAAGGTTTGGAGTTGGTAAGTATGTGGGAATAGCCCACAATTTACAAGTGGGGTTTGTGATTCATTGTTCAAGGGTCCTTTGTTAGAACTGTTTATATGTTGCTTAATAAAACCATATTTGTTACTTGCAGATACTTGCTTGAAACAAAATGCTTTAATATAAAAATGTTTTTAAATCATACTTGTTTTTTAGATTAATTTCTTATTTATATATATACACATTCTGCTTTAATAAAAATATCTAGATAATGCAGATATTCTTATATTCCCAAGTTTCTGCCTAGCAAATAAGCAGTTTTTCTTACCTAGTTAAGCTCGTTGTTGAAATGGAGGAGGACTAGACTCAAAGTATGTTGCTTTACTGTTTTTATTGACATGTCTCAGAAGTTAATAGCCTCATGCATCACATTCTGTCTCGATGAATTCTATTTGATTTTCTTTTGTATACCTATTCCACAGAAAAAGCAATCATTGGGTTTATTTTGTATGTAGTACGTTAAATAAAGTTTTTTAGTTTAGGTATTTCAGTTTTTTCATTTTGTTTTACACTCCTAAATTAAAGAAGTTGATCAGTAAAAGTAATTCATAGAATGTTAAATATTAGATATAAAAAAGAAAATTATATCTACCTATGAAAAGAAATTAAGTACCCCATGCTGAAAAATTGTAGGTTATTTGTATGTCATTTCAGCCATATCAGGTAAGAATCTTAGGCCGTATACAGGCACATTAGTTTTGTACTATCAATGTCTTAATTATTCAGAGTTCATTAGTTTCCTTTTTTCACAACTCAAAATAAATGAAAGTTGGATGAGTTTTGCTATTCAGTAGCAGCAGCTACGCAGCATCACCAAGTGACAGTTTTATAGACAGCATGGTAATGGCTTCTTCCTTTAGAAAGAAGGAGACAAAGTGATTATTATATCACTTATTATTTTAATGCAGAAATGAGGGTTTCCTACATTTGTAGTTTAGATAGGTTGCCACCTTAATGCAAAGTTGTCTTTTGTATTGTGTCCTTACTTACTCAATTTGCATTGTGCCTGTTGCTTTATACAGTATCTGTGGTTGGATTTGTTGGCGTTTTCAAAGTGAGAACTATTGTTTCATCTGTCTGGTGGCCCCAGGGAAGAAGAGTTTCAAGTACTGTCTGCAATACAATTCCCTTTTTTATTTATAGCTACCAGAAACATAAAGCTGGAACAAGTATACCATGATATAATTTGGAATTAACAACATTTCTGAATTAAAGTGACTTGATTGTAATTCTGCAGGTTTCTTTGTCCACAATCAAGAAAACAAATGATAGAGATGTAAACAGTACATATGTACCTATGCTTGATCTCATTGAACTAGAGGATTTCTTCTCCTGGAACAATCCTTTTGCCAGTTTCTCTGGTACATCCCATGCCTTTGTGCCCATTAGTGACTGTTACCAGTCTGAATAGCAGGTGCTTGCTCAGATTTTGGAATAATGCCTTTTCTTGGTATTCTTACCACTTGCCAGTTGAGAGTCTGGGCACCTCCCCTGCCTTCCCTTGGTAGACAAGGCCTTGCAGGAGCCACTCACAGTGGCCCAAGAAAGGCTATCTCTGGAAAACTCCATACTGGAGACTCTTGTTTTTCTTATTTCCCCTTTTGCATATGACTTTCCTGCCCCAGGTTGTGTGTATACCTTGGGTGTATAATTGTGTGCTTTACTAGCAACTCACTTTCAAATGAAGGGTCTGTGTGTAGAAGTTACAATGGTATCTAAAAAAAATTCTAAATTTTTCTATATATCATTTTAAACTGAGTGAAATAGAAAAAAAAATCCTACTTTGATATTTTAAAGGGAATAAAAGTTTCCTTGATTTTCAGTTTACTTGGAAGGTCAGATGTAATACAACAGGTGTTTGTTGCATAGCAGGTATGTTGGATAGATACATAATTATGTCATTTTTTTTGTTATGCTATACTTCATGTCATCTTGAGAATAAAGATGGAAAGAACATTCTAAGATTTTTTTGCTAAACTGAGATGACATCTTTTGAAAAGGTTTGACTGGATAGTTTTCCAGTTAGATATGTATTTGTTTTATCTAAAATGTTAGACCGGTATACTATGAGTAGACAACTCCAGAGTCTCTGTTTACAGATGCTATGTTGTCAGCATATTTCATAAGCAGAGATGGGGATAATAGCTTTATCTGAGCAAAATACAGAAAATATCTATTAGTCCCACTAAGTTGTTGCATATGTACTTTAGGATTTTTTAACTGAAAGGTCAGGAACTTGTAATGGTTCAGGTTCTCTCCGGTTTAATGCCCAGAACTCTCTGGGAGTGAAATGTGACAGAATTCCAATAGAAAAGATGAAGTGGCAGCGGTGTGATAAGGATGTGGTATGTAGGAGATGTTGATGTGAATGTATTAAATTAGTTTATATGCACCAGGAGAAGAGCTACTTGAGCAAGGTTACTGCCTACTAACCACTATAAATTCTGCAGTGAATGGGAGCATGCCTAGGGTTTTACATGTGATTTTTTTGTTGTAGGATCCCCATCACTGGCTGGCTTAATAGCAGCTTTATTCAGAGCCTTACACTGTAAAAGCAGTTTGAGGGTGCTGCACTGAGCAGTTCATGACACTGTACCTAAAGAAATTTCAAACAGTACCTAAAGAAATTTCTATTTGAAGGTGATGGCATTATGGATGCTGGTTGTTTTCTTTGCACAGATTAAAATTAGCTAAAATCTGTCTCAAATGCAGTAAGTATCATTTCTGAGAGGTAGGACATTGTACTGAGTGTTGTGTGGGAATTTCAGTGTAGAATATGCTTCTGCTGTGCCCTCTGCAAAAGAAAGCTTTCTGTACAGAATTAACAGTACAGTTTAATGGATTACATAGATGATGGCTTCCTCCGTTTTTATCTAAAGTCTCTGCACTTTTATTTTAGAAAAATAATTAAAGCATTCTTCTAATCAAGCTGCTTCTGCAACTTCTACTTTTATGTTAGCTGATTTAAATTCACAGGTTAATGGGAGTAATGAGGGTAGAACAACTCCATTTCTCAGGAAAACAGGCCATTTATTCTGAAAGAAAGGGAGATACTCCATTATAAATACCTAATGCTTTTGTAATATAGAATATGGTGACAAAAAAATCTAATTGGTCTGACTGATTGATGGAGCCAAACTTTCTGAGGTTCTCGAGGAGAAAGGAAAGGAGTTGCAAGAAGAAACCACAAACCAAACATGCAAAAATGGGCTTACATGTAATGGGAAGGGATGTGGTATTTCAGGAAAACAGAAGAATGTGGATGTCCACTTGAAAAACAAAAGTCATAATTACAGATAGCTTTTTGTAAACAATCCTCTTCTAATGCTGGTTACCTCTACAGATCTTGGTGAGAGCTCTGGCAGTGGGCTTATGCTTTTATTTCTTCATACTACTATTCATACTTTAGTCATACTTTATTGCCATTTGACCATCTTCTCCACACTGGAGAACAATTAAACATTTTGTTTTTAAACTATAAAATTAAATACAAAGCTTTTCTACTCCTCCAAATTCCCAGAAGTTTGGATGTGTGGCAATAAAATGCATAGTCATAAGGCAAAAAAATGTATATATATCTTAGGTTTGGTGGTTATTTCTGGCTAACAATGGAAAGTAAGAAGAGAGTAGTATGTATTTGAAATATTTAAGTGTGAACTTAATCCCATTAAGTTAGTTCTGTAATTCACCAGGGTGCCTGTGTGTGCTTCAGTATGTGACTATTACTTGAATGTGTGGGAGGAGGTTATGAAATTTTTGGCTTCAGTGAAGATTACAGCATTGGAGTTCAAGGGTTGACCGCTTTATATTAAATAGTATTTTTTTAAATATTGTTAAATATTCTGCAATTTAAGGCTGTGTGTTGTGTCCTTTAATGTGCATATCGCCGTTTTATTTTTTTATAGACTATGACTGCAAGAGAAGAGAATATCAGTATCTGTGCAGATGGTGAACTCATATTTTCAGGAAATATCTGCAAAATGCTTGGCTAGCCTTAAAATAGATGGTAATTACATCTAAATTTCTTTTTTGCTATCGTCATTCCTCTTTAATAAGAAGAGAATTTTTATTTAACAACAGCTTTGTCTGGCTTCCTTTATTATGTTTCCATCTATTTTTTGTTCCTGGATTGCACCTGCTCAGTAGTTATCTAATCTTTCTTAGAAGTTTACACTCTCAAGTAAAAGCTTTGAAGTTTACACTGATTAGTGTTTTATGGCATAGGAGATATGTATAGTTCCTTCTTTTACAGTGTTAAAGCTATTATGCACCTGGTAGAAAGATAGACATTAAAGTGCAGATGACAAACCTTTAAAATATTTAGTAGATTAAAGTGCTGAATTACTCCCTACTTCTTCTTCAAGGTCCTTCATTTTATAAAAAAATTTGCCAGTTTGGGTTTCGAAGACAAGGGTTTTCATGTGTGGTTGTATACTGGCAGACATCAGACATTTTGCAAAAATGTAGTAGGCAGTTGTAGAAATCCACTTTTTAACTAGAATGGTATTGAAATATTGCTGATTCTGGTACTCTACAGCAGCATTGTATTTTCTTGAAAATGTACATGACCATTTTTCATCCAGACACTCGGGGGTTTTTTGTTTGCAGAAGCACTGTATTTAACAAACATCCTTGGAATGTAGATTTTGTGTAATCTTGAATATAAAAAAGTCTGTGTAAGGGAGATGCTGTTTAAGCAGCTGTTTGCATGCCTATGAACTGAGAAAATATCATATAGATCACCTGAAAAAAACTGATTTTTCCTACTATTTAAAGTCATCTATACATATATATTTATGTAAGTATGCATCTTACTAGTACAAAGTCTGCATATTTTTAAGCCACTGGGTGGTAAAAAGTGAAATAATCTTATTTTCCTCCAAAATATCCTAAAAGGAAAAGAGGCTGAGGGCAGTGGTTCATGTGGTGTGAAATGAGAAACCTTTTCAAGTTCTGTGGTTAAGACATTTGTCCTAGCTATAGGAATTCTGAAATGGTTGTGATGCTCTCTCGAGTTTATTAGTGAAGATGCCCTTAAATTGAAATGCAGTTTTGATTTTCCTGAATGGAGTCTGAACCAAAGGCCATGAAGCTCTGTGGCCTTGAAGCCCTTGATGCTGAGCTTGTGTAGCCTAAGTGCACAGATACCTGCTGTCTTCTGTACTTCAGTTTTCCCTGGTTTTCACACAGAACTATAAGGAATGTTGCTGGTTTAGAACCTCCTGTGCTTTCTGTTAAAAAATGGACATCCATTGCCATGTTTGAGCTATTGTGGGAACAATAAGTAATATCAATGTGCCTGCTGGAATAAGCAGAGCAGGATTCTTTGAAACATTTGAACAGCATTAGGTTACACAAACTAGAAACTAAAGTGGAATTGTTCACTGTTTCCTGTTAATCCTGGGATATCTCTGGGGGATGAATACATTTTGTTGTTGAAAGTATTGCTTGATGGTATTGCTATGAATATTTTTTGGCAAAATCACAGGAAAGTGTATTATTTTGAGACAGGAAAAACCATAAAATGATAGACAGCTACTGGATAGCTACTTTAGATAACTACTAGAAACCAATGAAATACTATTGTATATGCAAGCTCCTCAAGTAATGGGTTTTCTCTTGGGATAGAACCTCTTTCCCTAAATATTGACAAATGGAGAGACAAACATGCTTTCAAAAAGAATGGACTGGAGAGACTTGGCTTAGAGTTTTGAGTTGGGGCCATTTTGGTTTTGTTTGGGTTGATTTTTTTATATATGGCTGGTAGTGTTGACTGGAATCTGCAGAGAGGTGCACTCGGTGTGCTCAGACAGACTGCAATTTGATCTAATCAGGGCTGGGCATAAGAACGTAATAAATTGTCAATGAAGGACTTTTGCATTCATTTACACTAATATAGAGTGTCTCATTTCTGAGAAGTAAATCACAGTGGCTTTAGTACTTTATTTTCCATCTTGTATGTAAGTAAACTGCAGGATCAACTGGGAGGTTGAATCAATCTGCTATTTATTACCTCGAAATGTGACACCCTATTTTAAGTGCCTTATTCCCTTATGATTTAGACAGAGTACTGCATTACGTTTAAACAGTATAGAAATCAGCTTTACTCTTAGTGGATTTTTCACTTGAGATGTGATGGATTTACATTTGTAAAAAACTTTCAGTGCATCATTATGTTATTACATAAAATAGAGTTTCAAACAGACTGAAACGGAGAGAATAAGGAAAGTAATTCCAGTTTTTCCTGTCATCTAATAACTGTTAATAATTCTATGAGTTGTTTCTATGGCACTATACTTAGAGTAATAGGTTATTGTTCAGTCAGGTTTGTTTGTTTGTTTTGGTTTTGTTTT
>VWZV01013181.1:762658-995489 GCA_013397155.1 Irena cyanogastra
GCTTTTTCTACTTAAGTTTTATTTAACTTCCGTCATGTTGTTTACAAAATCAATGTTACAGTTTTGAAAACATTAAACTGATTAAATTAAGGGAAGGTTATCTCAGGCAAATGAAAAAGTAACCCATTTTCTGAAGCTAAGCTTTTGGACCCCAAATCAGAAAAACACTTGAACGTATACTCTTTTATTTCAACATATTTTAACATGTTATTGTAAACTTTTAGTGAAGTTTTGTCAAGTCACAATGACTTTCTTTGCTATGTACTACTTAAATGGAAAGCATATAAAAGCACCCAATTCTTGTAAACTTTAGCAAAGTTCTTTTCTTGCGCTGGTTGCAGCCGTGATCTTCGACAGCCTCTGTGTTCTTGCAAGTAAATCTTACTTTTGGAGTAGAGAATTTGATGTAAGGAGGAAATATACCCACACTACCAACTTCTCTCAAGTATATAGCACTCAAGAAATACCTGCTATATGGGAGTAGTGGCAAAGGGCTAACTATTTTACTCCACAAATGAATGCAGCTGATAAAAATTTTAGCATAGAAGTCAAATGAATAGATAAACTATATTCAGGCACACAAAGTTGCAAACATATCTTGAGTCATTACCTGGTACTTGAAACAGTTTGCTTTGACCAGCTTTTTCCCCTTCCTGTTTTATTACAGGCATACTGTAAGCTCAATAGTAAAGAGGGGGGAAAGCATATGGCCTCCTGTTTGAACTTCTGTAATTAATCCTTCCAAATACTATTTCCTTGGAAAGTTATTTTTAATTTTATTACAGTCTGTTCTTGTATTCTCCCACACAATCACTTGGGCAACATTTGTATCGATGAAAACGACATAAAGCAGCTCTTAACTAAAAGGAGACTGCTGTTTTACACAACATGTAAATGATTAAGTGATAGATTTTTATTACTGTTTGTGTGTAGAGTGCACTACAGCATTTGAGCATTAACTCTCCCCCCATCCTGTCCCAAATCTGTGCAGTCCTACAGAGTGTGTTTAAGATCCTTTGCTCTCAAAAATCATATGGCTTATTTTTCTGAAAGCTTTTTAAAACACCAGTTATTCCCTTAGAGATAAATTGATATTTCTGTATATGTTCTGTGGGTTCTTGGAGTAATTCAAAATAAAATTCTGCACCGTGAAATTGCTTAACAAGAACCTAAAGGTTATAACTTTAAGTGATAAAAAAATACTGAGAAATAGAAGATGATCAGGTTGGTCACATCCTAGTCAGTATCTTGTACAAGAAAAAGACTAAAAAAAAGAAAAAAAGTCTGTCCATTCCTAAAAACCACCTTTTTTGTTTGCGTACATAGAGAATTAGAGAAGTGTGCACTGAGCATGGCTACTGCAACCCTGTAAGGCAATGTAGGGCAAAGAACAATGCAAATGAAAGTGTGTGATGATGGAGAGCTGTAAGGGTCATATTTCTGAATACCTTAAAATATTTTCCAGAATTCCATGCAAAACAACTTGACTTGAATTGTATGATTTTTTTTGTATAACAGAGAACATATTAAATGATCTTGATTACAGTTGCCTACCAAGAATTGAAAGGCGACAAATGCTTTATAGATATTTTCTGAGGTTGTCTTGGAATGTAGATGGGGAGAAAATCTTCTTCTGATTTAATCTTGAAATGAACTAGAGTTATTCTAAATTTCATGCTTTTATACATCTTATAGTAAGATCCACCCTTTTAAGATTTTTCCCAGAATGTTTCTGTTGTCTCTTCCCCTCTTCATCCATATCAATTTTTCATCACATTTAGTGAGGGAGCTTTGTACAGCTATATTACCCTGAATGCTGTTGATTTTAAAGGTTGTAATTGGGAGCATAATTTCAGTTAAGAGGTCTACTGCCAAGAAATAAAACTGACTAGAAACAGTGGACGTAAAATGTGGTTTTGTTCAAATAAACTAAAGGGTGAAAGCAACGTGTAACAGATATCTCTTAGCAACTTAATTCCTATTCAAGGATCACAATAAGTTCATGTTTCCAGGGGTGTGTTCAAGGTCTGCTTGTTAGGAATGTTCCCTTGTTGGTTTTGTTCTTGAAACTGAAATTGCTGAATTGTACCAGAGAGGACAACACAGGCTGGATTTACACAGGCACAGTCCTCATTAATTCAGGTGGAGTATTAGGTCATCAGCTCTGCAAAACCAGGGTTGGGTAGTGCCACGTCTGCAAATTCAGTTCCTGTTTTTCTTCAAAGATATGCTTTTCAATTCTGTCACATATAAACATTGAGTTTAAATGGAGCACTTCTTTAAGCCTAAATGAAGTCATGCCTTTGCTGAATAGCCACACTTTTTCTTAGCCTACATATATGAATTATACATGTGAAATAGAGCTGTCTAAATGTCAACTTTAAACTCAGGTGCTTAAATAATATTAGTTATCATGACTAGTTCATATGTTTTTTAAGTAATATTAATTGGATTGTATAATGGTTTTAGGAAACTATTACAACTGCTTTTGGTTTTTTTATAAAAAATGCACATGAACTAGCGAAGAAATTTATGTTTGTTAGGTGTGGAAAAATCATACTTTTAGCTTTACTCTATCCTTGCAGAAGTCTGTTACATCTCTGCTGCACTAGAAAATCTCACAGCATTTCAAAGCTGTATTCCATTTATTTAGTATACAGAGACCATCCTCACTGAGAGCCTTAACCTTTAATGCTGTTCATGTCAAAACACATGACGTTGTCATGCTCCATACTCTAACCAGAAGAAGATATAAGTTTTGCTTCTGGAATTGTCAGGCAACAGTAAGACTTCGTTAATGTTCTAAACTGTCTAAAATGTTTTCCTTTTCATTCTGTGCTATTAACATTACTTTAAAATGGGATTCGTTACAGCTCTAAGTGCTGTAGATCTATGATAAATTTGATTGTCAAACAGTAAGCTAGAGCTTAACACCCCAACTGAAGTGATCTGAAGGGCATGGTGCAGAAATGAACTGGATCTTTTGAATTATCAGCTACTTGATGCTTTAGCCAAATGAAGCTTTGTTATTTCTCTGCACTATTAAAAATGGGTCTCAAAATTTTAGAGAATGTGAAGTGTAACTGAGGACGTCATTACTGTGGTTTTGGTGTGGGTGCTTAAAAAACTCAAAAGATAGATAAATCTGCAGAGAAAAAAGCACTCCCTCATCAAGGAGTACTGATGAAATAAAGCTGATTTCGAAGGTTATTGGAGATTGAAAAATGTATAATTTTATGCTTTCCAAGAGGGAATCCTGTTTTCTGCTGGTCACTGTTGCAGAAAAGATTGATCATTTGAGGGGGAGGATCAGTTTCTATGTAGTAGTTGATTTGTTTGAATGGAAGCACAAATAAAACCTGCATCCTTTAGCTTATTTAGGATCGGGGGATTTGAGTTATTTTCGTTTCACTGAAAGACAAGCAGGTACATAGAGAAATGTAGAAAAGTGTTTCTTAGCATTAGCATTCCGTCTGTTTGAACTGCAGATGGGTAAATATTCCTCAGCTCTGAGGCCTGACCTCAAAACTGTAGCTTAATAACTAACTGTAGCTTTAGTAGATCCAGTCACAGTGATCTCTCTGGTCTGTGTCACAGCAGCAAGTCTAGTGTTTCTTTAGTACCTGTCCTTCAGGATACCTTTGTCATTGCTCTCCGTGACACTTCTGTTTCTCTTTTTCTTTTCTTTTCTCTTGTGCTTGGGTTCAGTTTAATTTGCTATTTTTTTTTAATTCAGCAAGTTAAACTGAATAATAGTCACACTGCAAGAATAAGAAAGAAATACTCTTCATACATTAAGTTTTTGACATGCAATTTGCAACAGAAATTATATCAAGAGAAATAGGTCTTTAGATTCTAAAGACACTAAGAAACACTATGCCCCATTCCTAATGTTCAGCAAGATTTTGTCTAACAGGATTAGCAAGAAGCACTACATAACTTTTCATAGATTCATGTTTTGCTTGTAGTCTCACAAATTTAATCTGCCTGCAAAACAGATGATGAATCTGGCTCTAGTTGCAAGCAGTGGGAGGCTTTACCTTCAGCAGGTGAGTCATGACAGCATAACATTCCATTTTAATGCTGTTGTGCAAACACTTTTTTGCTGTTTTCTTATGATGTACGGTTTGTGCAGAATTTATGAAAGAAGCAATTAAGTAGGGGGTTCCTGTGAATCAGGTTTATATTTAAAATTATGCAGATTTACTGGAGTAGTATTGTAATTGAGCACTCCCATCTCTAAGACCTTAATTTATAGATAGATGTTCTCTTACTCTTTAGTAGTTCTTTCTCATCACTTTCTGCTAGTGAACTGTGTTTTTCTGGTTATGAACTAGCATGAGTTAAACACTGAGACACTAGAGACAATGTTGCAGGATGACACTTCTTTACCCCTCTTAATATTGATTCTTTAATATGCTTAGGTTAAAGAGAACTGATTATAGGAAGCTGTGGGTGCTCATTGGTGAGATATTTTAGTAGTAAAACAGCTTCAGGGTCTGGTGAGCTAACAACCTTACAGGAGATAAGACATAAGTATATATTGAATGCAAAAATGTAATCCTGATTAAAGCTTGCTGGAGACAAAGTATTGAGACTGTATGTGGGGCAATTAATTTTGCTTTTAAAATACTTCCTCAGCCCACCCAGTGCAGTTTGTGTTCTCCTGTATTGAAATACCGCTCTCTGTAAATTTTGGATTGTACTATGCCAGCTCAAGATGAGCTGTCAACTGTATGATGTAGAAACTTGTTGCCATTCAGTGCTCAACTGCTTCAATAAAAATGACCATCATTGTTTGAAGAGCACAATATATTTCTTAATTTGTTCTAAAGTGTGTAGTTATAATTTGTAGCTCTAGTCTTCAGTGCAGTTGGAAGATTTGCATTATGAAGTAAAATATTCCAGTTAGAATAAAGTTTGCTCATAAATGATTCATTTGGTAGTTATTAAATCATGTTCCAACTCTCACCTGCCATAAGGAGTTTATCAGAGTGCTTTAAAGGCATGGCAAACAGCTGGCTGTCTATTTGCCCTTTAAAGCTGGAAAGCCACTGGCCAATTTACTATGTAAGATTTGTTCTTTACAGGGAGTTATTTCACAAGTTGGATGGTGTTGGAAGACATTTTGTTTTTAGTTTATGAATACTTTATTTCTGTGGTAAAGAAAGCATGAACGAGGTTTGCATACCAGGAAAAGTTTAATTACCACATAATTAGATGAAGTGGCAGTTGGATGGCCAAAGGACACTTCAGAATTAATGTGCCATTTGCTCTTGCTATAAACAAAATCCAAATCTGCTTGCCTTTCCAAGGATAAAGAATGAGCTTTTCACCTTGGAGTTCAGCATAGAATGGGAAGATGACTGAAGCCATCAGATGTGAATTCCCTCACAGCTATGCTTGGCACATTCCTTGGTCTGGAGCATGTGCTGCATAGTCATGTGTGCACTATCAGTGGGTTGGTTGGTTGATTGGTTGGTTGGGGGTTTTTACTTGTGTCTGTGCACAAAGAATGGCTGCAGCAGTTTTGAGAAGTGTGTGAAGCATGTGCTCTACTGTCTCTGTATGTAGGTGGTCCTGTGAGGAGACAGCACTAACTAAGCCATTGAAATGAAGAGGGAGGTGATTGTCCTGAAAAGGAGTCAATAGCTGGTGTAGGGGCTGTTCCTTGTCTGGATTAAAGATAGGAGCACATAATCTAAAGGTCTGTTCTGATTAGTACAAGGGTTGATTATATGGTTAAATACAGCAAATATGTAGAATATTTCCTAAGGACTTCAGCTCTTGCTTGGCTATCAGCTCAGTGGTTTTTTTTCTCTTTGCTAATAATGTCTGTTTTCACTACAGGATTGCCAGAAAATTGGTGGGTATGTCAGCTGCAAAGCAGTCCACAGACCCCTGAAATTGCAGCTGTGCTCCTTTTAATTTTGTAAGTGTTTAAGAAATGGAGTTTAACTCAGTGCACTTTGCAGGTAACTTGTGTTGATCTGCAATTCAGAATATACTGTAAGTAAGAGATGTAGTTTATATATTAATTTAATTTCTCAAATAGTATCTGTGCATGTGATTTGCATTGTTTGTGCCCTGGGCCCAGGCAGGGTCCCTAAATAAATTGCTAGGGCTGTGCAGGGGTGTGGTGTACCACGTGCAGGGATCTTGGTTTAACAGTGGATTCCAAACAGACTGAACAGAACAGAAGCCTGACAGTTGAAATAGTTCATAGATAATGCAGATTTTCAAGTGCTAGAGAAATACAGGCATTTATATTTGCATTCCTGAGACTACTCTTCAATGCTACCCTGAACTGAAAATTTTTGAAAACAGGAGTGCTGCATATGACTAATCCTTAATTTTACTTCCTTGATGAAATTCTTTGATTTTGGAAAGAGTTAATTCCTGCTTCTTTCTCTCCTTGTGTACTGGTACTGTGCTTCATTCCATTCCAGATTGTTTTGAATTTTTTTTGTGCTCAGACCAGTTGTGGGGCTTTTTTTGTCTTTTTGCCTCCTGAGCTCGCTCACTTACTCCTTGTGAAATTCTTGCAGGGAGCATGATCTGAGTTCTGTAACACTGTTTATATAAGCATGCAATCAAAACTACATACCTGCATGCCAAGGGTGTGGCTTTTAATTAGATGCTGGGTATAAATAGCATGAATACAGTAAACAATTTGAGATAGATTATGAGATACTGTCTTTTTAATCATGATCCTTGCCAGATGTAATCCTTAGATAAGATTCACACTTCCGTGACTTCACCACTGATAAGATAATAAGGTGAATTACACTCAAAGGGCCTCCCAATGTCACTTAAATCAGTCATTTGTTTTTAGCATAAGCTCTGTGGAAACAGAAGCAAAAGGACTCTTACATAAGACTCATTACTAAACATGGTGTATAGTTATACATGAGACACACTCAGGGAAAATCTCAGGTGACAAAGGAAGATGCTTCAGAGCATTAATCCCAATATAGTAACTTGCCATATACTGACAAATATATCCAAGCTTAAGTAATTAAATCTTTTTTTGAAGACACACTATGATAAGGAGTAAGTGTCCTGAGCAGATTAAATTTCTTTTTCCTCTCACATTGTGCACTTCAGCAGTGATCAGTTTGAAGCCAGTCTCTCCTTTCCCTCTTCTGCTGTTTTGTTTTTTTTTTTGTTTTCTTTTCTTTTAACTGGGGTTTGCTTGAACACTTGGAGTGACCTGGATATAAAAGCTATGTTCTTTGGTCTCTTAAATGCAAATTTATCACCTCCTATTATTTGTGTGCCACATTATCTTCATTATTTAATCTCGTTATCTTGTTTTCCTTTTAGTATATCCAGCTTGTTCAGATTGACAGTCTAAATATACCTTTATTTAAAAAAAGAGTGTCTTGTGCCTTATATCCAAAATCTTTAGTTCAAAAAAATTGTCACTGAAATTGTTGAATGTCTGTCTTTCCAGTGGATATAATTGCATTAATACTTGCATTTAAAAGATTACTGAGACTAGTTTAACACCTAGGAACTTGTGTTTCATTCCACCTAATTCATTTTGGTTTACTCTTGAATAAGTCAAAAGATGGAGCCCAGATCAGTGTCAGTGCAGCTCTGATGTGTTGTGTCTGTCTGTGTTCATGCATTTATTACAGGAGAGACTTTCAGATGAGCCAAGCAGCCTCTGGAAAATTCTGGTTGTGTTAACTGTGAAAGAAGGGGAGGGAGCTACAGGGCTGTGGGGCTTTTTTTTCCCCTACTTCTCTGTAGTGGCAGCTTCTCTTCTGCCTGAAAAAATAGTTGCTTCTATTTTTAAAAGGTGCCTAAGTGTGAAGCTCTCTAACTGATCACACATTTACATTTGTTTCACTTGGTGTAATTTGCTTCTGCAGCCTGCGTGAGGCAGGTGAAGGAATACTGAAAGGCAGCAGTTCTGTACTGCTAAAAGAAATCCAATTTTTAACATAGTCATAGACTGTATGGTGATTTAGTCAAGAGTTAAAATGATGTTCCTATTTTAAAGATTTGTGAAATGATTGCTGGAAGCACTGGTGTTTAAGTATTCATAAATGTGTTCTTTTCTCAGTCTTTACAAATAAATGGGAAATTACAATGTTTTAGGAACAACCTCCACTTAACCTGCAAGATGAAATGTAAGTTTAATGAAGAGCTGTAAATGGAGGACTGTTTTCTCTTTTCAGTGGTGTAACACACTCTCCCAGTTGCACCTGCTTAAATTACTTCTTTTCAAGGTGGGTACCAGGTGAAGTGGAGTACAGTCTAAACTGGGGGGGGAAAGGTGAGAGGAGTAATGTTACAAAATGTGTGTAAGAGGCTTTTTATGAAGTTGCAGAACCTGGTTCATAAAGTTTTCAGGCTCTTGTTATTTCTGATTAATATTAAGTAAGTATTAAAAGAGTTATGTGATACAAGTAATACAGCACTTATTTCCATCTGTTTGATTACATTAACTCTAGATAAACTAAAATAGGAAAAACAGCTTTAATTTGTATATTCAAGGTCACACTTCTTTCAGACCTTGAATGTATGATGGTAATTAATATATTGCAAATGGCCATACCTAATACAACCAATTAAATTCCTCTTCCACTTGTGCTGGGGGGGGGTTATGTCAAAATTCTAACTAGCTTGTTGTTTCTGTAGCTTTCTGAGAGCCAGACCAGCTTCTGGAGACTGTGGAGTCTTCCTCTCTGCAGATATCCGAAATCAGGCTGGACATGGTACTGTACAACCAGCTCTGCCTGGTCCTGCTTGAGCCAGGGAAGTTGGACCATAGAGCCTTCAGAGGTCCCTTCCCAGCTCAGCCACTTTGTGATTCTGTCATTTACCCTGAGGGTTAGTCAGATGGAGCCAGAGTACAGAACTATAAGCTGCTGTACACAGGTGCACAGCTGATTACAGCAGAGCTGTGTCATTCTGTGCATGGGGTGGGAGTTGTGTTCAGTGTCCTAAAGAAGCAAATAAAAGGCAGTACTGCAACATAACTGAGTGCTCTGACACTGTGAGGAGTTTCTCTTACTGAGAAGTTGGATAAAATATCACAGACCAAGCCACTGATTTTCTTAAAGATGGGGTTAGAGCTGTTACAGCTAAGAGATCAAAAATGGACCCTGTTGAAGGTCTCCACTGGATGCGTGAGACTTTCTTCAGGTTTAATAGTGTGGAACCTAGATCACCAAAAAAGAACTCAATCCAAGCTAGAAGCAAGGTATTGGTATGTTTAGAAGCAGGACTATAGACAGGACCTATCTTAAAAAAAGACCACAATATTCTGATACATCTAATGGTACTAATGGTACTTTCAAATGCCTTTTTTTTTTCTTTCTGTTTAATAATAAGATCTTATGTCTCCTAACAATTTTCCAATGTATACTCAGACAACAGATTTCATCCAAAATAGTAGCTAGCACAAATAATTTCTCAATTTGAAGCAAGTACATTACTAGTGTGGAATAGAGAAGTAAGGTGTCTAATTGAATTAATATGGGCATTGTGTCAATAATGCTGCCATTGTGATTAATGAAGATTAATTTCCTTCAGAATGAATGTTCAGCCTCCTCTTTTGTCAAAGATGAAAAATATCAATGAATTCAGATTTAGTAGTGTAATATACAGTCTAAGTACTTAGAAATGCAAATTACTACTTTTTATTTGTATTTTTCTGCTTGGGTTAGGTTGTAGCTTTAAATGCCCTTCTGCACAGCCTGCTGTGGTTCTAGGTGTGCAACAGGGAATCAAAATACTCAAATGTTGCCATTGCAATGGGGGGAAATGACTGATGAAAGAGGAGGAATGTTGGGTTCATCTCTTCCTGTTGGTGAGCACAAATGTATGCTCCTTGTCAGAAAACTCTGCTTGCCTTTGGGAAGGCAGCCAACCTGAGTTTCTTTAGCAAAATGAGCTCTTCTACCAGTATGGAGTGATTTCAAAGTGTGCTTACAGTTGGGCTGAGGTGCTGAGGAAGGAGTGAGGAGATTGATTTATATTGTGTGTAACAAAAATTGCAGGAAATGGAATTAAATTTTTTGTACCAGTGTATTGTTCTATGAAGGTATTTCATAGAGCAAATTTTGCTATGAAATACATTTGTGTCAAGTAAAAAGTAGCAATTTTTATTAAAAAATTCAATAAACATTTTCACTTTTAATTTATCCTTGTAGTTTCTCATATAATTATATGATAAGATGATTTCTATGAGTGCCTTATAAAGCTTTTGAGTCAATAGTACTAACTATTAATTAAAAAAAACCAAAGGATTATTAGATTAAGTAGAAATTATTAAACATTTAGTGTATATATTTGTAATCCCTTTTATAAACATTTTGAGATTTTTTTGAAGAGGCAGTCACTCTACCCAATTTGGTACTTCGGAGATGCTTTTTAATTTATCTTTTATTATTAATAGTAAGTGCAAGAGAAAGGCTATGTCTCATAAGGTGACCCACTTCCTATTCTAGCACAACAGAACTCTATAGAATTTCACAACAAAAATCAGCCAATGTATTGCTAAGTTTGTCATGCTACATTACAAAAATCACAAACATGTTAAGAAGCTTAAAGATTTAGAACCTGTATCATGAAATCCTTGGTTTTCCATGTAAGATTTCTTAATAAAATATGAAGCTGCTCTCTGCAGTTAATTAGATTTAGATTGTCTCTGCTGAAGGGCTACTAAAGAAAAGCAGCTTGGGTATCAATTTAAATATCCTGGGTTTGCAAAAGGTGATAAAACAGTACCTGTTCTTCCCACTAGTTTCAGGAAGTACAAGCAATTATCCCTATGTGTATCCTTATATATATTAATTTAAGAATATTATTAAATCCATTGATCCTCTTGGCAAATCAATAATCTGGATAATCATTTTAAATTTAATCTTTCATGTCATAAAGAGATGTCTAGGCTTTCCAGATAATATCAGTATACAAGTTATTCCTTGATAAACTGAAAAGGGAGATTGATGTTGATCTTGTATAACCAAAGGATTATTTGGAAGAAAAAAAATCACCTTGGAAAATAAGTGGGACTGACAGCTGGATGCTTGTAGGATTCTTTTCCTTTTCTCTTACCTCTCTACCTATCACTCAGAAAAGCCTTTGCAACTTAAAATACAAAGATAATAGTCCAAAAAAACTAATCTCATGCTCTGCTATACACTACGACATGCAGTTTTAGTTATGGAGCTGAAATGAAGAACTGATTATCTTTTCCTAAATGGTGCCTTTATTGCATTATCTTTCAAAGGTGGAAGTAGGATTTTTTTTTTTTTTAATATTGAAATTCAATGGATGAAATTGCTTCCACCTAAAATATTCCTTTTTGTTTGTATCTTTAGCTGACAAACTACCTGGAATTTGCTTCCTGTATGTTCTAGCCTACATATTGCCCAGTTTGAATAAATTCATTAATTAGCAATAGTAATAAGAGATGACATATTATTCATAGCAGTTTCTGTTGGAGTTCTATGACACCAGAAATTATAAATGTTTGAAAATTGCTGGGGGAAAAAATCTAACAAGGATTAGAATATGATAAATTCTCTTGTCTTAGTTAATATAGTACATATTAGGCATACATACATGGATTAAATTGCTTTGTATGAATTCATGTCTCTGTGGTATTGGGAAACCTAGGCTTATTTAGAGTTAACATGATTTTCTGAGGATTTTCTATAGGGATTCGATGATGAAGGAACTATTTTATTTATAGGACATTAGAAAATAATATCCAACTTCTGCTGGGAAAGACCTAAAGTAGGAAAAAAACCCCTGGTGTTGTGATAAAAGTATTTGGAACATTGTAAGTGACTAAAATTTATGCTGATAAATTCTTAGAAATTGTATGTACTAGACCAGATTCAGGCTGTGAGTCCGGTTCTCATGTGTTGCTCTCAGGTGTGAAGGAGCTGCATCAGCGTGGAGGTAAACACAGGCTGAGAAATAAGTGTTTACTCTCTCCAGAAGGCCTGGAGCACAGGGGGTACTTGGAGCACTTGGAGGCTCTTTCAAGACAAGGCATAGGAGCAAAGCCATTGGCACTGGGAAAGGCTCACTGTATTCAGTAGGGCAGGAATTCAGTACACAGTTACTGAGTTATATTTTGGCTAGGAAGTGTATACTGGTTAGAAAGATCACCAATTAAAATTGTAAACAGCTGTAAAAAGTTATAAATTCAGCAGGGAAAGCTCCTTTGTTTCTCAATCTGTCCTTGAAGAATGGATGTGGATGGAGAATTCTCTCCTGTGCTTCAGGACTTCCATGAATCTGGGTTGAGTTGCTTTCTTTCAAGAACCAGTGCTGCTAGAAAAAAAGCTTTAATTTTAGGCTTCTCTTCTCGTGTTGATCCCAGAGTATCTCTTCCTCAGAAGATCAAAATACACATTGACTCTCTGATGGCCTCTTTGAGGCGTGGTGTCTGTTTTGTGCAAACTCACTTTTGACTGTATGCTTTGCAAGCTGTGTCTTTTTTAAGTATGTCTTTTATATTAAAAAAGATAAAAAGCTCAGATGAGATAGCAGTTATTTCATATGTAATTAGAGGAGGGATGAAATGCCTATGCTTTTATCTTGAAAAAATTTGGCAGATAAATTCTAGTTTTTCAGTTCTGCAGATGCAATAAAATCCAGTGTAATTTAAGAGTTCATGTTACCTTATGCAGAAAATATCTTGCCTTCTTTCTCTGATGAACTAACTGGAAATGGATTTTGTTGTGTGAACCTTAGCATAAACAGTTAGTTTGTTTTTAAAACAAAGCCACAAAATATATTGTTCTTGTGAAAAATGTTATCCAAAGTTTTTTTAAAATGTAATTTTTTTCTAATTAGATTGTGTGCGGAAAAGAATACCATGAAAATATTTGGAGGGCTTGAAGAGAGTGTTCATAGTTTCAGAATGGGGGAGGGAGGGAGGGAAGGAGGGAGAGCAGAAAGAATGAAGAAGTGAAAGTGAAGTTACCACAAAAAAGGCAAAAGTCCTTTCTGTACTAATTGTGTTTCGGTATTGAGGAGATGGAATTTTGTGACTCTCTGTTGACTTCCACTATTAGGTGAAAGGGAGCCAGGGATTTTGTTTTAATAGAGACTCTCCTGTAAAGAAAGAGGAAAACAATAGCTAGCTGTCACAACAAGCTGATATATACCTTTGATCAGCCAAATGAATGTTGCAGGCATTTCTTATAGAAAGGAGATTGCTTATCGATCTATATCAAAATATGCATGCTAATCCCAGGCAGCAGAGAGTATTTTCAAGTGGAGTTAATAATCTGATTGCTGTCCTGTCTGGTGCAATTCACTGAACTCGAAGCTCTAATCAGTCTGGGGTCTTGCAGTCAAATGTATTTTGCTGCTTAAATTTGGATTTGTGACATTGATTGAAGAGTCCTTGTAAAGGTGTTGACAAATCAAATTGTTTGTTCCAGTAGTGTTTTGCTGGAGATCAAGTCCAAAGTAATAAGCAGTGAATTTGTTCATTACTAGTAGGGTGAAAGGAATGATAAAATTCACCTGCATCATTATTGCAGACACAGTATCAATAAAAGATATGTTTGGAGTGAAGAAAATGTACTAGTATTTGTGGCTGAATGTGACGAGTGATGAAAATTGAAATACAACATTGTAATTCAAGGGTTGCTTAATAATGGCTAGGAGAAAAATAATATATTTTAAAAACCCCATCTTTATAAATCAGGGAGAAGGAATAAGAAAAAAAGATCTGACATGAACCTCTTTCGTTAAACATATTGCCAAAATATCTGCCAAATAATTATACCCTGATTAAAAAAAAAAAAAAGTCATGTTTCAGCTTATTTTAATTAAATCGTTTCATCTACATCTTTGTTAGCTGTCCAGTAGGCCATCACTGACTTGAAATGGTCAGTCACAAAACCAGACTGAATTAAGAAAAGGGTGTTCTTGGGAGCTCTCATAGTTTCTGAGTAATCACAGGGTTGATGAGTTTGGAAGTGACCTCCAGGGTCTCTATTTTAACTTCCTGGGTAGAGAGAATCAGCTACAGGATGAGGCCAGTTTAGTCCAGGCTTTGTCCTGTGAGCTTTAAATTTCCAGGGATGGAGACTTCACAGCTCCTGTAGGCAGTGTGCTCATGGGAACGGTGTTTTCCTTCATGGGAACAGGGTTTTCCTTTACGGGAATGGTGTTTTCCTTCATGGGCACAGTGTTTTCCTTCATGGGCACAGTGTTTTCCTTCATGGGAACAGGGTTTTCCTTTACGGGAATGGTGTTTTCCTTCATGGGCACAGTGTTTTCCTTCATGGGCACAGTGTTTTCCTTCATGGGAACAGGGTTTTCCTTTACGGGAATGGTGTTTTCCTTCATGGGCACAGTGTTTTCCTTCATGGGCACAGTGTTTTCCTTCATGGGAACAGGGTTTTCCTTTACGGGAATGGTGTTTTCCTTCATGGGCACAGTGTTTTCCTTCATGGGCACAGTGTTTTCCTTCATGGGAACAGGGTTTTCCTTTACGGGAATGGTGTTTTCCTTCATGGGCACAGTGTTTTCCTTCATGGGCACAGTGTTTTCCTTCATGGGAACAGGGTTTTCCTTTACGAGAATGGTGTTTTCCTTCATGGGAACGGTGTTTTCCTTCATGGGAACAGTGTTTTCCTTCATGGGAACGGTGTTTTCCTTCCTGAGAACGGCGTTTTCCTTCATGGGAACAGTGTTTTCCTTCACGGGAATACTGTTTTCCTTCATGGGAACAGGGTTTTCCTTCATGGGAACACTGTTTTCCTTCATGGCAACAGGGTTTTCCTTCATGGGAACACTGTTTTCCTTCATGGCAACAGGATTTTCCTCATGTTCACCCAGCACCGTGGCTGTTTCAGTGCATCTTCCCTCTCTTGTGTTCTTCCAGCATGCCTGCTGGCAAAGGATTTGGAGTCTCAGCAGCCTCCAGTGTCAGACTTGGTGTAAATTCCTGTCAGGGTCAGGTGGGTTATTTGCATTTAGAAGCAGACTCTGTAATCAGAGGTGTTGCAAAGGGCTGGCAACAGGTGTGGGATGTTTTTAGGAGGGGGACAGGGGTGCATAACCAGAATTCCCAGCTGGGGGAGAGCTGGGGAAGCTACTTTGCCAGGGTTATTGAAGAATGCTGGCACATATTTGGCCCCGTGCTGGGTCAGGAAGATCTGCCATCCCAACCCCAGAGGCTATCCAAATTCTCAAATGCCTCTTTTTCTCTCTGGCAAAGCTGTGTCCTTGGAATTAAATACCTTTTTTTTTTCTGCTCCGAAACAAAAGATCATGACAGAAAATGTCATTCCAAATACAAAATACTGAAGGTAGCCATGGATTCTTTTTCTTGAATTTTCTAATCCTTCCTGAAATGGGGCTTTGATTCCTCTTTATGTTTGGGTTTTCCTCCTACTGTGTATTGATTTAACAACTAACCAAACATTATTAAACATTTTTCCTTTTGGAATATTATTATATTCTCAGTTTGATAGACTGACCTTTTTCTTTTTTCCTCTTGACATGTATGTAATTCATCCCATCAAATATATTTCTTCTGACGTTTTGCCTTTTTTTTTTGGTCCCCCATTTAATTTCAGTGTCTAGGGCCCCCTTCTGTTTCAGAGAAAGGCAGTGAAATGCCTCAGACTGCAGTCTGAAAACACTTTTTCTTTATAGTGGTAACTTATTTCCTTTGTAGTCAAAAAAGTTTCTCTTTTCTTACAAGAAGGTCTCCTAGATTCAGTGACATGGATAATTTTGCTTTCTTTTTGTATCCTCAAGTAGTCCCTTACTCTCCCACCCACATACCCCTTGGGGTTTTTTGCGGGAGTTCTGTGTCTGAGAACCATGCCACATCCCACACAATCCTTTATGAAAAAGAAAAAATGTAAACTACATAACCCTTCCAGAACATGTTTCAAAACCACAGCAGCCATCTGGTTTTCCAGAAGGCCTGCTGTTCTTTTCATGTTTAGAGGAATAGTTTGATAACAAACTTGTCTAATAAATATAGAGCTGAAAGACAACAAATAAGTGTTTGCCGTCTCCTGACATTTTTGATGTTTTCCTAATTTATAACATTAAAGACTGTTAAAACAGATGGGGTTTAATATATTCTCCTGCACAAACACATGGCTGAGTTGTGTACAATATCAGCGTGTTGGATTATGCATACACTATCAGATTTCACTTCATCCATTTATTCTACAGGAACAATGTTTAACTACTAGCACGCATTTTTTGGTAATCTGTTAACCCTCATAAACAAAATGTAGTGTGCATTGTAGTAAACAAAAATGTAGTACAGCATAATCAGTGATCATCTGTGTAAACACTTTGTTTTATGATTGAATTAATGCAAGAAGATAACTTTGGTCAAGTTGCAAATATTTATTTGGCCATATTTTGTATTAACAGAATTGTAGGAACTTCTTAAACCCAGCATTGTCTGATCTGATTAAATCCTTAGCTGAAATTTGTCTTGAAATAAATAACAGTATATCAGTATGAAAGCCCGTATACCTCCCTGAGGAGCAGGAATATGTTAAGAGATATCTAGTTGGCAAAACCAGTGTGGTGCAGTCTCCATAGGTACCTTTGCACCTTGCCATTCTTGTCCACTTTGACTTATTGAATTCATAGTTTTCCTAACAGCTCACAGCACAGAGTGTTGGAATTTATTGTTCTGAGACTGCTGTCAGACATAAAGGGGAAAAAATAGATGTTATAAAATCAGATTCAAACAAATAATCTATTCAGTTATTTATATAACAGCATTCACCTGTGCTGTTATAGAAAGTTCCACCCATACAATACTGTAACTCATAATGTTGGAGAGCTATTAAGATATTTCATGATTCTAAGCAAACTTTGAAGTCAGCAGTGAAACATCAAAGAAGGTGTCTATGCCACCCTACTGCAATTCATGTTAAAACATGGAGTAGATGCCTTTAATATGAAAATATCAGTGTGTAGATATTTACTATAGCTTACTTCATTTTTGCTTGGGGGAAAAAAAATTAAGTCACTAAACCTTGACTTTATGCCATTGTTTAGTTTTACCATGGTAGAACATTTTAAATGACTGGTACTTTCCAGAAGGTGATCTGTTGAATTCTGTAAATATGAGAGAAATTTTTCTACTTGGGTTTGAGTGGGACAGAAAATCCTGGCTCTGATCCACCAAGACACTGAAAGCACCTGCTAAACTGCTTCTATGTTTAGTGTGAATGAAGCACTGAACAAGTTTGGGATGAGAGCAGTCAGCATCTATTGAAATCGTCAGATCTGTGTAGTCTAAAACACCAATCTAGTCTTCTTTTTAAGAATGATGTGTTCTGGATCAACTTAGCAAAAATGTGGACTATATTTAAAGTGGCTGTTTTCAGCCTGATTTATTTTGCTTAAAAATGAGGTTTTCAAACAATTTGCTATCTTAATTTTAGCAGTTTGACTCTTTTGTGTGCTAACAAAAAGAAATATGCAAATGAGCTACCATTTTGCTTTCTAGCAAAATATATTTCTGTGCAAACATTTGACTTTATAACGTACTTCAGAGTTCTGTCTTGTAATTATAGGTTAAATCTGCATTTCTCTTTGACTTAACTGTTGAATTGTGTGAGGTTGTTTATACTTGAATTTTCATTTATTCTAGCTTTCTGTCCACCTCGATATGCACTTACTGTGCATTACACTTGTGAAGTTTGGTTTCATTTACAGCAAGAAAATGTTATCAATATATGTAAATGTCTTCTTCCAGTATCCTGAAAAATCTCTATCTACAGATACTATTTTGTTACTTAAACCACGATTACAGAATGGTAAGTAGGAATTTTGCCTGCATAGTCCAAAGAATCAGAGTTCACAGAAGTTCTATTACTCATGATATCAAGCTGGTTCAGTGAATTAACTTCAAACGCACCAAAATGCTTTTAAGAAGGAGAATACTGAAGGTTATACTTGTAACTTTGTTTTCTGATCTATTTTCTTTAAAGTTTCTTTCTGTGGAAATCCTGATTTAAGGAAATTTATAAGTTTTACTAAGTCTTAACTATAAAACAATCCCAAAGGAGCTGCATTTCATGGGTATATAGATGGCTTTTTTGGGACCAAAATTGCTTCAAGGTTGGTTTTTCAATCACATGATTGGCACCTCCTGTAGTTCACCATGCCAGTCAGGGCTGTCTGACCATGTGGGATCAGCAGTGACACTGAATTTCCTACACTGGGTGGTCAAACTGGGACTTTCCCTCTGACACATTTTTAAGTGCTTAATTTTCCTGTTTAATTGTGGCTACACTATAGTAGACAGGATCCAAATCAGTGAAGTGAAAGGTGCCTAATTTTGAAAGCAAACTTTGCCATAACAACTTATTCAAGATATGGTTCATATTGGAATTTAATTTTGCTTGTGACATTGGTGCCCAGCTCAGTTATCCAGTTATGCTTATATGTGTTTTAAGATTTGTCACTTCTAAGAACTTGTTCCTCAGCCTGTAGCCGTGCCAAATTCCAGTCAGTATCAGAAAGAAGATTCTTAGGACTGCATATTTTGTGATCTTAAATAGCATTGTTTTTTCTCTTCTGCTATACTCAGAAAAGAAAAACACAACAGACAAAAAAATATAAAAGCAGCCAAAACAAACAAATATGCAGATATTTAAATCATACATTGGTATTAAAATATGTCAGGCTCTGAAAGCTTGAATTTTACATTTCCTTCTAAACTTAAAAGTAACATTAACCTTTAAATGTTACATGATTGGATACCTATTTGAATTCACGCATGGGAAGCTGAATTTATATTAAATTTTAGATTCTGGATGTTTGGGAACAGGTAATGCTTTCTTTGGATTTCATTATGATAGGAAAAGTTTAAATTTTTTAATGTGTTTTTTTTTCTCTTGTGTTTTGAATATTGTCAGCTGTGTAACTCAATGGATGATTAAAGTTATGCTGTGGTAGGAGTTTTGCTAGGTCTGTGTTTTACTGCATTTATACTGAATATAACTATACCTTTTGTGTGCAGGAAGGTCTGCTTTGTGTACCCTTTGCACCTTTTATTTTCTTTGTCTGTGGGAAAGTATGTAATTATCAACCCATACATAGCAAAAAAAGAATATATTAAATCCTAAGCAGTGTATTTTTGATTTTAAAATATTCTGGAAGGTTTTATAGTTTGCTTTGAAAGAAAGTATGAATATTTTTCTCAAATCTCACTCTTTACTTTCAGCTGAATCCAAAAATGTAACTGTTCTTAATTGTTGCATGCAGAACAACAAATCCATAAGCTATAAGCTGACTCAACTGGGGTTTACATTATAGACCACCAACAAATGTAATTGTATGCTGTACACTTGATGAAAAGTACAATATATATCCTCTCAGTAAGGGTTCTTTATTATGAAAGGGCTAGGTATTGCTTGGGTATTAACTATACTGTACTAAAACCCATAAACACCTTTTTACACATAGAGTGCACACTTCAATGCAACAATCAAATGCTTTTCTATAAATAACAAACTTATGGAAAAAGAGGCCTTTGATTGTTTTCCAAGAATGCCTTGAAACCTTAGAGGGACTTTATTTGATTCCAGGAGTTGAGTGCTGGTTCGTGTATATTAATATTAGCTTTCTCATAATTATTTAAAAATATGCTTTTGTTTTAATATTGGATTATGCATAGCTTACAAGTTGAGTTTATCATCCTATGAAAAATTCAAGTCTTTTAGGTAGTAGTCTACGTATTTTAACATTGTTAATGCACAACAGGTAGATTATTTCTGTAAAAGTAATATATCTACTAAACACATGGCTAAAAGTAGTGTCAAATATGGGGGTGAGGGTTGAAGGGGAACTTTTGTCTGGTGATTACTTGAAGTCACTTCTGTACTGAGCTTTGGGTGAAATGTCAGACTTCCTTCCTACAAAGAATTACTGTGAAAAAAAGCCCATTTTGTTTTATGCCTGGAACAGGTGACGCCTAAATGCTAAGTGTGCGTTTGGTTGAATGTTAGATGGGAGCTGCCTGTGACATCAATCACTCAATTCCATTGTCAGGCTGAGAAAGCAGCAGTTGTTTTGTCTAAAGGTGGGACTGAGTTATGTGTGGCCTGAGTGCAGAGCAGATGGAACGTGGCTGCCTCTGTGTATGAATAGTGTCATGCAGCTATTAACACACATGCTACAGATGGCAGTTTGTAACCGAGTGCATAAAGCTGAGAACTGCAGCACAGGGGTGCAAGCCATGAAAAGCAGTTTGCCTGCTTTGCACTACCCTGGATATGCTCTTGGTGTTTATATGAATGAATGAATGAATAAAAGGTGGCTAGCAGTGATGTGATCCTTTATAGGAATTCTGACTCATACCCAAATTCTAAAGCTAAACCAAAATTATTGGTAAAAAAAAACCTATAGCGTAATTATTTCTTTAGAGGAGAGGTAGGAACTTTTGCATAGTAATATGTAAAGTATTTATTTAATCCTTGAGAACCCACATTTTTGAAAGAGCATCTGTTTTTCATTGAAGATGCATTTTTCCCAAAATCTACATCAAGCTTGAGTCACAAGAAAGTTAGCAACTTGCAGAAAATCACAGGTTGCCTTAAATTAGGAGTCTTGATTTCATAGTCTAGTGGTTTGCTCTTGCTAGTCCATCACAATTCTTGCTTCTGGCTTTGTAAAGCATGTAATTGAGAAATAAATTATATTTTTTTGTGTCATATCCTTATTAATGGGCACCACTGGCTGGAACAACTAGTTTGACTGGCTGATTTGTATCTATGGAAGCTCATTGGCTTCCATGTACTTTTGGTTGGCTACAAGAAAACCTTCAGAGTTTTCCAGCAGCTTGATTTGGAGGATGAAAGAAACATCAGTTTTTCTGCCTTATCCTCAGAGAGTGCCTTAGATGATGTGAGATTTCTGTTTTCCCAAGTTTTCTTGTGTCCTTGCTTTAGTGGGTCAATAGTGAGACAGGCTTTTGGGCTTATCCAGCTTTATAACTACTTGTGAATGTGCAGGTTTCCAAATGGCTTCAAGGTAACAGTTAGCTTCTTATAAACACCTATAGGCAACTTTTTTAAGACCTAATTGCCCAAGGGCACAGATTCTGTTGCCAGAAAGAGAATCAAATGGGTTTTTATCATGACAATGATTTCACCCAAATTCTTTCATTATATGTGCTGTGACTTCATTTGCAAAGAGCTGACCATGGTGTTTATTTCAGTACACTAGTCCATTCCTGTGAGAATTGGGTTTTTAAGGCTTTTGTAACTTCAGCAGTTTTGCTAGGTAACTAAAACTTGTTAAGGCGTTTGAATGGATGCCTCGTTTGCAGAGAATTACAGTGGATTATGGTATGACTTGGGTCAAATAACTTCCTATCCAGCTCTTTCCTCACTATCTTCCACAGTGAGATTCTAGACTCCTTCCAACATATTGAACTCATTCAAACTCAGCTGTTGACTGGAACTTGTAATTGTTTATTATAGGAACTCATCTAGAGCCAAAAATCTGTTCACAGGTCTGTGGACTTCTACGCAAAAACTTTCTTCCAGAGGTTGTGCTAATTAAGGAGTGAGCACCTGAATGTTCCTTTAACACCTGAAGTAATTTGAAAGTTATGGATGTGCTGTATGAACTATTCATAAGGAGGCAGCTGAGAAAAGCAAGTTTATTTTAGCAGGGGTTTGCGTTCATCACCCTGAAGGACAATAAAAGAAATGTGAAAATCCTAAAGAAAATTGAAAATTCCTGATTGATAGGTAGATGTCCAAAATAAGCCTTCATAATCCAGAAGATATATAAGGGAATGGGGGAAAATAATATATATAATCTCTCAAAAGTCTCCATCTTTAAAATTAAAATAGTGGTTTTAGCAAGCACAAATGTATTTAGTCCTGTTTTTCTTTTATAAATAAGTGTAATCATGAATACACATGATAAAGATTACAAAATTTTGTGTATCTAAATTTAGCTTTTATATTTGTTTCTAATAATGGCAAAAATTTTTCTCTTCATGAGCTACCATAAACATGATTTGATGAAGTCAAGACAAGGGGGAGCTTTTTGATTTTTTCAGTCTTATGCTACTGTAAATATTTAATCAAGTTTTAAACATTAAAGAAGCACTTGGGCCTTCCTTGTACAGTTTTCCCGGTAGAGTTGTAGAGCTTATTAAAATCATTTGTTATGTTGGTTGAGTGCTTTTAAATGAATCAAGCTTAATACCCTGGTTCTTCACCTCTGAAGAAATGGGTTCAAAGATCTAGCTCAGGTCACAAGGTAAATTAGCTGGGTAACCCTAGCTCAGCCCCTCGTGGATGGACAAACTGATCCCTGCTGTTCTTCCCCCAACCCCTCCAGAAAAAAAGTGTTTCTATCTTTACTGAGTGTGTAAAAAGACTTTGAGTTTGCAAGTTTTGGCATTAAACATAATTCTGCAATTGTATATTCTGTCTTAAGGATCCAGGCTTTACACTGGCTGTTTTCTAAGCATAAACACTCTTGAAAGTTTTGGAAATTCCTGTAAATAGCTATCCACACTCTACTCATAACCTTTTTTATTCAGATAGAGTTCTGTCTTTATAGTGGACCACAAACCTATTCACTACTCACATATCAATAACTGTTGTGTTTAACAGAAGTTCCTTGTTTTTCCAGTGAAGCATCCTTTTGGTTTTTCAGTTCTGCCTCTGGTTTCTCATAGAATTGTGATCCCAGACTTTGTTAGGGAGTTGCAATGTCAGCTTCAATGCGAACTTGATGCCAATTAACTCTTTTATTGTTTCACTTTTTATACTTTGTTTTTCTCACAAAAATATCTAGATATTGGTTGAGAAGTTGTCAGACTCTCTTCTTACCAGTAGGAAAAAATGAAGGCTTGAAGCTTTTTCTTCTCTTGTGATATTGAGAAACAGTTGAAAGTACAATTCTCAGTTGGGAACTAAATGGGAGATACAGACACTAGGGAAGATTCACATCAGCCAGCTGCACTGCAAGTAAATGTTTCTGTCCTTGGCCCACTAAATAAAGCAATGGAAGTGCTTCTGAAAGTGTTATTTTGAGATAAATATTAAGGATCATCCTGTCCTTTTAGTACTCTTATCCACAGGACCCACTTGTCACCGTGAAGCTTAAAATTTTGGTCATCAGAAGGGGAACATCTCTTTGCTTGTTTGTACAGTGCTAAGTGTATGTGAGTTCTTGCCCATAGATTCTACTGCAATATTTGTTATAAAGTTTTTATTAATTTAAAGTTCTCTTTGTTCTAAAATGGCTGTAAAATAAGCTACAATAAATCTGAATTTGGATGGATTCTTGACCTAGGCACCCGATCCTGGTCTCAGGGGAAAAATCATCTAGAGAAATTGTAGACATTCGTATAAAATTGAACCAATAACAGAAAATTAAACCTGTATATTCATTTGTGGTTTATTTCTAGATTTGTTTGAAGTTCTTAATTTTATTTAGTTGATATAAAGATTCTTATTTACTTTTCAACCGTGTAACTCTTGAAGGAATGCAGAAGAAATAATTGGATTCTATCTTTTCAGTACTGTAAACCACAGCATGGTCTAATAATATTCACAGCTAATAAATAATGCAAGACTGGCAGGCTGTACAACCCTGTTTAACAGCAAAGACTTTAGGAAAGCACACAGAATCTTAAGTTCTTTCATTATTTTTGACATTGATTTGTCATTAAGAAAATATATTAGTTCAGGTTAAATTGATCTGAAACATCCATTAATATAGGTGATAGATTCCTTTTTTTGTTTCACTTCCTTGATATCTCAAATTAAGCAATGCAGAAAAAGCTAATTGTACTGAATATTTTTCTCTGATAAATTTTGTTCTGAAAATAGGACTGAAGATCTATGGTGACAGGTAGATGCAAGTCTGAATTAGGCTTGCTGCTAATAAGGTCGGGTATAGTTGACATAATCCATCTATAAAATGGATTAAACATTACTTACCAAAATGTACCAGAATATATTCACAACTACACCTAAAGAATGAATGACCCCATAGTGTACAGAGGTGCTTGGATGGAAGGGAATATTTTTTCTCACCCTTTTTGATATCCCACATGAATTTACCTTTTTATAGTGTTGCTTATCTATACAATTCATGCCAGCTAGAACTGCTTTGTGTACTCCACATGGCTGAGAATCTTCAAGTACTCTCATTTTAACTGTTGAAAGCAGTTTTGAAGTTCACCATTTTCCCAGAGCAAATTTCTTTCTCATTCCTTTCACTGAACTCCTCTTCCACTCATTACCTGCCTTACTCAAAAAAACAATTCAAAATGATTATGCTGATCTGAGTTAAAAGACACGCTTAACTCTTTCACAAGAGGATGCAAGTCTAACATTTCACATGCTGTGTTTTGTTCTTTACAAAATGTTTATTATTGGTTTGGGGTTTTTTAAAACTATTGTCAAAGCTATACCAATTTACTTCGCTTCCCGCAAGAAGTTGTCTCAAAGAAATGTCACAGAAGGATGAGGCAGTAAATCACAGTGATCTATGATTTAGATCTATCAAATCATTCTGTAAAATTATTGGTGTTAGAGTATTATATACAGCTATGTCTATATGATCTCCAGCATGTCTGTATTTGATGTATACATTCATAAAAAGGGATTTTTTGAAAAAAACCTTTTCAGAGTCTGCTTTTATATGTAATTAACCTGTTCTGGGTTCAGTCTTTCAGTGAAAACCAGTTCCTTTTCACTCTAGTGAAAGAGCTGAGCTTATTCTAGAAGGCTCTAAAACACAACAGTGAGAGAAAAAGCATCATATTTACAAATGAGTTCCCCTAAAATCTACCACAGTGTCTGTAACATACAGCTGTATGTTTTGAACTGGGAGGGTGAATTGCTATGCATGACATTCTGGAGCATATTTAAGCAATTTTAATAGGCCTTCGGAACCATGGGAGAATATTTATACAATGTCAAAATCTGTAGATGTTTTATTGTAATTCTTTAACATCTAGGTGCAAAAAGCTATTAAACTTCATGGTTCATATTTCAAATTCATATTTCAAATTTATCAAACATGGAGATTATCCGGGTATACCTCTTCAGGTTCCTCATGCTTTTGCCAGGTATGCCATGGAAGCAGAACACTCAGGAAATGTTTATGACACTCAGCAGCTACAGTTGCAGTAAGACTGAAAGCAGGGCATGCTCTCCCGCAGTGCACAGCTGCCTGTCAGCTTGCAGGGCAGATGAATGCTGGTACCAGTAGGACTGGGTATTCATTACACGCGTGCCTCGCTGAACGCGCGGTTTTGGTGCTGCAGGGGCAGACAGGAGGCAACCTGTTACAGCAAGAAGAAAGAAAAAGGAGTGGTCTGTCAAAATCGTGTATCTGTTTAACTTCCTGCAGCAAAAATATGTGTAGTGTGTTGAATTTTTGTTGGTGTACCAGGATGCAGACATTTCTTCAATGTTGACTACACAGACGTTACTGTACTAATGCAGATTTTTTTTTCATTTTTGTGAAAGTGGGAAAGTGACCATACATCCTAATTATTTTTCTAGATAATGTATAGGGGGTTTCTCTGTGTTGGAGAAGGTTTTTCACGATGTTATATCTGTAAAACCATTTATGGCTCTGTAAAAGCAATGGAAAACATTTTCCAACATCAGAAAGCCTTCATAAAGAAGATTTTTCAGGCACACTCTTAAAATCAAATAATTAAAATGCATGTCTCTATTCTCTTACCATTTTATTTTAAATCAAAGAATGTCATATTGACACTTCATGATTTTTTTTAATAATCTACCATTTATAATGACCATGTTTAATTGCTCTAATTCAAAGAGACGCTATCTGATTGCCTGCATGCATATAACAAAAAACGTAATTGTCTTGTGCAAACCACTGAATAGATTTAGGAATCTTCAATAACAAAATTACATTAATAGCATATGCTATTAAAGATGATTGATGGCAAAATTGGAAGCATACTGGTTTTACACCACACAAAGGAGTACGGTGCTTTGAAGATGGTTCTGAGAGTGTCAACAACAGTACAAAGAAGAAAAACAGTGTAATACTCAAAGTCCCACTAGACTAAAAAAATGGATTTGGTAGTGGTGTAGGTCAAATTTTATTTTAATTGGGATGACAATATTTCTGTACTTGTTCTTGTGTTTGTGATTGCCTATTTCAACATATATTGTGCTTAAATCTGTTTAAATACCTATTTTATCTCACAGAAGAGGAAAAAGCTTAACTCATAGCCAGGTTTCAGAGACAAAAAATATCTCAACTCCATATTATTTCTCAGTTCATTTAATCTATTGTTTATAGCGTTTCCTACCATGAAAATATAAGCAAACAAGGGTTCTACTAATTAGTTTGCTATATTCTGACCTTTGAAAGCTTGTTTCTATATTTAAAAGAAATCAAAACTAGAAAAAAAAGAATGCAGGGCAAGTTATGAAGATCATAACATTCTTAAGTTTGTTTGAGCGTAGCTTCTGGTTTTATTGGTAGCATAATTCTAATGTGAAGGTCTCTAAAACTCTAAATTTTTACAGCATGCACATTTTTAATACATAGATTATTATATTTTAATATCTACATTTTAATATATATGTGTGTGTGTATATACACACATATATATGCATTATTATAAGGACATTAATTTAAATGACATTTATCCTATTCCAGTTTTACATTATATTTCTGAATTTTATTTTTTTGGTACCTTTTTAAATAGCAGGTATTTTCCCATGTCCTTTTGGGATTTACAGTCCAGGTTTTAAAGGGCATTTGATATTCATCAGTTTTCTAAACATTAACATGTTTTTCTTTTATATTCCTATCTAAAATAATTCTTGTACAGTGTTATTTGCACTTTTTGTAAAATAATTAGGATCAATAATTGGATTTGTACTGGTGAATACATCCAGGAGCACGTATTTAGAGTTTTCACTTTGTTTTTGTTTGGTTTATTGTGTTATTTATTTTCTTACATTCTTATTTAGATAAATGCTTGATTATAATATTTGTTTGTAAATCAACTGTTTTACATGTAACAGTGCATAATATTAATGAATATGATACTCCTTTATCAGACTCAGGCTGCTGCTGCTCTCTATTTTAAGACTTTTTCCAGTCATGTTCAAAAAGAGCAAGTATCCTTACCTTGGACCCTGTGAGCTGGATTCTTTGGGTTTTAGTGCTGTATTTTTGCATCTTAAAATGTACTTACACAATAACTTAATAAAAACTATTTGAGAAAGTTTAGTTAATATTGTGACATCACTCATTTTGCATATATAGTTGATAGATCCTAAAGAGAATTTTCCATCTCTAGTAATTACTGCTGACAAATATTATTTTTGCTTTGTTCAGAAAGTTCTTTTGTACCACAAAAGACTTATTGGCGATCTCAGTGTTGCACACAATTCTTTCAAATTGCCTTTAGATTTGTAGCTCTATTTTAATACCTCATTACAATATTTTAAAATATTTTGAAATCAAAGATTTTTCTTTTTCTGGCAAGCAGGTGAAGGGGTACTGCCTGCAGGACCCACTTTGTCAGCATGAAACCAGTCTCATAAATTTTTATTGAAATGAGCTCATTAGTTTTAATTTTTGCCGACTCTGTAGTAATTCAGGGAATAGTTTTCCATTTTTGAAAAGCAACCAGTCAATTCCTTAAATATATGCATTATTAGATGTGTAAGCTGGCCTTTCCAAGGGTGGTATTAAGCAAAAAGATATTGTTGCCATTTAGAGTGTTGATTGGAGCATGGTTTCTGGGATTAGTGAGGGCCCAGAACATTTTTTGTCTTTGGTTGGTTGGCTGTCTCCTTCCCCACCCTGCAAGATATAAACCTTATTCAGGCCAAACTGAGCATCTCTTACCTATAATTAGCATTTCTCTGAATGTAACAGATTCAGTTACCAACTTCGAGGAAATCAACCTTCAGGTGGTGCAGTTCATTAAAAGTGTAACTTTCCTCATACCTGCTCAGTACACAGCATTTTTCAGTGCTATGGTGAGAAAAGTACTTTTATAACAGTCACTCGCTGACAACAGTTGAAGTGAAAATTGCCAGAGTTCTTGATTCTTTACACATTTCTGTGACTGATCATCATTTCCTTAGAATTCCAGAGACTTGTGTGAATCATGCCTACGGGGTACATATGTTAGACGTTAACGAGAAAATACTTCCCAGAAATCAAATGTAGGATTCTTAAAGCTTTTGAAGTGCACCTACAAGATGAACGATGAGATCCTTGTAGAACAGAATGAAGAACTAATTCTCTTGAGAGCTAAAACATCAGAATTACTTTAGTCATAAAAAAGTACTTGATCAAACAAAATACAAATTTATTTATTTATTTATATTAAAAAGTACTTTATCAAACAAAATACAAATTTATCAAACAAAATAACTGTTACTGAATAAGTGTAAATCTATTTTAGGTGATACGTACTATGGAAATGCTTAATCACCAATATACAGAAGTAATGTCTGGTGACATATTCTTTCAGTAATTTATGTGGATAGAGCTGTTATACCCTACTAAATGCAACTTGGATAATATATATTTATACATATGTAATGGCTATCAGTCAGAAGAATGACAATATCAGGCATTCATATAAGTCCATCAGTGAAATGGTCTAATTTTATATGACTGCATCTAATTCCTATTGTATGTATCACTGCATTTCTCCCAGCCACAGGCAATCATATAAACTCAGTTATAAATACCTTTATGAATTTCTTTGTCACCATTTTCCTGTCTCCACTTAGTATTTCAGTGGTCTGTCCTGTGTTCATATTTAGCATCATTTTTTTCTACACCGGGACTCAGGCATTCAGGCTTTTAAACTTTCAACCTGACCATTGAAATTAAAACAAACAAAAAAATCCCCTAGTAAAAGATGCATTCATATATGTATGTAAAATTAGATTTTATGATACTGACAATTTGTGTATTTTGTTAGACTTTAAAGTAGGTCTGGTCCTTACCCAGGGCTATATTACTGCCCTTAATCAAGCTATGTTGGAGTTTTTTCCACAAGTGAACTAATTAAAATCAATACACAAAAGAATTTACCTCATTAGTAAGAGTGGTGGAATAGGGCTCTGCCTTGTTATTCAAGCCTGGGTATTTAACAGACTCACGAGATCTGACTCTGTGGTGCTCCTGCTGCTCTCCAAGCAGTGCTGAGAGAGGCAGCAGGGCTGTACTGAGCTCATTTGTCACTGCTTACAATAAAACAAGAAAATATGATGTTAAAAATATCACAGTCACTTTAAAATGTACCTTTAAAATCACTTTAAAATGTTTCCTGACTGCTACAAAACTCTTAATACACAGAACTATAAATTTCTTGTTTGAACATTCTTGTATAAGTCTTATGTATGCTTAAGAATGTATTAAGACAAATTGTCAAAGAGTAAGAGAATTTAAACGTAGATGCAGTCAAAAACTTAAAAAAAAATCTCTAAATTTGATAAAATGGCACAGTTAAAGTTTTCAAAACTAGTCAGTCACTTTGGTTGTATTTGTATTTGCAAACAGAGTTACATTAGCCTAAATATTGGAAAAAATATCAGAATACAGTTAAAAAAGCCTATTCTAAAAAGTTTATTCAAAAAGTCACCAAGATTTGCTAAGTTAAAGGACTTAACTGAAGGCTGAGGTCTAGAGTTTTTCATTTAATTTTGGTTTTCATTTAGAAAAGATGTCTACTGATGAGGACACACCCCAAAATTGTTGCTTTTTCTGTAATGCGAACAGTTAGTGTATCTGTTCACAAGGTGGCTGGGAGAAGTAAAATCTTCAAATATACTGATTATATTTAACAGAAAGTATACCATACTAGTGTATTGGAATTTCTAAATTCCAGGGGAGAAAAGATACACAATTAATCTAAACTTCTGCTAACTTTCAATTTTTTCAGTGAATTAAGAACCATGGAAGGAAGACATTGCAATGCCACACAGTCATTCCAAATTTCATTTTTCCTGCATTATTTTTAAAATCTTCTAAAATACTTGACATTTTTATACTTTTTAAAGAATCCTGTCAATGCAGTTATAGATATCTAGTTTTGTGGGTATGTCTGGGTTGTGATATGCTGTTACCTTTCACCTTGAGTAGTCCTTTTTCAGACAACCAACCCCTCACCAATGAAACATGTGATGGTTTTGTTACCCAGGGTAAGGACACAAGTGAAGTGTTTTAGTTCTCTGTCTTCAGCGTTGGTATTCTGAATGGATATAGAAGAGAAATTTGTTTGAATAGGTGCATAATTGCCATGTGTTCTTCATGTTTAAATCAAAGCTCCAAAAGCAGTTTTGAATCACTTCAATTCATTGCCAACCTATTTTCTTAATGAATAAATTCCATGATCTTTTCTTCTGTTTTTAATATTCTCATGACAAGAAGCATCTGTAGGTTGTTTGCTACTATGAATTGTTAAACTTGGTTAGGTGTCATGGGAATAGTAATTGATGCTAAAAAGTTGGATTAAATTTTAAGGCCAGTGGTAATATCTGGATTTTTTTTTTTTCTGGCCATGCTTAGAAGACTTAAACTAAATTAAGAACAGCAATCCAATATTTACATTTCTGCAAAAAAGATAAAGTAGCATTGAAATAGTCCAACTTTAATTTCATATTAAAAAAACATTAGTGCTTTATTGTGCTGAAGTACTATAGGATTATGTTACAAGTCTCGAAGTCATTCCTTTTCCTAAAAAATTCTTAGTTTTCCTAAAATATTTTGTGCAAATTCCTTCACCGTTTTCCTTCACAATTGTCCCCATCCATTCCCGGATTTCTGCTACAGTTAAAAGACTGTCAGAAAAATACTTTGAGTAGTTTATAGGTAGATATGCTAAACTACTTTAAATTAATAGTTGCTTTTACCAGAACTCAGGTTAAAAATATTTCCAATGAAAATTAATAATAGAAGATAATAAATAAAAGGGGTGGGGGGAGTTCAAAGCCAAACAATCTACAAAGTAAGATAAAATTATCAATCTTCATGCAAAGATATACAGCACTTGTGTCTAATATAAGGTAATATACCTTTAGATCCCATTTCCTATTTGTCCTAAAACAAATGCTGTGTGAATGTCATGTGCTAGTACAAGAGGTAATTAAAGGCCTCCTGTAGTTCTGGTAAATTTTTCAAAACTTTTATTGCTTGATTTCATCACAGTCCTATTTTTTTATTCCAGTACTCTTAAATTCACATCGAATTTGTCTGTAAAAGCATTGATGAAAGTCACCAAAACAAGTGTATTCTACTTTGAAACAAGCCAAAGTACCCCTGTACTTACTCTTTTCCTTACTCTTCAAATAAAGAAAAAAAAGCTGCATTGGTTAATGTAATATCCTTGAGGGATTCATGGATTTTCTTTTGTTTTAACTTTTACTATTACAGATATTTAGGTAAATAGTGTAAATGAGCTGATGTTGCTTAGAGCAGTATCTCAAGTCACTGAAACTGTCATTTTATATGCTTGTAATCTCTAATTTGGAGGGTTCTGAATTTAATGGAGGATCTTGAAGGCTTTATTAAATGGGAAGTTTAGTAGCAGACTGCTGGTGAATGTTCTGTTCCCCATCAGTGATCATCCACTGCTATTGTAACTTGTAGACTGCCCTAAAACTGCTCAGCTAGATTTGACAGCTGGAGTGTTTATAAAGAGAAACCTGCAGCATAAATCATTTTAGAAGAGAGAATTTCTATTAATGCCATAGTCCTTTGGGGAACATAAGTGAAGGCATAACATCAGGCATTTGCAAGTGGGTGCTGCCTCACATGAAATAAAGGCTGACTTCTGTCTGAGCACTCCAAACCATGTGAAGGTCTGCACGGTGGGGAGGTCAATCTACGTGATTTGTGTCTTTGGACCAGTTCACTTTTCCTTTCTTTTGTTTTGGAGTGTTGAAGGGGGAAGTGTTTAACGCACTTTAATCTCACTGTTTTGAGGAAAATAGGTATTTGTATTGTTAAACTGGTTTCTTCCCATAATTTATTCAGGAGTCTAGAATGTGAGATAAATAAAAATGTTGTCTGAATGAATTAGGGGAAGCGAATAAGGTAAAATGAACTTTTGTCTGGGCATATCAGGAAGATGAGTTTTTCAAATAATAAAAGAAAGAGTCTCCTACTAGAAATCCTGTACAATGAGGTTAGGTGGTCTGCATTATACAGGGGAGAGCAAACCTTGTGAAGAAATTTTCTTTCTTAGAAATGTGAGACCTTGTAGGTATGTAATGGAGGCAGTGACAACTCCTTTGAGAGTGTGACTGGACTTCTCAGCCTGTTTTACTGGAGCACCGATAAGTCTCAGTCTATTCCATTTTTTTGAAGGACTTCAGTGTATTTAAACTCTCAGGACTGTTCTTGTTTCTAGATTTCTACATGTGTCTGCAGAATGTAGTTATTGGGATTATGAGACAGCAATTAAAATCTGTTTTCAGTTTCAATAGCAGCTACTGACTTCAAGGGTCTTCTGAGAATGCCCAGAAGTACTGAGCTTATTTCAGCATTTCTGCATGTCAACAGTTGTCTTGGATTGGGAGACACAATGCAATAATAGTTTTTTTGGCTGAGTTATCTTTGAAACATAGCTGGTGTACTGCATGTGTATTCCCTCTGCTTGGAAAATATTTCATATACGTGGTACTCTACTAAATCACTCTGGGTTCAGCTATAAAAAAAACCCACAAAACAAGTGGTGCCTTTCCCACAGTGTCTTTCCTGCACACACACAAAAAAAGAAAATGTTTTGAACATCTTTGTGACTATAAAACTGTAGAACACTTTAGTGATCGTGGAAAAAATACCAGGAAGGAACAGGCTCATTTCACACCTTCTTTAAGCAGATATATGGAAAAGTCATGAGAGATTTGTGAATGTGATCAGTGCTGTTTAAAACTGGGCTCATGGAGTAGAAGGAGAAATGAAGCCTTTAGTGTACTTATTGTTTGGCTCACAGGTACATCTCAAATGTTAAGAAAAACAGTGCAACTGTTGGTGCTCTGCTCAAAGCAGATTCAAAAACATAGGGAACTACAAGAAGTACATATGCTTAAACAGTCTGCAGAGTTGTTTAACTGAATAGATCCAACACAGTTTCATTACATTAAAGACCAGCTGTTAGGCACAGTCAGGATGCCAATATAAAATCAACATATGTAATCTTGGCCAAGTTGGGTTTTTTCCCCATCAAAAAGAATATTTCTGCCAAGAGCATATGCTGCAAAAGGACTAAAGCACAGTCCCATTACCGCTGCAGGGTACATAATTACATAAATTTACCTAAATATGGAAAAATTGTAACAAATAGGGGAGACTTGGCAGATATTTTGGTTTCACATTTGGTATTTGGCATAACACAGTGTCCTGTTTAATTCCCATTGCTGCTACTTAGTGTTTCCTTTAATTGTGGAGCACATGGCAGCTCTTATTCTATTTAATTTTCTCATAGCAGCTCTCACATTTTGGCTACAACCACATTACATGAAAAAGCACGTAAGTATAGATTATACTGTACTACAGCCTGAGGGTATAGCACATAAAATAGTAATTTCTCAAGCAAAAAAGCTTCTTGGATATAGAAGTTAAACACTGTTTTAGAAAACAAGTACAAGACACAATGCATTTGTATGCACGTATTGAAAAGTTTTAGTGTCCCAGAGTGGTAGAGGGAAGAAATAAGGAAGAAGATCTATTCCAAACCTCAGCTAGTAGCTTTTGGTCTATTTGGCATCCTTTTGCATTTGCAGTCTGGGCACTGACACTACTTTCCTTCTCTCTAACAAATCCCTTATTCCCGTTGCGTACTACACATGGCTTCCGTGTTTAGGAAAATCCTAAAATGTCTAAGATTTTCAGTGGCCCTGAGGATAGGCTCAGGGATCTGGTATACATTTAAGGCAGAAAATTAAATGTGTGGATCAGTGGTATGTGAATTTTAAACATGCATTGCTACCAAGTGAGTTGTTTCAATTGAAAGAACTACTCTTTAGATGTATTTTGTGTGTTGCATTGAGCACGATTTTATTTTTCTCCCAAAGTTCACAGAGGTCTTATAAACATTGCATCTTAATGTTTGATACACAAATGGTCTCAGGCCAAGTGGTTACCTAATTTTATTATTTTTCTTCTTTTATCTCCATGTGTATCTCTGGGCAATCTGAGTGTGAGTTTATGCTGGAGGGCTGATGGGGATAGAGAATGAGAGCCTTTATCCTCAGCTGTGGGGCCTGGGGCCCTATTGCTGTGTTACCATTTTACTGATGTGTTCAGTAGCACAGATCTGTTTTTAAAGTAATTTGGGAACAATTTATTGCCACTTCAGTTGCATGGAAATGTTGTTGGAATGATCTTCTAGCTTGTACGGATGATGCCACGAGCCCCAAAGAAATTCAGTAATAGTTTGTTAATAACATTCAAAATAGGCTGCATTGCAGCTTTGGGAGAGTTTGTTCTTGCATTTTTAATTATTTTTTTTTAATTATAGTGCTTGATTAATGCACTCTTGCATTGCAAAGTAACAGAAAGCCATAGAATAGAAAACGTTGCCATGTACTTTAAATTGTGTTTGAATAAATCTGAGCATTTCTAGGACAAAAATTGACAGACCTCTGCAACAGTTTCATGTATTAGATGGTTTACTCACCCATGAGGAGAACTGCAAAAGGCTGTAGTAGTACGTTATTGCACTATTCCTGAAATAATTGTCCAGTGGGCCCATCTTATACAAGACTTTGAAAGAATGAATGTAAAATGAGGATAATAATTGAATAATCATGACATCTGTTACTCCAGCACTTCTTAGTGGGAAATTAACCAAATAAATCACAGGTTCAAAGATGTGTTAATAATTCCATAGCAAATATATCTGAAATAGGTGGTGGGGGAAGGGTAATGGGGATGAAATTGAGCTCTCAGATAGTCATTTGACACACAGGTAATTGAGCAGCTATCCAGTGGACTGATGAACACTTGTAAGGAATTATATTTATTGCTGTGTTGTAGGTACACAGTTTGTGGTGATTGGCAGTGGGGCTGGCCCAGCCTCATCCCCAATGGGCACAGCTGTGAGCAGCATTGACAGCAATGAGCCATGGAGTGCCCAGGTGTGCTGAGCAACCACCAAAGGGAACAGAGGGCACACAGGTGCAATGCATGAACATGAGGGTATAAAAGGTTGGGCTAAAGAACAGAAGGGGCAGATGCTTGAAGCTCTCTGAACTGATATGGGATTGTGCTGTATGGGCAGACACCTGAGGCTTTCTGAAGAGGTAAGGTGTTACTGTGTTTGGGGAAATGCTTAAAGCCTTCTGAAATTGTGTGGTGATACTCAGGGTATCATGGCTGTCTCAACTACATCAGATGCTGTGGCACTATGTGAGGGTTTTTTTGGTGCAATTTCTCTTCTTTTGATAGCTATTCACAATCTGTAGTTTCAAATTAATAAGGATAATTGGAAATAAAAGTGTTATTTTTTAATTAAAAATATAATTCTCAAATGTCATGTCACAATACTGATAAGTGGAAAAATAATCTCGAGCATTTAATCCTAGAAATAGCTGTTACAGGCTTGTATAAGCAATCACCTTAAATCTGAAGTGGCTTACCAATGTGGAGTTCTTGTGTGTTAAAAGAAAACAGTAAAGGTCCCTGTGTAATATGGCAGCTTAATCCACGAAGAGCAAAAGATTATTTTATTACTTTGCTGTTTTTCTCTAAATAACTTCTAGTCATATTTATGGTTTTGGTTGGAGAACATCTGCATGCATTTTAAGAGTGTAAGAGTGGCTATCAGAAATATGAAGGAATATGTAATCTGTGGAAAAAGAGTAAACCTCATTAAGAAAGGTTATTGCACCTATAGCTTCTTCTCTCAGTGCTCATTGATTAGAGATTAAACATTATCCTTTGTGCTATTCAGATTGGGATTTTTAATTAGGATGTCATTATTACACAGATATACTAAATGCTAGATTGATTTTTGAGACCTTTTGAAATAATGGCACTACTTCTGCAAAATGAAAATCATAATAGATTATTGACTTATACTTGGCTTTTGGTTCAAGGGCACATCTCCAATGTCAACATTTTCAATATTTTTAGTTTCATGCAAAGAGGCACTCATAATTAGGCTTATATTAAAAGTTTGTACCTATTGACTCATATTTTATTAATGACAATACTATAGCATTGATTGTCCTTGATTTATAACAGCAAGTAATGATGCCTGTTGCTGACATGTAAACACAACATAAACTTTCAGCTTGATTATTTTATTTAAGAATTTGTATTCATGCCAGAAGTATCATAAAAGCTATTGGTATTTTAAAGCAGATATTCCCTTCAGCTGGATGTTGTCTTTAGGTGAAGGTCTTTTTTTCTGTACAGAATGTGTCAGGGGCTTGGATTTTACAATGGATCCTTAAAGAAACTTTCAGGGTAGACCTTCAGAATAGAAACAGCCTTTCAAAGCAGGCAAATACTAATACTTTTGTTTATTAGTGCCCATTTACTTAAATTTGGTCCAAATATAGTTAAATTCTACTTTTGTGGTCAGATCCATTCAGCCTTTGTTTTTCTATAGACTTTGAAACAAACTCATCTGTCTTGCTAAAATCTTTTAAAATCTAGCATTCATGATAGTTTTTGTTTGTAGATAGACTTGAGATACGCTACTTGTCAAGCATTTCCAAATCAAACAGAAGAGCTGCTGTTGAAAAACTTGCGCATTTAGGTTGAAAATTCTCAGAATAGGGACTTTATTTCCTAGTAAGTTGTGGTAGTTGTTGGTGCATTTTTATTTCAAAACAAGGAGAAAAGTCTCCCTGTAGCCAAGGATATCCAGTATCTGTCTTGAAAGCAATAACTTTTCTGTGAGGTGGGACATGCCCATGAGGTCCATAGCTATTCAAATAACTCAGTATTAATATCCAGTATGAATCTATATGATACTTTGTTGCCCTGCTTGCTCTTTGTGAAAAGTGGTGTGTGTTGTCTCAGACAGGCATGATGGAGCACAGTGATGTCAGTTACCTTTCTGTGTAAAATAGCCCTCTGCATATAAATTTTTTTAATGCCACAATATTAAAACTCTGCTTAGTTGGAATTCAATGTATATGGTCAACATCTCACCTATTCAAGAACAGGAGTCATCCCTCCTGCAACTACAGTGCCTTGGGAATCTATAGAAATACTTTCCTTCAGATGACACAATTCACGCCTCTTTGTTGGCATAATAAATCTTCATGCACCACTTCTCTGCTTCATATTTAGAGTTTGATTCAATGATCTTAAAGGCCTTTTCCAACCTAATGAATTCTATGATTCTGTATACGTAGTGGTCTAAAATATAAGTTCAGATCTGGAGGCAGTTGAAGGTATGTACAACTGTGTTAATGAGAGAAACTACACATTCCTTATTGTTAATACAGAAACTGTGTTCCATAGTCCTCGTTTTAATTAGAGTGTACTAAAGTAAAATAGTAGTCTAGAAAACTTTGGTTAATTGTCTTTTTGTTAGACTCCTAGCAAAAAGCATAATTTTTATTGGTAGTAATTTAATGTGAGACGTCTTTCCCATAATTCGAGTGCTGACAAATGTAAGATGTGCATTTTAGAAGGATTTATGGTAACTTTGAGTCTAGTGGCTAAGTATTCTTGAATAAAGCTTTTTAATTGGGGGATGGATTAAATTTGGTTTAGACACAGGACTTTTAGTAAAGTTGCCTATTTATTCTTTTACAACTCTCATGTCTCTAAGCAATTTTATCATTTATTCATCCTGAAAACAGTTCTTTGCAAGTTTGTAATTGGTAATGGGAGCTGATGTGACTGCAAGAAGCAAAAATGGAAGAGATCCTAAAATACAAACCAAAGAATCACAAACTGAAGTGAGGGCACTGTTTCTGCTTCTGTCTTTTCATCTTTGACTAATATTTTTGTAGAAGAAAATTGGCATGTTCATTGGCTGTCACAGCATCATTATGTCTAATCTTCATCACAGATGACTAACAAGACTGGGACTATACCACAGCAGGGAAATTTCTCAGAAATAAGAACTCATGAAGTTAATTAATTTGCTGACAAAAAAATACCTATATTATCTTTCTTCAGATTAAACCAAATTCTTCACTTGCAAAATTGCGTGTAATTTGGAGGGGACATTTTTCTCTTTTTCTAAGTTCTAGAAGATGATTGCCTGAGAAATTTATGTGCCTTTAAGCAGACAAATATTCAAGCTTCTTGCTATCACCATTTACAATTTATTACTTTTTAATAATGTGCAAGTACACGAGATAAGCCTATCTCAATATTAATAGGCACAACTATATAGGATACAGGTTTTTCTCAAAAAGTATGTACAGTATGGCATTTTAATATTCACAGCTCTGAAGAATTTAGCAATGGTGTTGTGCAGCATGTTCATAGCTTTTCCTTTTTTGTAATTTTGCTGTGCAGATGATATTACAGGAAGGGAGAGCAGTGACACCACTGTTGATGTATTTTTCCACTTTGTATATGGCAGCCCCCAGTGAAGATAAGACAGCTTTTTTAGAGGGTTCTGAAGGAGAAACTTCTGTAGTTCTGTACTGGATGATAGACACCCCTTGTTTAAAAGATATATATGAGGTGGGGAGTGACATAAATCAAGAAATATTTGAAAAGATGCCACTAATGATAGAAAATAAGGGATGCAATAATTCCTCACGTGCTGTAAATCTAATCATGTATGCATGCAATAAAAACTTCCCAAATAATATGTCAGTTTTATTCAAAGTAATATTATGTTATTGCATTTTACAAGGATGCCTTGGCAGAACAGATCAGCTTCAACTATTCTACAGGGACTAAAAATTTGGAAGACCCAAACCAAACAAAACCTTCCATGGTGGAGTCTGCAATTTGTGGGAAAGTATGGGCAAAGCATGAAATGGAGATCAGGAAAAAAATTTGCTCAAACTACTAAATATCTTAAAGATTAATGCGTTCGGTTTTCCCTGTCAATTCTCCAAAGTATTTTACCTAAAATAACAGGGGGTTTTAACAAAAAATTCCTTAGAATACTCTAATAATATTTTTTTAACTAGCATTTTTTGTTCCCAGGAGATAGCTTGGTACAGATCCACAATGCATTTAGACATATGACTTCTGCCTATGGGCCTTGCTTGCTTGCCCACATGTCTGCTTTAGTTTTCTTAAATAGTTCTGTTCATACCCACACAAAATAATTTCTTGGAGTCTGTCTTAATGGTAGTTTGTAGGCACTTAATGGGAGTTAAATATCAAAATACTTGTATGTGATCTACACAAAGTGATAAAATCTTTAACAGCACCTCAAATAGGAAGATGGTGCCTCCCTTTGAGAGAAATTAATTTATTTTCTTTTATTTTTGTTAACAGATTTTTAATTTGCCTCCTCACATTGAAATAAGTGAAAAAAGGGATGGTGTGGGGGGAAATAAAACTGCAGCAGTTGTATTTTAGTAAAAGAAGGCTATATCACGTTTTTGTCCCCCAAAGCCTTTTGTAGCACATTTCTACGTTGTGCTGTATGTTGGTATAAGGGGCTTTGGATCAACATAAAAATATATGAGCATAGAGAGCTACCTGCAGGATGGGACTCTTAATTCATTTGAAGATTCTTACTATGGGGACAATCTGAAGAACCTGTGATTAAAGAAAAGTGTAAAATTCAAATCCATATATAGGTGAAGATATAAGAAAAGGTTCAGGAAGTCAATTTTACTAAAACTGGTTTTAAGTACTCAGAACAGGAAGCCATTTAGCATGGACGTTAGATCTTTCTAATGACTGTCTAACTGGAAACAGGCTATCTTAATTCTCAGCCCCAAGCAAGTACAAATGGCCCTGCTTCCAGGCTTCATGGCAATATTTATTGCCATTTGAATGGAAGACTTTTGACACCATAGTCATAAAAATTACAGGGGACCACTTATCTGTGTTTGATATGAGACAGAGTGTGGACCTGGAAGTTCCAGTCTCCAGCAGGCTTTAACATTACTATTTAATGGTCTTGATGGCCAAAGACCAGTTCAAAAGGTAGTGGTGATCCAGTACATTTCCTTCAAATATATAATTTTTCCTCTCTTCTGAGGAAAACTGCATGTGTGCTGTTCCTGTTGATGGCAGGAGACAAATCTAAGCATAATTAAGCAGGCAGTGAGTACTATTCATGATTTCACTTTAAAAACTCTTCTGTAATACTTATTACATGATTTATTTAGTCCTGCAAAACATTACTGAGTAGTACAACAAGTTCTAAAAAACAGAATTACAATAGTTCTTTTATTAGCTTCAGAGGTTGCTAAATTGGTACGGTCTTTAGATGTGGCCACAATACTTTCTCTTGTATTAATGCTTTTCTCAGGTAACTTGTCTACAGTTCCATCTGTACTGCAAATTCTGCAAGATTTTTACAGAGTAAATAGTTTTATTAAACGTTCTTAGGAATATTCTCATAAGTTAAGATTTTTCATATTTGTAAATGCGTACCAGATCTTTCATGTATAACATGAAGGCATTGTACCTCATTATACCTGTCAGTCCTGATCATCAGTTAAGTGGTGATTTTGTTGTTAAAGTTCACTTACATGAGAATTAGGATAACTGTGTGTCATTTAAACTGTAAAATAAGTTACTGGTTTTGACCTATTGCATATCCTATTTGCAGCTGGGCTTGCACTAAGAGCAGAGGTGCTATCTGCTCAAGATTCTACAGCCACCAGGGTTTCAGACCTCCAAAAGAGGAAGGCTGTTCTAAGCAGTCTGTCTGCTGCTTTAGGCTGTACCTTTGGGCTAGCTTGGACTAATTGTCATCTTGCCCCTGCCTGCAAGTGTGTGGGGGAATCTCTTTTATTGAACTAGATCAAAAATAGCAGGCCTTCAATAAACTCTAATGTAAGCAGTCAGCAAACCCCAAATATGGTAATGGAAAGAAATTGATTAGATTTCTTGTTGTTTTGTTTTCTCTCCTTTTTCCCTACATCTCTCCACTATTCCATGTCTTTCAGACAAAGACTTTAATATGTTCTTTATAACTAGGGAGCTCTTGATGTTCAACATGGATTAATCAGGGGCTTGTCATTCAGTTATGGAGAAATGTTTTGTTTAAGTGCCCAAACTCTAAAAACCATACACTTGCTGTTCATGTATGAATTCAAATTAATGTTTTTCATTATTAAGATGGCCTGTATTAATAACTGGAAACTCAGTGAAGAGCAGATGAGATAAATTTCTAGTTTAAGGCTGTAAGTCATGAGTATATATCCCACATATACATAGGACAATAAATATTTATTCCCTTATACAAATAGCTGTTAAACAGCAGAGCTAGAACACTGTAACTACTGGGGTGGTGAGGTTAAAAGTTTAAATTTTTTGACTGTGTCAAGTCACAAAGTTTGGAGTTATCAGAGTTGGTGTTTGACATTGATCCATCTCAGGTTTATGCAAACATGTCTCATGCTGATCAACTACACAGTAACTGTATTCAGGTAATTGAACAATGGAAAGCAAATTATTTCATAGTCCATCTCTGAAGGGTTTCCCTCTCTGTTTAGTTGAATTCCTGAGTTAAGTCTCATCTTAAAACAAACTAGCTAGGCAGTTGATATTATGTAAACTAGGCCTAGTCTCTATTCCGTAAGCATCTTTGGAAGCTTTTTATGCTTCATTTATACTCTGAATTTGATGTTTACATATCCCAAATGTGCTGCTTTGCTGTTTCTGATTTTTAAAGCTACCACAAATGACTTAACCTTACTCTCCAAGTATTTTATTTAATCACTAAAACTGGATTGTATTTCTGAATAGAAGCAGCTCTTCTGCAGTGTTTTCTTCTGGTGGATCTCAGACTGCTCCACAAAGCAAAGTACATATTCTTCCTCCTTCCATGGGGAGCAGCTGAAGGGAGAGGAAGTGATATTAAAGCAATGTGGGAGTAGAGCTGAGATCTAATTAATTCACAGAGTTAAATTAGGAACTTAGAAATACTGTAGGAAGTTTTAATTAGTGGTAAGAAATTGTCTTTAGAACAGACATAAACAAGGTAGGGATTTCAACCAAGTTAAACGTGCTTAAAATGCTTTTGACAGACTCAGTACATGGCATCAATTGTAGGTAAGCTCTGGAATTTTTGACATTTAAATAAAGAGCCTAAGTTAGTGTAGTTTACAGTTTAGTAGGAAATAGGGTCACGTAGTATTCAAAGTAAAGGAATCATGTTGTTCAGAAATAGGCAGTAAAGTTAACAATGTAGTTTTCCTTGAAATAAATTTACTTATTTGGTTTGCCTGGGTTTTAAAGAAAATTACTATTCAGATTGTTTTGGACTGGCCTGCTCATTCTTTTTCTTTCTTCTAATATGACTTGTGGAAGCAAGCTAAGCTAGCTAAGAAATATTTCATCAAGTTAATTAACAATTAATGCCCACATTTTATCACATTGACCATGTCTGTTATTACAGTCAGCAACAGGGCTGTTATATTTACTTGCTCTAACATTATATTTACTTGCTCTAAGATGCATTTTACTTAATTGGTCAGTAGGATTAAAAACATTCTGATGTAGTGAATGCATTTAATGGCCTCACACCTCACTCCCCATAAAGCTGTATTTCTATTCCTGTTCTGCATCCTTTTAAGGCACTCACCCAGCAGTTTACTGATGTAACCAATTAGACTACAAAAGAGGTGAGATTTCAGAAGCTGTTTCAGAATTACTGGTCCCTTTCAGATCTACAGCAAAGGAAGCTTATTTACCATTTTAATTATTATTACTTTTATATGTTTTTAGAAGTTTAGTTAAAATAAACTTCATTTGCAGTAATTTATTTCAAGATGAGAGTTTAAGTGGAACTCAGTATTCGTGTAGATGTTTTGCCAAGATTTCCTAAAAATTGAATTTCATTCAAACTAGCATTTGTTTTAAAACACTAAATAAATATGTAGACTCTCCCAGTAATATCTTCTATCTGGTAAGATATTTTGTTCATTAAGTGATCAGGAAAACACATCTAGGTCAGGATTATTTAATTCCAGTGATAATATTAGGTTTTTTCCTTCGTATCACATTTATTACTGATTATCAACTTCTTGAAATAAATGCATGCCACTTAGGTAGTCTGGGAACTCAGTTAATCTTTAAGCTATATCATATTTTTAAATGTGAGTAGGTAGCAGAATGCAGTGTCAGAGTCACCCCTAAGGAATGAGTGAGGAAACTCCATTCCCTGAAAGCTGCAGTTTCTTCTTCCTGGGCTCTGGGTTTGTGAGAGATTTTACTTTTGATTAGTTCAATCCCTTTCTTCAATTGTAGTGGCAAATTTTAGGCATTAAATCACTTTTTAGAATAAATGTCCAGGTAAGGGGCAGGGCAAAACCCTCAGGGAGCTGAGATTCAGGTGTTACCATCTACCTTTCTTTAGGTACACTTATCATTAAACTGTCTAATTGTCCAAATCAATTATTTGTTTTTCTTAGAGAATTGAGGTATATTTTTATTAATAGATTTCCCTCCAAACTTTGCTATGCACAGCTCTCAGGTATATTTTAGTTTTGCAATAAAAGGCTCTTTCTTTGCTGAAACAGCAAAAAAGTCTGGGAAAAATATCTCATACATATAGAAACCAGTAGAAATTGTTTAATAGCCATGTTTTCCCCTTGTTGCCTGTGTTAAAAAGAAACCCTTAGTATTAATTACACTTAAGCTGACTCTAGGATTATATTCCAGAAGAATTTAAAGGACTAACAGAAATAAAGATCTTTTCTAATAGCCTGGGAAAGTAAAGGAAATGCAGGTGATAGAGTGATCATATTTCACTAATTCATTGAAAACTATTGAATATTGTACTATGAAGAACATTTTTTCTCCAAAGAGAATTTTGAATGCAATATGAACATTCAATTTTGTGTGTAAACAAATGAACCTGAGCTAGTTATGTAATCCACCTTCTTAACCTTCTGCTTATTTACAGAAGGTCATTGATTCACAAGGGGGATAAAAATCAGGTGGTTTCATGCTGCAACAGGCTGTTTATTTGTTTAATTTTAACTGTCAAATCCAATAAAAAATTTATAAAGTTTCATTAATAGAAGTAGGCAATAAAGGGTAGCTTGTTATAGTCAGATGTTCAAAAAGATGCTGATTTCCAAGCACACAACAGCCTGTCCTGCTGTGCCTGCAGCAGTTCTTATCACCCATGCAGCATTTGGGCAGCATGTTCAATATCAAAGGCATCCTCATAGTTTAATTTTCAATAACTGACACGGAGTTAATAACAAATTTTTGTTTTCAGCAAGATTAAAACTAGGATTTTAGTTATAACTTTCTGTGGAGCTCTCGGAATAAACTACAGGCAGAATTACTTTACTTGGTTATATGTTTTGTTTCTCATCGTTATCAAGTATGTTACACCCAGACACTACTTCATCTTTGGCTTGGGCTTCTCTCTGGTCCTGCTACATGTGTTGCATTGATATCATGTACTTTTCTTTCAGAAATGCAGAGCAGGTCTTTAAAGGGGTACAGTGAAAACAACTGGGAACTTAGCAAGAATTTTGAATATACATGTGTTTGTAAAAGATGCTGGTTTGGGTGGGTACAAGATGTGCAACAGTTTCCTGATGTGTAAGAGGACTCTTACCTGTCTCCTATCTGCAGAATTGTCTCCTTTGGTGAGCTGGCTCTAAATGTAGCTGTGTTTTCCAAGTCCATGCTTATACCAGAGGTTTGCATGTTCTCTGTGTGTTTTCCAGATCTGCCCTTCTTCTGCTGTACCCTCTACCAAATACACTTGTGTGAAGTATGCTGATATTTCAGCTGTTAAATTAAGTGAACTCCTGAATCAACAAAAATTGTCATTTAATGGGCTGATGCTGTAAAAAATCTCTTTGCTTACTCCCAGTTTTGGAAGTGTGTATTAAAATTACCCGGACAGATTCTAAGAATCCGGGCTGTGTTTTATGGGGTTTGTTGTTGTTGTTTTGAGTGTTTGGGGCTCTTTTGATGGTTGTTTTTTTTTGTTTCTCATTTGGCACAGAGCAGCATTTAGACAGGATGTTGTGCCAGGGTGATATGGATTATGATCCTTGTTGTGGTCTAGATTAGTAAAGCAGCTCTATATTGAGAGTATTAAGAAGATATTTGCTACTGTGTGAAATAGATCATATTTTTCCCATCTGATCTCTATCAATATTTGTATCATTTTGTATTATTCCTGTCTGTTGTCAGGTTTAGGTGTCTCTAAGCCTGTGTTTAGAAAGTGTTGATCAAAGTATTCAGTAAGGAACAAAACCAGATGGTTTATTGCTTTTTTTTTGCAACTTTTTTTACCAATCAAGATCATCACAAAAATGTTGTAGACCCTTCATAAATCGAATGTGGACTGAAGGATAATTTTAAGGAGAAATGTTTGTTGTGAGTAAACCAGTACTTTTAAACCTGTGAATAACTTCATATTGTCTGAAGCCATATGTACACAACTGAATAATATCTGTCCAATACGTCACCATGGTAAAGAGCCTACTGTTCAAGAGAATTTTTTCTTAATTTAGGTCATAAGCCAACAGTGTGGTGTTTGAAAAAGTGCCAAATTCAAAGAATAAATGTCATTTCTGATGTGATAGTTAAGGTCTGTCATGAAGCAGAAACCTGTAAGTAGTGATTCAGTTTCATCTTTTCATTCTCCAAACAGCCTCTGTTTCTAGTGGCAGATTTAATGGTATGATTTACAGCTCTAAAAGACCTTTATCAGGGCCAGAAAAATGACAAACAATAAATATATGGAGCATTATGTTAACAGCCACCACACAATGCCTTGTCAGTTACAGCTTGGTAGTGATACATTTTAATTTTGTCTTTCATAAAAAATCTTGGCATGTATGCCTTCTTTGAACACAGGCTTGGAAGTCAAGTGTGTCATCCAACCATGCAGTTTATCACCCTCTATATTTTTTGTCCTTTTCACTTAATGTCATCTCTATGGCAACAGGCATCGCCCTGGAAATAATTTTCAAAACAGCTTGTTTGTTTGAGGGGGCCTGACTGAAGTTCAAAGATGTTTGGTTTAGAAGAGCAACTTTAGTTTATGTTTAATAATAATTCTGAAGAGCTTTATGTAAACAGCACCAGACTGGATACAGAGAGATTAGGAAGAGATCCCTTTAGCAGACAAGGGTTGCACCAAGTTGTGCTGTGTGGTGTGGCAATGGCAATTGTCTGCTTGGGGCATTGCAGTGCCTGTGTGGGAAAGGGCTGTGAGCCTCAGGTGCTGCTGGAGGTTGGGGCTGCTCTGCTCCCACTGCCAGGCAGCAAACATCTGGCACACATCCTGGTGCTGGGCAGCCACGGGCTTGTCCTCTGCCCGGGACCTTGTGCCAGCAGCTCTTGGGACAGGAGGTCTCTGCAGGTGCAGGGTCCCAGCTCCTAGCAACCACTGAGCCTGGTGCAAATCTACACTTGGTAGAAAAAAAAGAATTTCATGGACTGTTCTGAGCCCCAGACTGAGTTGGTGATAAGGGTGAAGAGGCCTTCATGTTTTCAGATAACCTCCTTCCTGAAAGCTGCCTGTTTAAAGTAGGATTCTAAGGAATTTTAAAGACAGACAAAATAGGTTCTTACATAAGGCCTCTACTTTGTTTCTCATTATCTTCAGTGTTCCACTGTGAAGCAAAGTGAATTATGAATATAAAAATGGGACAGGTTATTGTGAGGTTTTGTTGTTCACCTCTTTTTTACTGAAAAGGTGATTTTGCTAGTAATAAAGCTTCTGGTTTACACTATATCCCAACTCTACTGAAATTCACATATATTTTTATTTTTAGAATTCTCTAAAACAACAAATGACTGATTATGTTGGGTTTTGTTGCTGGTTTATTAAACATTTCATTTCTTTAATGTGACTTATACAGCTTCCTCTCAGACTTTTCTAAATTGCACGATGAGTTTAGTTGCATATATTAGTTCAGAGGCCAGGCTAATTTATTTGTAAAACCTCTTCAGAAAAGGAAATTCCATCTTAAGCGTATAGGGTGGCTTTCTCTTTACTTCAAGTAAAGTATTGGTGAGCATATAATAGATATGCTTTATGTTTAATGCTTATGGAAAAGCCTTATTTTTTTAAAAATCCTTTTTCTTTCACCCTGATCTTTTTGTATCTCACAGCACAATCCAATCTGAGCAATGTTTGCCATCTGCAGTTTAACACTGAAGTCTGGTAAAGTATCAGATGTGTATCATCATTGTTGTGAGTATCTGAAGTAACTATCCATTGGCCCTCACACTCCTAAATGTTATTTTAAGGGAAATTTTAAAAGATTCTAAGAAATTAAATGCCAGTTTCACTGTAGGTAGCTGTTTGTGGGATTTAATGAATAATTAAATGAAAATTTCAAGAACCCAACAGAAACCCCCCCACACACTTATTTCCTTGGTTGGCTTTAGAAAAGGTGCAAGAGAAATCTGGTCTTCCAAGCTCATTGTGAGTGATGCTGCTCAAGGACTTAGAGGGGAGCCTGTAATTCCCTTTCCAGTGCCCAGCCCAGGTCAGTGCTCACAAATGCACCCACACATTTCCGTTTCTTAGCACCTGGTGAAGGGAGCTTTCCTTCAAACCATAGAGTGTGAATTCAGGAACAGTGCAGATGAAAGAAATTACAGCAACTTTCCACTTCATCTAGGTCGATGCAGTTACCCATAGCAGCTTGCTGTGGAGAGCAGTTGCAAGGGGATTATATGGAAAATGGACTAGTGAAAGATATGGGATAAAAAGCAAGCCCAAGGGAAGACCTCCTTTTTGGTATTTTGCCATTGCATTAACTAATGGAGTTTAGTGGTTTCCTTCCATCACCGTAAACAGACACAAGCTCATAAACACACATGGATATTCAGACTTCCAAAGGAGGGCGAGGAGAAGCGAGTTTTCTTAGCAATAATTCCAAGCATATGGAAAAAAAATATTGTTTGCTATAGCTCATGGGCTTATGATATTTAAGTTAAAATAGATTTTCCTAAATAAAAATAGTCTTTGACACATGGCTATTAAAATGGTGCCGTTCTGTTTCTCGGCATTGTTAAAGAGTTATGTTTTTAAATGTTTCATACCACCTTGAATTTTTGGCTGGCTTTCAACAGCACTGAAGCTTGCCATTCAGAAATTAAAGAAAAAAAAAGGCAGTGTAGATAATAGGGTGTCTCGATGGTCCAATTACAGCTCCTCCGTATTCCCACTTTGAGGATTTTTCTTCTTGCTTTATAATTACTTAAAGCATAAAAATTTTAATTCAGTATTAAAAAAAAGGCAAAGAAAAGCTAGTTGTGAAATAGTGGCAGGGAATTTTCTCACTCATATCAACTCTCATTAAAATTGAGCAGATTGTTTCCACAGCAAACATCCAACAAAGCAGAAATCCAGGTGCTTTCCTACTTCCCACACACCTCTACTTTTTAAATTCTAAGATGGATTTTATTTTCTCTTGAAAAATTAATTATTTCATTTGGCTGATTGAAGAACACCTCCCTTCTTGATGAAAATTTATCTGTATGTTCACCTCTCAAATTAGAATCTGTACTTGGTCTCACTGGGTTTTAGCACAGTATTCTAAATCACCTGAAAACTGATCAGATGACCTAAAGGTTTGCATACAGGAGAGCCTTTTGGATCATGAAAGAGCTATAAAACAAACCTCAGAGACAGAAGTTTTGTTCTCTGCCATTTTTTCAGGCAGATGTAAGTTCAGGTAAAGAGACACATTGAGATGTTGGCCAAATACAGCCTTGGGAAAAGTTCTTTGACCTGGCAGAAAAGTCAGTAGAATTTATCAGGCACAGACTAAGTGGGCATATTGGCCCATATAAAATCTAATGTGCATTCACATGGGTTTATAGCAAAGTTTCCCACTGCACCTGCCTTTCTGGTGGGAAACTGTTTTAAGGATTTAAAACAGGTCGGTCTTCTAAGCTAATTAGCATGCTGCCCTGAGCATTGCCTTTAGAGTTTGGGACAGACAGGTGATTCCAAAAACTAATCCCAAAAACTGCCAAGGGCAAAATTTATTTGGTCTTTGATATCTTGTTGAAGTGGGAGTGCAGAGAGATCTGTTCTTCAGTTTTGTGATGGCAGAACCTGATGGCTGAGTGGGAGAAGCAAAAGGCGCTGCAGCCAAACCGCACTGGGGTCGAGGTTGGCAGGGAAGCTGGGACTGGCCATGCTCAAGAGCTGAAGTGTTGAGTCAGGGTGGAGACTGCACAGGGGAAGCTCTCTGCTTGGACTTTCACCTTTATTTTTTTGTGAGAATTAACAGGCTTTGAGACAGTGTACACACAGTTATAGAAGTGATGTTAACTTTGCAAGTGCTAGATGATAACCTGCCGGAGAGGAGAGGAAATGGGAGAAGATGAGCTTCACAATAATTCCCTCTTTTTCCAGGGAACAGGTTAACAGCATGAACTGTTGATGAGGAAGACAGGAAAAGTAAAAAATTTGGAGTCTTGCTGGTAAACAGAAACCTGCTTAATTTCCACTTTGCCTTCTTTAATTATCTCTTTTTAAAATCACTTAAGGCTAGCATTCTACAGACATAATTTGGAAATTTTGAAATGTGTTTGCTTTTGTTATTGTGCATTTCCCATTATTTTTAAAAGCTAGTTAGGGTCACTGGAGAAGGTAGATACAACATGAGATGAACCTGTCACATAGGAAGAAAAGAGGAGTGAGAGTTACACAATGCTTTTCTAAGCGACTACAGATGTATCCTAATCCAAACCAGTTTACATTGCAGGTCAGAAGAATTGCTTATCATGAAGAAAAATGAGATTTTTATGCTAAGATTTTCTGAAGCAGATGAGACACAGAATGCCTTTTATGTTAGAAGTCTTGCTTGTAGAGCTTTTAACCTCACCTGTAGGAGCTATTTCCATACAGAATCACAGTCAGCTGGAAATAAGCACAGGCCTTTAAATAGCATCTTGGATCAAGATATTCAAGTAGTTAGCTGTGAGTATTCACAATGAGCTTGAATAGTCATTTATTATGTTAATAATTTTGTTTCCTTAAAAATGAAGCCTGTATTTTCATGAAATAGTGAATTACTATTTTTTCTTCATTGGAAAACAATAGCTTCTTGAATATATGGCATGAATCAGGGATACCAGTGGTAGGAAAGTGGCTATTTGTTTACATAAATATATTGTAAAAATCAAGAAATGTGGTCTATTGACAGAAAAAACCCAAAAAAATTAAAATGCTATTAAGTAAATATTACTTTCTTAATTCAGCCCAGTTTAAAGTTTGTGTACAAGGCCAATATTAGTTACTAACTTCTATTTCCCTTTCATTCTCATAGCATTATGCCAGCATGGCCTATTGATGAAAATTACTTAATTGGTAAAAACATTCCATGCATCTCACGTATCTTGAATTTCTATTAATACAGATATTATGCTCTGTTAAAGGATCAAAACAGAAATAACAATAACAAGTTGTTCTATTAATGCTTTAAACCTCCAAAAGTATTAGGATTAAAAATTCAGTCAGGTGAAAAGGCTAATCAAACATTCCTATATAATAGACCAGATCCTGTTTTAGCACATGCTTAGAGTTTTTTTTTCTTGAGTTTTGTTTGTAATTGAGAAATTGTAGTATTGTAAAATAATTTTTTCAAATATTTTGTGTGTCCTGGTTTAGCCTTAATGTGCTTCTATTTTTATTTTACAACTAAGGACCTGGTTGTGGTTACATAATCAAGGATGTCACTATATTATAGGTAGAAACTGAGTTCTTAATAAGTACTGTACTTGAAAATCTGTTTTAATTTTTAAAAAAAGCACATTCTGAGAGATCAAAACTTGATTATTGGTTAACTAGTAAGTTTTGTTTCACAAAATATTCTTTGCTTGCTTCTAATGTATGATGTGTGCATATTCATTCCTTGTGTTTACACATACAAAAGTAGTCTTGGCATAAAAAAAAATATACAGAAATTTTCACAGAGCAGGCTACAGATACTTTATGTGCAGGAATGAGTTTAACATAACTTTAAGAAAAACATACATTTACATAAAGTCATAGGAACAGATTTACACTAATGTCTTAATTCTCCTCTAAGTCAAAGCTGCTTTGCAGAGCTTTAGCTCCTACTGTTGCTGTAAGGGAATGATGAAAGCAATTTACCTCCCACTATAAGCAGTGGAGAGTGTGCTGTGCTCAGTGCACACGGGGATCCTCAGACAGGGCAGCTGCTGAGCAAAGGGGTGATGGGCTCTCCCTGCAGCCCAGCCAGAGTAGCTCTGTAACGGGACTGATGGCTTTGCTGGTACACACTGGGAACTGGCCCAGATTTTTGGGCCAAGTAGTGATCAATGTGGGCATCTTTGTGCCTTTTATTTCCTTTCTTGTTGAGCCATGTTTAAATTTGCCTTGGGTGTAGTGAGTGAGTCTGGGAAGTGCTGGACAGATTTAGATGATACAAAAGCTTTAATTTTGAGTAGAATCATCTTTCTTTGTATCATAATAAAGTCAAAACTCGACTCCACATCTTCCTTTAGAGCTGGGGAGTGGGGGAAGTCAAAGCATTCTCCTTGTTTGTGCTTTGCTGGGATTTTTCTCAGCAGTAACACTGCTGAAATATTATATACAAGAATTTAGCTTGTCTTTAGATTGCCTTCTGACAATCCAGAGCAATTGTCATGCAGCAAACTGCATGATAAAAGACCATGAACAAGTTGTTCCCCCGACCATTTTTTCCCTTTGTTTATTTCCATGTATAAAACAAAATCTACCAAACTGGATCAGAATATTATTTCATAATGTAGTGTTCTGGTTGCAGCCTTCCTGTTTGTTCCGTGGTTGTCATTGTTTAATTCTCTGCAGTGAGCATCATTAACCTAGATACTCTAGGATCCTGTGAGTTTGGGCTTGGGGGAGTTTCTGTCATTGCAGTATGACTATTAATAGTGGAAGTTTGGATTTTTTTTTCAGGTAAACAAGTGCCATTTAATTGTTTTGATATAAAGTAAACTGAAGTTTGAAGCAGCAGATGTAGTAATAGATTTGTATTCAGCCATCAAGGTTTTTTAGTGAAGGGAATATCCAAAATATTACAGTATATTTTTAATACCAGTGCTGTAGCAGGTAGAGTATAAGTTAATATAAGAATATCCTCTATTTCAAACTTAATTTTATTTTGCACTATGCTAACCACTTGCCACTTTGGAACTTTGTAGTACAGATAGTTTGAATATGAGTACAGTTTCAGGTTGTTGAGGTTTCCTTTCTATTTGAGGATAATGAAAGTTTGGGAGAAAAAATAACAAAAGAGGAAACAAAAGTAACCTTATTAACACAGCTTCTTTGAAGGGCTGAACTCCCTGTCATAGCCTTCTGCCAAGAGTTACAAAACTAAAACTGTTTATTGCCTTTTCTCTTCCCTGTGTTCTGTGGCTTTCAAACAAATCATTTTTCCTTATCTTGTGGTGGCTTTTCAATGATTGTAAAAGTGTAAGATGGTTGAGCAGAGAACAAGACTTCTTGGGCACCACAGAATTGGGGCTGAATGATTCAAATTTAAAGACTAGAAGAAAAAAAAACTAATGATGCTTATAGTAGATATATGTATAAGTTAAAAATTGCTCTTTAAGTTGAGGTTCTACCTCGGAATGAAATAAACACATTGGGCAAGGAATGCTTTCAAAATGATAGACAATAGAGATTGCATTTTTTATTTTGTATAAAAATATATAGCGTTGCCTTTGAAGTTCAGAGGCATCACTTACAGCTGTATTGTTGTGTACCTTGATATTGTTATCCCTCAAGAAGAATTCAGTGCATGATCTTTATTTCTTGCTATAGTAGACAAATCTGGAAAAGGCTGTTTTCCATAGGTGAGTTTTCCTTTTCACCTTGATCCTACCTTACCTTTACTTGTTATTTCCAGTGTCACTTTCAATCAAGTCAAAGCAAGTTTTGGTGCAATCCAATTTTTGCTTGAACACAGGCAGTCAGACATAGAGATTGAGAGGGTTTTTTGTTATCAGCTTGTACTCTTAAAAAATACTTAAGAAAGACATTTGATCTGCTTGGCTGCTATATCCAGGAGAAATGCACTTCACTTTGCATTCACTGGTCAGGGCATCAAAAACTCCACTGTCCAGAACTTCTCAATTGATCCAATAGAGATGGAACACTTTTTCCAAGTAATGTGTTTCACTACAGTACTTTGAGTGGTGATGAGCTTGTTTATTTTGTTGCACAAAAGTAATTTTTATGTCCTAGGCTGCTTTTCATATGCCATCCTAAACTGCCTTTGAACCAGAACAGTCAAATATCAGACACATCTTAGCCATTAGCAATTTACTTGCCAGGCTTTTAGTTTTTCTCAAATTCAGTATCACATTTATTTCTTCAAGCTGAATGCTTGCAGGCTGAGAAACTCTTTCCTCTGGGGGTTGGTATTATATTGCTAATCATGATTGAGAACAAGTGACCTTTTTAATCTTACTACTAAGAATGCATCTCTGTTAAGTGCTCAAATAATTCCAGTGACTTTATTTGCTGACTTTGGTCATGTGAATGTGTTTCTTTGCAATATAGGAGTATGAGTTTATTGTATGCACTCTGTAGTTTTTTATTGTACATTGTTCACGTTTCCAGCCACACAGATATACCATGTTTTCGTCTTTTGCTTAGGGTTTGTCTGCAAAAGTTGGAATGGTTGTTTTATCTGAAAATGGATACTCTCTGACACTTCTTCCTGTAAAGATTCAAGTTAGTCTCATTTACCAAAATAATCGTGATTAGATATTATCTGACAACTGATGCTTTGGATGTTTTAAGGTGATTAGTGATGTTTTGGATGCTCTAAGAAATGAGCTCAGTAATTTGTTTTAGTATTCCCTCCAAGATTATGTTAAAGCAATTCTGCAAAAACAGTCTTTATACTTTTAGGTCATAATGTGTAGCTGAAAGAAACGTAGATCTTGATTTCAAAAGAATCTAATTAATAAAACATTCTTTAAACAAAAATATAACTAATCAAAATAATTGCAATGTATAATAGCAAAGTGCAGTTGTTCAGTGATACATATTAGCTAGGAAAAGAATAATTATGTTTTTTCTGAAACTAACTGGCAAAACCCAACTGCACTCATGTTTTATTAAAAGCCACTTTTATTGCACTGGCTGTTTTGTCTGAAATGTAATTTACATTTCCATCTGCAAGTACTTTCTTGTAAAATTCTGTAGATAACTTCCAGTTGTCAGTACTCTTATACTATAAACTTTTCTTTGGTATAAACTGAAAAATTGCATGTCAATTAAACATGCTTTATATATCTTTGTTAACTTACAGGGTTGTTCCACAATGTGTTAATGAGATTTGCTATATTATTTTCTGCCAGCTTACTTTATTTCAGTACTTCCTCTCTGCCCTTTTGCAACTAGATTTCCTCACATTTCTAGTTTACTGGTTATTTATAGTTCCAGCTACAGGCATAGCTTCCAGTTAATGGGTGAAGTACATAAATATGAGTTTTAAATCAGAAATACAAAATGGCAAAGCTGAGCACTGTCCTGATTTGTGCTTGATTTCAGCAATGACCTGTGCAGGAACAGGGAGTGAACAAATGCAGGTCAGCAGCAACAATGATCTGTGCAGGAACAGGGACTGAACAAATGCAGGTCAGCAGCAGAATGGTGCAGCCAGAGAAGCTGTGGAGTATCCAATCTGCAGGCTTGTGTCCAATAAAGTTCTTGCCCCCTTATCTCCTCTGTGAAACCACCTGAATAAACCTTCTGAGCTCACCCTTCATGAGGTTTTGGCAGAGATTAATTTCTGTCTCTTCTACTGTAAAAATGGTTTGGGAAGTCCCAGAATCCCTAGGCTGTAACATTCTCATGTATAATTTTAGTTTGGGACTAGAATCTAGATCTGTGTAAGATGTTTAGACAGTTCTAGTGGTGTTTGTAGATAGGCAAGCAAACCATCTGTCATGCTCTGTATTTCCTTGCACAGAGCACAAATATTGAGAATCCTACCTGAAATCCATGAGGAGTTGACCAGTATGTTTGCCTTAAGTGGCACTTACCTTACCCAGTTCCTCCTAAGAGGCTGGGGAAGGGAAGAAGAGTAACCTGATTTTTCAGTTTATGTCCAGTACATGTTGCTCCCTTTATTTTCCAACAATATTTTACTCAGGTAAGTCACCAAACAGACTCAAGATGAGTCCATTAAATGGAAACACTTCCAGACATTGATCTGTGAAATTAAGATTTTTAGCTCATATATTTAAAAACAACTTATGAAGCAGGCTTATTGAGGCACAAATATTAGAATGAACACGAATCCAAAAGATCTTCTGCTGTTACATTGTTGCTGGAGGTTTTTAAACCAGTGGCTCAGAACAGAACTGACCCTTATTTAGGCAGGAGGGCAGGTTCCAAGTTTGTTTCCTGCAGAAGTGCATAGAAGTGTTATTTGGGCCCAGAGCACACTGTAAGAACATTGACACATGAACACAATAGAGAGGGAGGGAGCTAGTAAAGGAATTTGAGCATGGAAAGGGAGAAACTGATGGTTTGTTATATGTTAAAAGGTGTAGGATGGTGATATTACCATTGTTGATTTAATGTCTTTATAGGCTCTAGATGACAAACAGTACCCTCATACATATTAAATGTTATCTTAATACTGTCTACTCTTTCCAGAAAAATTTATTAGAGCTATGGATTATTTACATGATGAGCACTTCTTTAATCTAGGTGATGTTCCAATAATTTACATTGGGAAACAGATTACTAAAAAGTGCTAAATCATAAAAAAAAAATTATGAAAATAATTTATGAAATTCTCTTTAAGGCATAAGATTAAATAAACACAATTGCTTTCAGCCCATTTTCTGTTTGGCAGCATCCCTTTGCACAGATCACTGCTTCCCAGAAGGGAATAATTTGCCTGGTGCTGCCTCTATGTTGAGATTTCAGGTAAAAATTAGCATGTAAGCATTCCGAAACAGACTGAGGTCTTTGGGATCCAGAGCTTCCTAGATTCATGTTTGTTGTTCACAAATGTCACTGAAAACAATTGTGGTCTAATTAGTAACCTGACAGCCTTCTCAGTGAAGTGTTAACAGGAACATTTGTGAATCATACATAATGAACTGTGTAAGACGACCTCAAGAGATTTTGGGTTTTTCATCTGCATATAGACAAAAAAAACACTAATGCTTAAAATAGAAATGTAATAAGTGATGTTCAAGTGACATGTCTCTTACTGAAGAATGAGGGAGAAGGAAAGCCATCTTCTTGCTCAAGAAATCTTACCTTAAAACAGAAGATATAATCATGAATTCTCTGATGCTAGGAGAAGCTTTTTTTTCAATAACATTGTAGTGTTCTGGATAAACAGTTGCTGTTCCTGTTTTCTATTTTTCACTTTCTTTTTTATTTTGTTACTCTTTGGCTCTTTCTCTAGAGCATGTCTAACAACCAACATCTGTGAAATTTCTTGTTATGAATTTTGTATCCTGAAAGTTTCAATTTTGTACATACTTAGCATTGAGATCTTTGATTTGGACAAAGTCCCCTTGCATTTTGTTGGCATGGATGTTTGCTTCCAATACCACCAGTATAGCAGGAAAAATATTACCATTTGTTCTCCATGTTGTTGTTTGTCAGAGAGGGATGAATTGATTCTGTTTAGCTATGGTGAATTTTTTTTGTTGAGAGTAGCATCCTTGTGGATTTTATTTATGCACATATTATGTCATAGAAAATGGAAGTTTGGGAACATCCATTGTTGAAACAAGGCTAGTATGAATTCAGTGGTGATTGATAAATAATCTTAGTTCAGTCTGTCTCTGTCTTGCTCTTAAGTTTGGCAGGATTAAAGATTACAAAGATACTGCTTTGGTGAGAAATGGTGAGTTGCTGAATTAGCAGCCCCACGCAGGACAGGGCTAGCAGATCCAGCATCTCATGGTTTCTGAGGCTCTGGGTGTTTGAGTGGCTGATGGAGCATTGAGTGCCCAGCTGCTCAGGACAGGCACAGCTCGTGGGGAGGGACAGGATGCTGCCACTGCCCAGCCTGGCAGGCCTGCGGGAGGAGGCTGGGCAGGATTGGAGCTGCAGAAAGGAAAACAGGGAACACTGGATTTTAGCTGGAGGTAGCAGGGCCAGGGAAGGGACAGATCAGAAAACAGGAACTCAAATTCAATCAATCTCCCTGTTTATATCAAGTGAAAAGTGAAAGTATACTGTGATAAAGTGATACTGTGGAAGTGTAAGTACGATGTATTGCTGATATTCACAGTGAGGTCGCAGCCAGAATAAGATTGCTTCAGCTAAGTAAGACTGGAATGAATTTTGCCTTAATTTCTTTAATACTGTGTGATCTTCGGTTGGTTAGAAGCCAGATTTCTGGAAGTCAGATTTTTTTGTTCGTTTACACAATGAAATAATGGCATTTCAGACCATACTACTGCTTTGAGTTCATTCATTTTATAGAATCTTCATATACATCAAATCTTCATAAGCAGATGTATTGGGGATCAGTTGAAGAGAAGGCACTGAGGGAGCAGCAGACACTTTTGGGTAGCCTTTTTTTCTTCAGGTAAAAAAGTCAACTACTAGGTAAGCAGGTGCATTCTTTCAACCTAACTACAGGTACTCCTGCAACAAATAGTTTTCTCTGTCAAGTCTTAGGATGTCAAAAGATATAGACTCTAACTTTACCTAAAGTGAAAGCATAAGTATGAATAAGAAACTGAAATGACATACCTGCTTTGAGACAGTATGTATGCTTTTGATAGTCTATCAAGCTGCATTTTTGGTGGTTTCATCTCTGTGTTTTATGGATATGGCTTGCTGGTGGGCTGCTCATTTGTACCATGAAACAGCTTATAAACTGGCTTTTCATTTTATTGCCTTAAATGAGCTGGGTTTCTAACTCTACAGATAATTAGATAATTGCTCGAAAAGACATTGTTTCTTTTCTGAGTTTTTAGTCACTCTTAAGATGTCTGGTGTATACTCAGAAATAAACATGTATCAGTATATAAGAAGCACAGCTGCACTTTGTAGGCATAAAACCATAAAATAAAATGTTTAAGTATCTTTGAGGCAGTGTTCCTGTTTGTATTATTCCAGTCCATCGTGGGACCAGTATTTCTTTCCAAGAAAATAGATAATTTCAGAAACTCTTTTCACAGTGGGAGATCAAGTTGTTTAGCACAGGTGTTTCTATGGATTTGATGTAAGAGAAGAATATATAGGCCTGAAAGCTGTAATTCCACCTGCTTACAATGTATCTTTGGGATACAGTATGAAATGGTAAAGTTGTCTGGATCAAGCTGTTTTAAAATAATGAGGTTTCTTTTTGTTGATTTTTTGGGGGTTTTTTCCTGATATTATTGGTGTTCCTTTGTGTGTATATCTATATGGTTCTAGATTCCTTATCCAATCTCTTTGTTGTAAAAATAACTATATAATTAATAGAAAGCTGATGTAAACTTCAGAAAAGCTGTCACCCAAGATAACAGTCAGCAAAGGCACAGCTCCATAAGATGAGTATGGATGAGAGAGACATATTTTTAATATTGTGTAATTTGTTTTAGAAATTTCTTATTTAAATTTTCATAAGAAAATTGTGTTTTTACAATATAATACAATGCAACTGTTTAAGAATACAAATGTAAAGTGAGAGTACCTTTAAAGATGCCTATTATTTACATTATGTGTACATTGTGAAGCTATGGAAATACATAATGCTAAGTATGTACATAAATCCTTTTTGTATGATTAAAAAAGGCAAATTTTTTTACTACTCTGTGCTGTAGAATTTAGTAAGCATATCTGTGGAATTATTAAACTGACTTAATGAACTCCATGGCATGAATTAAGTTTTGTGTGCTTACAAATAATTACTGTAGAACAGATTTATTTTCCTCTTTGCCTGATGCATAGCGAAGTTTATCCTCTTCCAAACTGTTTTGTTGGAGCAGCTCTCTCTTGAAGTCAGATTAGCTATGTGTGTATTTCACTCTTGGTTTGAGATCATACTAAATTTAAAAGGTCATTAAACATGTGATTTTATGCAAGCTTAGGGAGTTTTCTTTATGAAGATGGTGAGTTATTCCTACCATGTGGAAACTTTAAAGCATGAATTTCTCTGGGTGCTTGAAAGCAGTAACTAAATGAGTTGGTTGTCATATTGCATTTTCCAGTCTTTATGTAGTGGCCATTATAGCTCCACTTCAAAAATTGAGCTGTCTTTCAAACAATAGTGTAGTGGGCTGGTTATGTTTGGGTATTTTTCCCCTCCAAGGATGTCAGATGCAGGATGGGACTGCCAGATTTCTGCTATTATTACCCAGTCTGTCATTTCTGCAAACATTCCCCCATGGCCTCTTGCAACTGAAGTGAGTTCTGGTTGCATCTCACTTCCAGTGTGTTTCCAACTAGTGAAAAGTGGATTTCCTGATATCAGCTGGGTCATGTGCTCTGTGCTGCAGCAGGATTACACATGTGCTGCTGTGAAATGTGAAATCAGAGCAGAGCAAGACCTCCCCTGAGAAACACAGGCTATAAATCGTAAAACCTTTAAATGAAGGGCTGGAAGAAAAAGGCTTGCCTTAGGTTAGGGTTAATTGGTTTTGGTACAAAGAGTTTTATGTTCATAACTTACTGTCTGTCTATCTCTCCTCTTCCTGATTTCTCTAAAGTTGTTTAGCTTTGGGGCAAGTTTGTATTTGTTTTTCCTGACAATGATATGGTTGAAATTGAACTGTTCTTCAGGTGTGATGAACTTGAACTTATTTACTCAATATTTATCAGATCTTTGCCTTGAATGAAGATTCAGTTGTGTCTAAAAAGTTCATTTTCTGAATTAAATTTCCTCTTCTCTTATAACCTTTTCTGTTTCAAAGATTGGTACTTTCTGCTTTCACATTAAAAAGTCATATAGTTTCATTAGTTTCTTGCAAAGCTGCAAGTCTTACCAACACAAACCTTGGAATGACAGAAATTTGGCTGAAAAATGATGGTTCACCCAAGTGTTGCTTAACACAGGTAACTTTTAGGGTGTGTTCTTCTGGTTGAAAAATTTAGGACTGTTGGATTTTTGCAGCATGGTAATTCTTGACAATTGTCTAAAGTATGGTTGGGTTAATCCTTTCCATGAAACCTTGTAGTGTTTTTCAATCTAAAACATTCAACTGGTCTGAAACAAACAAATCAACAAATAGCTTTTTCTCTTAAAATTTCAGTTGCCTTGGCAAACTGTGCCCTCTGACAGGTCCATTTGAAAGCAACCCAAGCTTGCTGAGAAACACGAGTTGTTCTGTGTAAATTAACAGGGAGCCCCACCACATTGAAGTGAAATGGTGCCAGAAGAGATCAGATCTTTCTCAATACTATAGTGGCAGTCTAATAACTTGTTAGGAAAGTACCAAAACATATTAGTTGGGAAATGTTACTGAGAGAAAAAAATTAAGTCAGTCCCCATTACTGTGTTCTATGAGCCAGAATTATCCATCATCCCTAAAAGTCAAAATCTGTTTAATTTACACTGACTGAAGTTGGCCCAACATATTGCAACTCTAGCACCTCAGAAATGTAAAATGTTCTTAGCACATCCCCATATACAGTGGAAATTTGTAACTGCCATAGATCTGAAACCTGACTTTTATTGCACTTTGAGATGGTTTCTGATCTGACACATATGTAAATCACAGGAGTCACTTCTGCTTAATGCAGATGAGGCTGAGACCAGAAACAGGCCACAAATGGGTCAACAGCAAAGTGGGAATGAAAAGCAGCAGGCTGGAGTAGACTGGTTAAGAAGGCTGGGAAGTGGATGCATCATCTATAGGAAGAAAATGGTTTTAAGTTGGCTGGAGAATTAGGAAATACTTCTGCATCTGCCATGCGGGCTACATGGCCATGGACACATAACGGTCAGATCCCATCCAAGATCATATCCTAAACAAAGCAAATGGATTGTTCACTGAGCTTTTATACATTTCCTTTCTCTCCCATGAGCCCAGTGACTTCCACTTGAAGTAAATGAGATGTGGTTGGGGGACTGACTAAGTTTAAATGTCTGCTTGTACAGCCAGTTTGAAGTCATTTAATTCAAACTAGATGATGTGATGCATCCAAGTTATTTTTTGGAATAACTAATACTATAGATATAGCCATCAATGCTGCAGAATTATACTGCATTATACTAGCACTATATGGTGGTAGAAAAACCAATTTATGATGATTTACTTTTTGGTGTGAACATCATGCCATGGTATCTGACAGTGTGATGGAATGCTGAATGTTATTGCTTCTCAGAGCCTGTGGGCCACACAGTCCTGTGCACTGGAAGCCCTAAGTCTCCCTAAACTCCTTCATATAGCTAGGCAAAGTGGGCACTTGAAATTACTAAAGAGATTTTACCTTATGTGTCTCTGCTGTGGTTTCCTGTCTTATAAGAGGTGTAGCAATACCTGTGTATTTGAAACCACCCTAAAAATTAAGGCATAAATGCTTAGGAACGTCTTGAAATACAGTGGGGATGGTCATAAAAAAGCTGATGAGAAATTAGCAGCTCATTTGTCAAGCTAGAATTGCAGACTACTTATTAAATTAAGGATTAACTCATATGTTGATGGAGGAGATCAATTTTGTGATTGCCCTCAACTCTTGTGTTGGGGTGAGGAAAAGCATTGACAAGAGTAAAGGTGTAGATAAAGTTCATCTACCCTGTGCATCAGTTTCCCAGAGATATTTCTGGTGGCAGCATCTTCCCCTCATTTCCATGTTCCCTAGGGGCAAACAGAGCCTTGCTTGGAGGCCCCCCAAACCCAGGGGAGAGGGGCAGCTGAGTCCATGTCAACCCCTGCCCCTTTGTGCAAAAGACTGAGATGAAAAGAGAAGCTGTGACAAGTGTTGTGCCAGTTGGCATGGCCCCTGCCTGCCATGCTGCCAGGGCTTTCCAACAGCTGGGCAAGTGCCAGGCTGCTCCCCCAGCTCCTGCCCACCGGCTCCACCTCTGCAAGAAATCTGCTTCTGGCATGATGTGATCCACTGCCAAGTGCAGATGAGGTGTGCAATGTATGTGGACAGGAGAAAAGCCTCAACACGTGCTCTTTCCTTGCCCTGGGCAGAAGGCACATGCCCTCTCTTGTGTGAGGGGTAGCTCTGTTGGCATAATCTATTGGAATGATGGACTTTGCAATTTCTTTCATTTTGTTCACTCATGAGAAAGGTGTAAAGGAAATCATGGAAAGAATAGCAGAAAAAATCCGTTTAAAATAGCAGGTATTTTATTTCCCCCTGTGTTGTTATTACTGAATACTGTAATGTCTGTATTCTTTCCTCTTTGCTGCAACAGATTGGGTTTATAAATACTCCCACTGTCTCTGATTGTAGTTAGATTGTGGTGTTGATTAGATGAATTTGGCAGACACATAGCAGTAAGCAAAGTACAATCTGAGCAATAAAGTAGATAGCAGCATTTAATTTCAAAGATGTTTTTTACTAAAATCAGTAAATTAAAGTTACGAAACATACACGGATACATGTGCTGTGTAATTTGAACCATGTTGGCAATAGGAAAAGGAATAATTTGTTGTAGATAATGAGTAACGATACAAATTTAATTTATGTAGATGATGGAGAGGCTTAGGACTATTTCTAAGACAGAATTTTCTATTCACCCCAGATTACACATAGGGAAACTGGGGCATGAACCACAGCATGAAATATGCCTGACCATCACTTGAAGAATCTAGCAGTTATAAAAAAACACGAACCCCAAGAAATTTGATATTTTGCCTTCTACTTTTAGCCTTATGTCCAGTGTTCAAAGCAAGTTACAGCAAGTGATGCTATTAAATTGTTAATAGAGCACCTTGTGGTAAAATCCTTACTGAGACAGTTGCATTATTTCATTCTCTTGCTATGAATATTCCTCCATTCTAAGGTTTATTTTAATAGGGCTTTTTGGTAAGGGGTTTAACACCCTTATTATAGTGAAGGGGTCAAATTATGACCTCAGTTTTATCATTATGTCAATACAGTGAACTTTTATTGGATCAGCCCTACCATTCCCAAAATTAGCACTGGGTTTTCACAGCATGAATGAAGAATGAAGCTCTCTTGTGATCAAATCCTCTGTCATTAAAAGCTTTAGACATTTCATACCAGCTGAGATGAGAATCAGGTCTTGTACATATATTAAAAGCTATAAATCACTCATCTGTTCATTTTGGATTTTGGAAATGTTTTGGGAGTAATTGCTGATGTCTTGGAACACAACAGGTCTGTCCATTTTGCAGTTTGATGAATTTTTTTTGCTTGATTCTGGAAGGGATGTGCTGATACTGCCCTAGGCTGTGATTCTGTCTCCAACAGCAATCTACTGCAAGAAAAATACTTTGGTTAATGTAACAATACCTAGAAACTGTTAAATACGTAGGATGAGTTATTTTGATGTGATGCTGGTGTTTTGTGTTAGCTTTCTGGCAAACCCTTAGTGGAGATGCTGTAACAAACATGAGACAAACAAACACCACAGTGTGATCATAATTCAGTGAAGTAAGAAGGTGTCCTCACTTTGTCATCAAAACAGATTGCACACACAGGGAAGAGGAAGGGCTGGGGACAGAGTGTCAGTCTTTCAGGACCATCATCAGCTAGCATTCCACAGCCTGCTTAAGTTCTTTTTCTACTTCACATCAGTCCTACAGAGAGCGAATTCAAAACTAAGGGAGTGGTGGGGTAACTGATGTCTTTCTTATGTTTTGCTTTCCATTTCAGTTTTAGTATTTGGAAAGCCTGCAAGAGCTTGTGAAGGCCAAATTTAATTTAGAATAAAAATAATTTTGCATCCAAATCAAGTTTTATCTTCATATGTGGGATATATTACAAACAGCTGTTGAAAATATTAAAAAGTGTGATTGTTAAAGTGAATGAAAGATAAAAAAAAAATCAGGTGTTAAACATTTGTGCACCAATTTGCATTTACAGTTTGTCTGATCTAGGTATGGATTGCTGTGATGATGACTGAAGTAGGACCTTCCAGATCTGTAAATACTCCATATCTCTCAGCAGAGACTCAGCTTGTATCAGATTCACAGGCTTTGTAGGTGTGGCATACAACACACATCAACCAAGGCTGAATTTGTCTGATAAAATCTCCCTTTTTGACAATAATACACTTGCATGGTGCAAGTTCAAACAAAAAAACTCTGAAGAGCTCAGTTGTGGTGGAATCAAGTCCCCTTCTATGCTGTCATTGTCTTAAGGAGAAATTCAGCCATTAATTCCAGCAAGACTGAGTACAGACCTCCAGCATCAAAATGTAGATATTCAATATCACATCTGCCATATGAGAAAAAAATACCAGTGTTTTCTTATCAGTAACTGGAAATTTTATTATACAGAAATGTCTAACTGTTTCTCAGATGTTTAATAATTAAGTGGAGCTGTGCTAACCTGGAATGTAAGAAAAACATGCATTTCTTGGAGCATGAGCCAAAGCCTGTTAAAGTAAATGGGAACATTCCTGTTTGTGTAAGTGGGCTTTGGATCAGAGCCTGCACAATCACCTGAGAAGCAATTTGCTACCTGTTTTTTTTCTGTATTCTGAGAAGACTGTTAAAAATGCAGCGTGTGCTGTGCTCAGCTGACTGCCTGAGTGCACTGAAGGGATGCTTACCAGCAGTGCAGATTTGTGTTCAGGGCCCATTTCTTTAAGCTTTATTTTAATTTTAGAGGAATGTGAGCTAACTTGGTTTTGGGAGGAATAGACACTACTTTGAGCGTTCACAATGGGATCACAGCTCTATCATGTGCACTACCATAAAAGTGATCATTAATTTGAAATAATTCTCAATTACAAAGGCATTGAAGTTCATGTTCTTAAATCAGTTTTTAAAATTGCAGTTTATAAATTGTTAGAGTATCCTGATAAAATTGCTCTAACTGGCACTTTGGAGGAGCATCAATTAGCTCATTTTCTGTGCCACCTCTACACAACCTTTAACTCACACTCTCCCTGAGTAGCACATATTTCACAAATGCTTCCCTAAAACGCATGTGTATGTTAGCATAACAAGGCTGTGTGCAAAATGCTACTGTATTTCAAGATGCTTATAGTTTCAAGATCTCTCAAAACTGTAACTTAAATGTGGACCTAAAATCCATGTGCAGAATCCTCAAACTAAGAATTAGTTTTAGTATTGTTTCATTGGTTTGATAACCACAGCAGTTTCCTCTTATCAATGGGAGAGGAATTCACTATTTGACTTTGCAAATTCATCTCATTTATCCTAATCGAAAATGTGCAGACAAAACTCATGACTCAAGTAATTTGAAAATGCTTTGTGTGTCAGTGTTTTTTCTACCTTTGTACTCTTTCAGCAAAGGTTATTGTGACAAACTTGGTAGGAGCAGGAGCCCCCTCAAACCTTTTGAACTTTTGCAGGTGATATTTCCCTTGAACCTCTTCTCTGTGTGCAATTTAGCAATTGCGCTATTTGTAATAAAATATAATTGTGCATGCATCAGAGGATTCTCATAACAATTCAAAAGACTAAATTAATTCTTAATTAATTCGATGTATCTGCCAAGGACAAACAATGTATTTTAGCACTATTTCTTCTTTCCTGATACTATATTTAGAGCCTGTTGTTAGGCAGAGCCCTTGTGTAGGCCATTGGCCAGGTCAGAGTTTGGAAATACAGTTTTTCATTAAAACTTTTTATTGGGAGGCTTATTTGAGGGAGTGGGAGAGAGGAAGCACATTATCACTTTGGTTTTTTATTAATAAATTAGGCACTAAATAATCAAACAGATATTAGGCTGAACTTTATCACACACTGGCTCCAACAAAGTGAGAAGGCTTCTAAGTACTTTTTTTACCTAAGGAATATGAAAATCTAAATGTTCATCTCATTTGGAGACAGTGCCAGTCATAGAACAAAGTAAGTGAAAACAGATTATATATAAATATAGATAGATAAATTCTCCCCTTCCCAGTGTTTTACTTTGGGGACTTCAGGTGGCAGTGTGTATTTCTTAGAGCTTTAACCATGTAAATGCTTTACTGTGGAGATGCAGTTGTGTTAGTCTATTACCTTGAGTTGTAATTAATGCCTGTTATCCATATTCAAGGGAGAAATTGACAATTGTGAAGCCAGATTGCAATCCAGAAAGAGCAGGCACGTTGTCAAGATTTCATTGGGAATTTAGACCCTTGCCTGGCTACATACCTTCAGGTTAGATTGTTCTTGATCTAACGTGGTGCCATTGTGCTCTAGGGAGTACCAAGATTCAAATGTACTGAGAAGAGAAGGTGAAATCTCTGGCTACTGATGATAACCCTAATGCGTGTCTTCAAAAACTCACATTAACATACATTTTCAGCCAAGTACTGTGCACAATCACCTTTAGGACAGTGTATTGTTCGAAGGGTTTTACTCTCAAGAACTCAGATTAACTACTCTCATGTATGTTCAGAGAAATGTTCCCATTGACTTCAAGGAAAACTCCATGAACTGTGTGTACTTTTGAGAAGTCTGCATGAAATCTGACACATTGTCCAAACGTTATTTTTGAGATCTGAAGTTTTTCAAATGAGCAATAACATTTCCAGTGCAAAAGCATGCTGGTGGCTCTTTTTTTTTTTTTTGAGAGTAAAGGAGGGTAAGGAAAATAACGGATTAGTACCTGTTAAATAGGCCAGCACAGTGAAAATATAGTACGTCTGAAAATATTTGGTGCTTGCAGAGTAATTATTTGATATTTAGGATCATGCAAAGAAAGTAAAGTGCTTTTGGCCTTTCTTTGCAATCATTTGACTGATTTGCATTGATGTCATGATAATATACTTCAAAGGCTGGTGCCTGTGCAAAGTCCAAGGACACACACCTTGTGACTCTCCTGCATGTTGCTGGAGGCTATTCCAGTTGTTCCCATTGTGATGTGGGGAGTCTTCTACTTAATTTATTTTTAACTGTTGATCTCCAAAGACTGTTGTTTGCATCTGTTTATTAAATTGCAAACTCAGCTGTGAAAATGGTTTTTATGGTGTCATTTTATTACAGTCCCGTTTACAATTGGAGCTGAGCACAAACATGATAAATATTTTTCTTTGTGGAGGCACACATTGTTGGAGGGCCATTGAAATAACATGAAACTGGAATTGTTTGTTTATGAGATCAGATTCATTCATTACTTTGGTGAGGAGCTGTGAAATGTAAATCTCACATTCCACTGGACAATAACAGCACCAGCTTGAACTCATTTAGAGGTGTGATATTGCATTCAAAGGAGGGCTGTTAATTTTATTGACCAAATTTTGGAATTGGGGCAGCATTGATATTCAGGAATGCTTCTGAATTGCTTTACTTCTATGCCATTTTTCATAGCTTTGAGAAGGAGAAAGGGTTCATACTTTAACAAAACTATGTTTTCCAAAATTAGAAATTCTTTTCAATATTCTTTGTTAGAATTGTACTTTTACACATGTTCACATCTGAGATAGTGTATGTGTGCATGCAGGGATTTAAAAATATTGATAAAATCATATTCTTGAGCATTGGTCTTCATTTTCTTATGTAGGTTTGTCCTTGTATATATTTTAGGCTGGTGGAATTCAACTGTTTCATTGAGGTTCTGATCAGTTAGTGACAGAAAATGTAGTACCAGGGCACAGACTTTGGAAAACACTTGAAGCCATTTTAAGTAACACTGAAGAAACATTTCTAACTTAGTGACTGAAACTTCAATATTGTAAGGAATACTATGGAACTGAGTAAATTGCTTAAGCAAGACTTTAAGACCAATTTGTAACATGAATGGATAAAACTAAAGCTACCAAGAAACTGGAAACAGATCTTGTTAACTTTTTAAATGAATTTCAGCTATAATCACTCAATGAAACTAAAGACTCAGTAAGAAACATTTTAAGCTTATGGTTTATTTAACAAGTGGGTGGTCAGCACTTCTCTAAAATCAGCTGGTGTATTCCTGGTTTTGATTTGGCACCTAAAGCCCAGGTACCCAAAACCTCTGCCTGGATAAACCAAGATCTGTAATATTGGCTCTATACCTATGTGTTGCCATTTCCAAGTATTTTGTTTTATGAAGAAACAGAATAAAATTCACTTTATCCCCAGAGCTGACTTGTTAGATCTCAAATAGGAAATGCATCAGACTAATTTTGTAACTGTTGAATTTCCTTTTCCCTGTTTTGTTACTGTTCCTGACATGCTGCTGTTTGGATGTGATATGGATAAAAGAAAATCAAGGAAAAACTGTCAACTGCTACTGCCCAAGTAGCCAGTAGCAGCTTGAGTTTATCAGGGGATTTGACAGCGTGCTCACCTTGATGTATTCCAGATATTGGTAATCTGGATCTTGATTCTTTTGAGAGATGGAGAGAATTAGAGAGAAGGTTGCAGCTGGACCTACCTTGTGGATCCTTATATTAAGTTTTCTCTTTTTTCCTTTTTTTTTCCCCCCTCTTCCTTGAGAAAGAATATTTACTGAGATGTTCTTAGGGAAAATAATGGGAGTTTGGAGTATTGAACAGTGGCATATAAAAATATCAATGATGTCACAAAAGCTCTGTCATGAAGACATTTTATTGTTGATGAATAGTAAGAACCATCTGGGTACTATTCTAATGATTCAGAGGCCTCTGTATGGATGGTACAGATGCTTCTTTTGTTATTGATGTGATCTTGTAAATAGTTAAAATATTTACCAAGGCACCTCTGAGCCAAAGCTATACCATTTTATTATTTATACCTTTTCAGAGGGACAAAAATGGAGGTGTCCACTAAATGTGATGGATTAGGCTTATAAACAGCCATTATTGCCATCAAACCTCACATGTCAGCTCCCCCTTTTGTGTCTGTGCATTTCTAAGCTAACCAGTGATCCATGCATAAGATAGAAGGTTAAGAATGTGCAGAGAGAAAGGGGGTTGACTCCAAGCAAGATGTATCTTCTGCTGATTAGAAATACAGCTGCAGAAAGGGGAGAGAAAAGAGTTTTTGCAACATGACACTTCCCTTTTCATTTCACACAACTCACTGTTTAGGACCTGCAAATCACTAACTAGCAGAGTCACTTTGCTGTTTCATGTAACTTAGTGCAGCTGCCTTTTGTTTTCCCAAGATAAAAATCAGGAAATGCAAAAATTAAACAGGTCCAGAGAAGAGGAATAGCAGAGGGAATGAAAGGAAAAAGGTTGAGCAAGTGACTTCACAACTTGTTGACAGAGCAAAGTACCATTTCGTTATAATTAAGTATGCTTTAAAGGCTGGGCAGAAGGGAAACCTAACAGTTTATTCAGTATAATACCTGTCAGTACCTTCAAGCTGAAAAAGTTATTCCTACTCTTAATGCACGTGCCAAAAGAGAAATTATTTCAAAACTAGTTGTGCATCTTTTAAAAATGCTTCCCTTTTCTCTGAAAATGTAGGCATCATCACAGAAGCTTTTCAAAACATCCATATCTTTTCATGTGATTGTTTTCCCCTTTTCTTCGTGAAAAATTATTTTATGCTAAAAGTTTCATGAATATGAAAATACAGTGGTTTTGTTGACTTTTGATGTCATACTGGAATATATTGTGCTGTAGTACAATTGTTTGTGACTTATTTCCTATTATCATTAAAATTGTTTAATATGTCAGTGTATTACTTCTGAAAGAGGAGAACTGACTAAAAATCACATTTGATGTTCTGGATGAACCCTGTAAGTGCAATGATGATTTATTTAGGCTTGTTGTTATGTTATTACAAAGCTGATTTCTCTTTTGTCTTAACCAGAAACTGATTGTAGCAAACTGTTAGATAATTCTTATGCACAACAGAAAGCCATGCAATTGTATATTCATGGGCTTCAGAAGAAAAAAAAAGGATAGATAATATTTGTTTTCTCTGTAATATATTTGAAAACTCCATTGCCACTGCTGAAAACTTTTACAGTGAGTTTAGAAAACTATCCCTTAGAAGTAGATGAGATCAGAAGTTATGTTCCACATCTAGAGTTACGTGGAATGGCCTGACATTAAACTGTGGTTTTACTTTAATTTATAAAATACTCACAAAGGCCAGTCTGGCAGTCAGCTGCATTAGTATGCTGGTGCACTGACCATCCTGTCTCTATAAGTACTGTGATCTGAATTGCACAACCAACGTGGCAAAGGTCCAGATTTCAGTTGCCACTCCCACTGGGAAAGAAAAAACAAGCTTGTACACAATTTATGTCTGCAGTTGTTTCACTGTATACATTGAAAAAAACCTCGTCAAGAGAATGGCATTCAGCCTTGTTAGGCTCAAATGCAATGTGTGTCAACTGCATTCAAAAACCCCTTATTTCTAAAAATAGAAAAAAGTGATTTTTTTTCTAAAACTTAGCAATGCAGCAAAATGGATGTAGAAGTATGGATGCTTTTGCATGCAGTAACCCAGGTCTGCTCTTCACACTTGCTGTTACCTGGCATTTCCCACATGAGGAAAATAACAGTAAAATGACAAATGCCCAGTAAACTTGCATATAAAGTAAAGGAATATACTCATCTCTGACCTCACAGTTTACATAAATTTTTGCAGGCTTTGATGTAGCTCTCTGAATTAGCACTTAGGAATGTGAAATGAAATTACTCAAAGCAGTGAGTATGGGAAAAATTTCAAGTCCAGTTAGTCTTAATTAATGTTTGTATTATTCTGGGAGTTCTGCTTGGTAGCCTGTATGCATTTAACTATTTGCTTACTTAGCTATGCCCCTTTGAATCAGGTTTTAATTTAGGATGCAGTCAGATTACAGGAGTCACAACTATGCTGTTTAATACTGTATTGCTAGTAAAGCTTTAACTTTATTCTCTCCTCCTTCTGTTTGTGTAAAACATGCCAAGATGTTCTTGAATACCCTTCAAAAGGGCCCAGGTCTTGTGATGAATACCTGGTAGTTCTGAGACACAGAAATTCTGCCTGAATGTGTTTTTAGCTCATGAGAAGCTATCAGATTTTTAGTCTTTTTAGTCTAAAGAACTGAGATATAGCTTCAAGTTCTATGTAATAGATGTTTTTATTAACATCTCCTACTGTTGAATCTGTTCAATTATAAATAAAAAAGCAAAAATCTAGGAATGTGCATTGCCATTGTATTTTCATTTTTGACTGTGTCTTGTGAATGAAGTGGGGGTTGTTTGGGAGTTTTTTCACCAAGCAGAAGGCATACATCGCTGCACTGATTTGTGGCTCAGCTTTCTTTGAGAGCTTGAAAAATGTTAAAACAAATCCTTCACCATTGTCTCTTTATAGCCTACAGAGCAAATGTTGGGGTTTTCAGTGTCTTAGACCTCCCATTAACTGGGCAGAATCTGGGATTCTTCTTGGTTATGATTCAGTGATCATACACACAAAGTGTAGGTTTAATTGAAAAGAGCATTTTATATACTTCTTGGCCTTTATGCTGTTACTGATGAATTCTGAATCTATGAAGGGGAAGAGGAAGGAGGTTTTTAAAAAAGAAGCTGAAATCCAGACTTTCTTGTAATCTTGAAGGTGCCAGTGACTAATATCTCATGCAGACAAAAGCTAGTTAAAACTGACTTGAGATAAGCATTCTTCTGCAATGACTCATCTTCCCTAACAATAATGGAAATGTAGCCCCTGTTTATGAGATAGCTGAAGTGCAAATAGTAGTGTCCATGAAGCTGAGGTTAATTACAGGAAGGACTTTCATGATAATTGCTAATAAACAACACTTGTCCTCCTTTGAATCTGTATTATTCTCTGCAGAGGAAGTGGGCTTCTGCAATTTGAATAGAATTTTGAACATTTGCTCAGGAGGTATAGGCAGGAGTGAATAATAAAAGTCAGCCATAAAAGGGTAGGAGGCTGACCACATCTGACATTTTGTCTCTTATAAAATGTAGAACTGCGAGCGGGTTAGCCAATTCCCACAGATCGTCACTGTCTCAGCATGTAATGTGGGATGACCAAAAGGGAACAAGCCCCTGCATCCATTCTGAGCCTGGGCCTGAAAACTAGGCAGTCTGGGAGTGAGCTGCAAAGGGACAGTAAAATATTCTTTTAAAGGCTTCTAGTTCTCTAGGGTGTCTAGAAAGCTGATTTCTGCTTTAAAGGGTGTGTTCTGTGAGAGATTAAAATGGATTATAAATCCCCACAGAAGTGAAATCATAGCAATTAGGCTTGGAAACATACCATTAGTATTATTTTAAACTGTAAAGAAAGCAATTATGGAAGCATTTTGAGAGTTTTAAGTTCCTGAAACTAATTTTATCAAGGAGCTAAAACTGAACCCCCTCTCTCCCGTGTGTCATCCTTCTAAAATTCCTGTAAATGTGCTGCAAATTCAGCTCCTTTAACAAGAAATGTCCACAAAGGTATGTGCTGAGGAGGTGCAGAAGGTGACCAGGTCTTAGTCTGTGCTCTTTACAATGCCACATAAGTATCTTTATCTTATCTATATTTGTTAAATCAATTAAAAGAACATATGGAAGTTAATCCATGGCTGACTTACTTCTGTGCTGTGACACGGTGTGAACACATGGGATTTCTTGTCAGCGTAGAAAATACAAAGGAGCTCCTTGGTGAACGTCAGCAGGTCGCATTTGTGGTTGTGTAGAAAACAAATCTGTTGTCTTTGATAAAATTATTCAACATTTTATTTGAGGTGGTTAATGATTCCAATTCCTTTTTACCACAAGCATTGCAACATTAAAGAATGGTATGCAGCATTTTTGAGAGATGCAGAGTTCAACTTGCTTAGTGGCAGAGCTGTTGGAAGCTGTCTGAATGTTACAGAAATTGAAAAATATAGATTTGGTCATCCAAAATTAATATTCTATAATTCTTATCAGTCTGTATGTGTTGCATTACCTTAAAAGTTTTGAAAATTCAGGTTACTTTTGTTGAGTGTGTACTTTTACCTCCAAGGAGTTGTCTTGGGCTGGAGATATGGGACCCTTTTCTACTTAATTAAAATAAACATTTACTGGAGCAGGCATAAAATCTGTAAGAGGTGGAGCTATACACTGCATGCAGATAATTAGGACATTCCCAGGAACTCAGGGATTCAGGCATGTGTTCTCCAAGGAAGAAGGGAAAAAAAAAAAAGGAGGAAGGATGAGAACTTTCTTTTTGCCATTTTTGTGGATGCACTTTATCTTGTCCCTTATTTTCCTTAGAAGCATCTCAAAAGGAAATGCTTTGCTTGATCTTAAATATAGAATTTAATATCAAATATTATCACCTTTTGTCATTGCAAGAATTTTGTTTGAACCAATATTTCCGTGTGAGTTCAGTGGATCCTCCAAGGTTTTCCATGGCCTGATTTCCATAGTAATGGTGAAGTAATAAATGAACTCTTATGAAAATGTGAGTCAGTGCAGGTGCCTCTATCAGTAGCCATCAAGATGGGTGAGTGCTCTGAGGTGCAGCTCACTCCTAAAATCCAGCTGCAGGCAGAGGTTTTGCTGCAAGCTGTAGATTCAGTAGCATAAAGGTCATAAAGATAAATCATAGGTGTGCTTATGGAGGAGGTGGTAATTGGTGGGGAAAACCAGGGCTGTATATGCAGTAAAGCACACAGGACACAGCATTCTTCAGGATCCTTTGTGCAGAGGGATGGCCAGCTAATGGAGGGAAAGGAGCCTGGCTTTATCTACAACAACTTCCAAAACTGGCTGAAGTTTTGGAAATTGTCCTCTAGGTTCCCACAGAGATGCTTTCCAGGGAGGGCAGATATTGAATGAAAGACAGTGTGAGAGAGGGACAAGGCTTCTGCCTTTGCTGTGCCTGTCCCTCTCCTGGCACTGCTTTGAGGGGTTTTGGACACCCCTTGTTATGGGGCTGCAGCTCCCAGGGCACACACGGGGCAGAGAGAATCTCCTTGTTTTCTATCACTACATTTACCTCTGTAATTCTAAATTACCCTGCAACAGGCTTCCAATTTTCAGGTGGTAGATAAATCTTATAAATTAGTGAAGGTGTCCCTCATACGCTAGGGATTAAGTGTAGCTTTGATTGTTTCAGATTTTGTAATAGTATTTAGTAGTTTGGGAGTGATCACATAATTGGCCTGTAATATGCAACATTTTTGCTCCCGAGACATTAACAAGTTTCCACATTTTCTGCCTAAATGCATATTAAAAACAATTTGCAAAATCAGAGCTAGGCAATTGCTTAGAGATGCAGTCTTCTAAAATGCAAAAAAAGTTATGCCCAAAAGATCATGAATAATGTACAAATATTAATTTTTATGGTAGCTGCCTTAAAAATGCTCTATTTCTAATATTTTCTCAGGTTTTTAAAATGAAAACTGTCTTCTAATTAAATTTATGTAGCGATAATTTCATTAAAATACCCAATTTAATAGAAATAAAATGAACTGCGTATGCTTTTGTAAGCCAAGCAGTTAGAGGCTTCAGCACAAAGCCTGGAAAACCAGATGTTTGTGAAGCTGCTGCTCACAGCTCACTGCATGTGTCTGCAGAGCAGTCACAGTCCTGAGCAGGCAGTTCTAATGGAGGTTCAGACAATAAATATTTTTATTCTTTTAAATAGGTGTATAATCATCTTGTTAACATGGTTTTACTTAAGATAAATGGGGAGTGGGCAGAACAGAAGGGTAATTAATAGTGACCTTGGAGGAAAAGCTTCAGTTTGTCTTTGCCCCATTGCACCTGTCTCACACAGCCAGGCCACGACTCCAGGCAGCACAACACTGGTTTCATAAAAGTTATGTGCCTGGAACATCCACACAGGTTTTTTTCCTAAATCACATTTCTCAGAGCGTAAATCTGGGCAGAACCTGAACGTAAAATTTCCTGGTACATTTTATGGTGCAAACACAGAATTGTCTGCTCCAATAATACAGCCACCCATTTTTTTTATCTCTTTTGAATGGAGTGAATTGTTTGGTACCTGAATAATGCAGCAGAAGGTCCAAATTTAACTCCTCTCTCACCAGAAAACTTGCTGCTAGGAAGTTGTCATATTGCATATGGCTGTCAGAGAAATGGTTTTGGGAACTGCTCTTTCCTTTTACATTGGTAACATACATTGTCATAAAAACAAAAATATTCTGTGAGGCACACACACTTGAGAAAGCCCAGCTCCCACCAGTTCCATAGTGACTGTTCCACTATCACTGATTTTAAATGGACACTATACCCAGCCCACATGTCTTGGTTGCAAAACCTGGAGAGACTGCTTAAAAAAGGAGTTAGAATTCTAAGTGAATTAGAACCATTAACTAAAATATTATGCTTATAATTGAAGCAAGTGCATAAATTGGGTAAAGCAAAATTGCAGGAAAATTCAGGGTCAAACATTTCAATATAAGTAATTTTAAATAGTGTCAGAGGTATCAGTTTTACTTTACAATTTTATCAATAGTTTTATTAAAATTGTTATATTGACGAGCCCTTGAACTCTGTGATATTTTTAATAATTATGACAAAGATCAGAATTATGAGGCTAACTTGCATCTTTCTTATATTGTTTTGAATCTTTTTCATCCTTCTGCGACCGAGTTCCTATATTTATCCAGACCTTTGGGTAGTCTAAAAGAACCCAGCCTCTCCCATCCAGGCTTTTTGGTACAGGATCTCATTAGGCAAAGTTCTACTTGGCAGTGCACTTATTGGCATATTGTAATCCTGTTCCCCCACACATATGTCCTAAAGGAATTTATTTGTTTATTATTGAGATTCTGAAACTATTTGAAGCCTAGGAGCAAACCCACCTGATTAAATAATCCATCCACCTGTTTTTCTCAGTGGGGATGTCTGGGTCATGGCAATACTGTCTAAAGATGCTTCTAGCCTTGCTACTGTGCTGATGAAATAAGATTTTCTGTATACGATAGCTGAAGCTGAGCAATGGGAATCTTGAACCCAGAGTCTGATTTCTTCATTCAGCTTTTCAGAAACATTTTTGTATCTTAGTTATGAGCATCTCTTCATCTCTCTTCATCTCTTCACACTGTGCTTAAATATCCAGGCAAGAATGGAATAAGCATATTAAGAAAAAACCACCAAACACATGTACACAACAGTTGGGGGAAGGCACAGATGTAATCACATTTGTTTTTCCAAGCATTTATTACATGCATCTTGTCTTCATTGTGCTCTGATCCCTTCTGATTTCTCTATCACTCTTGTACTTTCACTTCTAAATGGCTTTGCTTGCTCACAGCCTTCCTGTTTTCCCAATTCTTTCTTCACTACTGACCTTATAACTTCTAATAGTCGTGTATTTTCTTTTATGTGAGTACCTGTTTTCCTTTCTCTTTGTGTTAATTATTGCTTTCATTATAATTAGGAGAGGTAGGAAGAGGGGGAAAAGGTTCACAGGGATGGTCACTTTGGCTTAGCAAATACTCTTCTATATTTGTAGCCTCCCTCCATGATCTTTCAGAAAAATTAAAATATGTTTAATTGGTTTGTGTAAAGCCTCATTCAATTGAAGGGGAAAGAAATCTTGTTCAAAGCAAAATAGGTGAGACTGTGCTGTGCAGAAGGTGAATGAAATTTGAAAGTGTTTTCTGCACCTACCTAAGCACAATATGTTGTGTCCAGTGGAACAAAACCTTGTGCAGTGCCACTAATGCAAGTTTTTTTCTGCTATTTCTTCTGCTTAAATTAACTGCTTTTAAGAAGCTATAGAAAGTTGTTCTAATGTCAGTAAAAGCTATTAACTATTATTTGAGAGTCTTTCTAAATTTAAATATGGGCACGAAATCTGGAGAAATTACCAGTGCTTTGGTTTCCCTCCCTGACGTGTCATCTGTGTGGTCTTCAGGCCAAAGAGGACTTTGTTTGTTCAGTCCCTGCCTCAAGTGGTGGGATGTTGCTTATTTACTGAAATGCAAACAACAAAAATAACATAAACCACCAAAAGATCAGAGTAGATCTGTTTAGCTTCACATGCTTCAGCAGAAGGGAGTTTGAGGACAGCAGAATGGCCTGGAATGGGAATTTCCCAAGTGTCAGTCCTGAGCTGGTCATTGTTTTGTTTGATGGCCCGAATGACATTAGAAAGCAACCTGAATGAACCCCCAGGAGGCTGAGCAGGGGTTCCACGTGGGTCTGCAGCTTAATAAAGGGCTCCCTGCCAGCTTACACTTTGGGGATTTTCATGTATTTATGACAGACACTGATCAAATACAATTTTCCTGCTTTTTCCACAAGAGATTGTTACCTTTGGCGTTGTTAAAAAGGATTAATGAGAATTCCCTTCAGTAAGTCATGAGAGTTTTATTTGTGTTATAAGATTTTAAAGTATTCATAGATTTAAGCCTAAAAAATACAGTTTTCTTTCATAATTGGGATCTTCGTGTCAGACATTTCATGATGCCTTGGAAACAATTGCCTTGGATTTTTTTAGAGGTTAGTGGTAATACTTGAGGTGTCTGAGGGATGCAAGGGCACATCTAAACTTTCTCATGGGTGGCTGTATGTTTTTTTTTAAAGATCAGTCTTTGCTGTTCTCTTCAGTGGTATTTCTCTAGCCTTAGACTGACTCAATCTTCAGGTGTAGCTTTTCTGTGCTTCTTTAAAATAAAGTTTTAAAAGAAAAAACAAAATAGTTCAGTCCATATTTAGCTTTGTTGGCCTCTTTCTGATCTGTTTAATGGACAACTGGTTTGTTTTATTTATCTGACAGGGTTTCTTCATATTGTTTCAGGTTATCAGCACTCTTGCAGATCATATTACAGCTTGTGCTCAGATTTGACCCTCGCTGGGGTTCACTTTAAATCAGATCCTTATCATTAATGCAGTGATAAATAGAGATGCTTTGGAAGCAGTATACAGATTATTTATTTAGTGCCTCTCTGTATCATGTTTTATACAACCAGGGATCAATGTCAGACCTTTATGGATATAGCTTAGGTTGCATTCAGTAACTACAAACTAAAGCCCTTTAAATAATGTTAACTTAATAGCTGACATTTTTATGAAATAACTCTGCAAGGGGGAAATGTAATATTGCTCTACAGTGAGGAAGATTTTGATTTTTAGTTGCATCCCAAACCTAAAGGGATGTTTTTAGTTTAACAACTGCCTCTGAAGTCCCCATTAGAAAAATAAATAAAAAAGGAGACAAATGCTTTTAAGGGAAAAAAAAAAGGGCTCTACCACAGGTGTGGCCTGGGGTTATTGCTTTTGTAGTGATACTTTTTGTGAGGCTCTAAATAGTTTTTCCCTTGTAACTCTCGCTGGTCCTTTTATGTCATAACCGATTTTCTTTTTTGTCAGATAAATTCAGGCTGTATTGAAACATACTTTCCTACTTTCAGTCATAGTCTTATGACTTTATACAATACTTCTGAAGTGTCATTCTTGCTCTGGAAAATGTCAGATTCTGTGTATTTTCTATCTTGGTTACATTTCCATTAATTTTAATTTTCCTTCTAGAGCAGATAACATGCAAATTCAGAATGAAGCAAACAAGTTTTTCTCTTAGAATTTCTGTGTAACAAGCAAATTAAACTACAGCTAGGTTAATGAAATAATTCATTTAAGCTTTTGTTTCAGATCATTTTAACAGAATGCTTTCTTAAGCAGTTTAATGGCACATAAATAGAAGAGAGGTGCCCAGTCAAAAAGTGTTTCAGTACAAATTTAAGCTTTAGCAAAAATCAGATACTCAGATTTGAAGATATATCATGGGTTACATTGGTTTTAGGTTTTGGTACAAATACCAATATCTCGGGAGTTATTCTGATAAATTTTTAGCCCATACACAAAAATTTCTGAGTATTCAAGTGCCTTGAATGTTTTCGTCCTGTTCTTGGCATATTTTTTCCTACTTGGAAAGAAAATCTGCAAGGATGGGTTATTTGATTAAATTAAAAATCGCTCTTGAAAAAAATAAGAGCAAATATAAAAATTGTTCAGCACTGTGGCATGGTTTTGAGATTTGCAGCTGGTGTATTACATTCCCCCACATGGTCTGTTACTGTAGAAATGTGCTCTACAAAGTATTAAGCATCTGAGGTCCAGCACATCCAAGAAGAGCAGCTATAGGGATTTTTTTACCTTTGCTCTTCCTTCCACTTGTAACTGTAGTCCAAACTGGGAATTATACAGCTAAGATGGAGAGAAAACCAAAACTGAAACAAAATTCAAGTCCTTCAGGGGTTTGATTGATCTGTAAGGCTTTCCATCATGCTATCTTTATCTTGGAGAGGATAAAGTGGTACTTTTCAAATGGATCCAAGGAAGTGTAGGAATATATTACAATATAAGTTTTGAAATTGATGAAATCGATTTTTTGGCAAATGAAAAAATCACACCTGAGTTCGTGCTGATCCATTAAAATACTCAGGATTTAGCTGTTATACTCTATTCCTTGTAAATAGAGAAGACTGGAGGTATGTGATTGATATGAGGTGTTTAAAGAAAATTTAAATAGAACGCATTCCTACTAAACAAAGTATTAATTCATTTAACTGGAAGCCATCCAAAAGAAGCAGCTGTTGTCTGGCTTAAGTTTGTTCACATACTGTAAACTGAATTGTTGCATGTTTGTGGGTGATCTTAGTGGCTCACTTAGCTGGATTCAGAAAATATTACTGAAAATACTGCTTTATGCATAGGTGAAATTTCCCAGTCTTGTAAATTGGGGAGCTTAGGGCGTGGTTTGGTGGTTAGGCATAATTTTGGTTGGTTGTTGGTTTGAGGTCTTTTTATATAACTTCAGTTTCTGTAGGTATTCCCGTGCTTCTTCCCACCTATACTGGCCACTCTAATAAAAGGTATTAATTAATTCTCCAGTTTCATCTGGCTTACATCCTTCAATATTACGGTTGAAACAACATTGAATCACTTATTTCTTGTCATCCGTGGTTTTATATTATGTCATTTGTCTTCCTAAGTATCCACATAAGCCAAGAATTACTCCAGAGGCTGATAATGCCAATTTCAAATAGTGTCTTGTATAAATGTGCCTTCCAGGTCAGCAGGAATAAAGCAGGTAGGTGCCTGTGTGGGGGTACTCGTGCCTGTCCCTCTGCTGCCTTCAGTACATGCTCAAGAGCGCCGTGCAGGAAGGGGCTTTGGATGGATATTTAACTGTATTATCTGTGCTTGTTGATGTGCTAATTGGCCTTAATGGATCCTGACAAACACTAAGTTAATGATAACTGAGCGCAACAGATGGATAATAATGGAGTCTAAAAACTGATACCCAGATTTCCTCAGTAAGGGCTGAATTTACACTACAGTAGGCTGTTTGTTACAGATCATTTTTAGATGAAATGCCACTTTTTGCAAAACTGCATTGTTCACTTTCTCTACCATATTTTTCCCTTTTGGGGGGGTGAAAGGGTCCTAAGCCTTGCATGAGGTAAGATATCTCAGAATGAAGGGGAGAGTATAATATCAGGCAAGGACCTTATGAACATTTTGGTTTTGAGTATATTGCTTGTGAATATTTGAGAAAGACGAGGTTGCACAAAGAGCTTATTATGCTGTGTTAATTCAGTTCTTGCACAGTGAAATGAGAGAACATCCTTAAACTTTCTTCTTGCCAATCACCAGGAGTTGTGATCCTGCTGCAATATTAAGTAGTGGGAGATACAATGGCACCATGCAGCATAGGCCTGTCTTAAGATGAAAGATGTATTGATGGGCTTTAAATCCCACTTTAAAGAGGATGATGTATTTAAATCTGGATGCAAGGGGGAAGGGCAAGAACTTTCCTGAATGACAGTTACTGATATTCTCTCAGTGTTATTAGTGATTACTTTTACTCACACATCCCTGTGAGAATGTTAATATTATTCTGTTGGCTTGGAACTAAAACACCAGTAAATCCCAATTTAAAGGAAAATTTCTAAATGGGAAAATCCAGAAGCACAAGCATTTTCATTCATATTGAATATGCTGTGTAGCAAGTTGTTTACAGCGCAGTGCTAAGTGCTGAAACTCTTGACAAATTAATCTTATGGGCTCTTATTTTGGGATTGAAATTAAGTGCCAAAACTTCATGTTTAAATAGAATTAGGGATTTGACAGTGATTGACAACAGCCAGGCAATTCCACATTATCCTACTTGCTGGCCCATGGCATTTCCATCAGGCTGTATAAGACTTGAGTACTCAGTAGCTGTTTGAGGAGCTTTAACTTCGTTCTGCAGCAGTCTGTGTAAGGAGCATGTGCCTTGCTAAAAAAATGCCACCTTTTCAGAGATACTTGTTAGATTACAGCTGGACACTCCATTCAGGTTCAATCAGCAGTTAGGAGGAGGAGAGGTTGGCACCATGAGCCATGGAAGAAGTGGAGATGAACTGTGCTGGAAGCCCTGCTAAAGGCAGAAACCACCTGACGTGGTTTGCAGCCATGAGTGGCTCCAGCTTGATTAAAGCCCTTGAATCTGTTTTCATTTCTGCTGGCATTGGTACTTACTTAAAATGCCAATATAAAAGGTTGATGAAGACTAAAGATAACAGAATATAGCACCTTTATAGGATGCCTGTTGACAAATCTGCAGAAATGTCAGAGTGCTTATCCAGTGTGCTAAATTAAACCCAGTGTTATTCTGATCCTTTACCTTCTGTCTGACCAGAGGCTTCAGAAGTAGGTGAATGAAATGCACAAGCCCTCTTACATCATGACAGTGCCATAATCTCCATATGGAAAAAAGGAAAATCTTTCCTAAACCCTAAAAGCCAGTTAGATTCTACCTTGATGATTATCTGATGACCCAGATCTTAAATTCTCAGCTTACACCATATGAATTCCAAGCAGGCCTCTCAGCTTTAGGTTACTCTTGGGCATACTTGCAGCACTATGTCTGGGGTTTTTCACATCTCTCATACATTTTGTGTTTCCCAGTCTCTAACATAATCTCGTCTGGAAATGGGATCTGCAAATTCAGCTTCCCAAGGCAGCCAGGACTTGGTGCTGTGTGTGACATTGCTGTACAATTCCCACGTGCACTTGGTGTCTTTGGCTGGCGTGAGCTGTTGATTTACACTTTATCTCCTGCACTGGAAGAGAGGGTGAGAAATAGATTCAGCCTTGGCAGATCCATTCCTAAGAGCAGTTGCTGATCACTTGATCACTAGCCCACACAAAGGATCTTTAAGGTGATTGATTCTGAGCAGAACACTGCTGAAGTTTTCAAATTTTTAATTCAACGACCTTAAGAAATATTAGATTAAGTAAAAATGATGGCAGATAAAGATGAAAAAAATTTTAGTATTACAGGTATTTTTTCTTTGAGTAGATAAACAGAATTTTTATAAAACCTATACATGGATTGCTAGGATGTCATAAAGCTTGCAATCCTTCTTTATGTTGTTTAGGAAAAAAATTGCACAAATTTCCCTTTTTTTTTTTCTATAGCTGTGATACTTTTAGGAATTTTTGTCTTTTTCTATAATTACTGCTGAAAGAAACCCCTGAAAATTAATGAACCTCCATGTGGGATTTTTTTCCCAATAAAGATTCCATAATTATTTTTTTTATAATTTTCCTTTTAAAAATATAAAAATTAAAACTTGCACTGTAAGGGGAGTTTGCTGCTTATTTGATGCAGCAAAGAAGTTTTAAAAAATGCTACAGGTTTTATTGGGATGAATTGAGGCCTTTCAGTCTTGTGGGTGTGTGCATGTGCATTCTGTGCTCCATCACTCCCTGGATTTCCAGGGTAAACACATCCAGGTCTCTGTTCTGAATGGAGCAGGGAATTATTCAGAGGTATTCCTCCCAGTGTAGATAATTACCCTGCAAGTCTTCGTTGGCTTGGAAGCTGTTTGCATCTGACTAGACTTCAGGGAATGCTGAGAGGCCTTCCTTGATTAGAATTTTGTTTGGTCTGAAAAGGCAAGCATTTCCTGGTTTTCCCTTGGGGGGGAGAAAAATGTTTTAGTGAGAAAATTATTGACAACTCTGAAATTAATATCTCATTTTAAAGAATTAATACTTTCTGTTCCCAAGTAGCTGTCAATGAAAGGATTCACATTCCTGGTTCCACCAGACATTCACATATGTCACTGTGGAACAAGTTTGGACTGTGATATTTGGGGAGCCATTTCAGCCTTTCTTTCAATAGTATATAAACTGAACCTGGAAATCAATTAATTGCCTAGATGATGGATTTTATGTTGATACCAGGTGTTGATAGGAAAAACTGTATTACCTTTTATCTTTATTTTATATTCATATTGATGTGGCAAGTTAGTGTTAGATTTTTTTATCTCAAGGAACAGATCAAGTGCACACATAAAAGTTATATTTCTTGGAAGAAAATTTACATATATTACCTTATCCACTTTTTTCCTTAATTCATTACCCCTTTAAACATTTCACAAATGCAGCTGTGCTACATATATGTATATACTCTATTTTACAAAGTAACCTGGGTTTATATTTTATGTCTGTAATTCTCTTCTTCTGTAATTTTTCCTTCATATTATCTTCTTTCATATTCTTTCAGTTTCCCTAAATGAGGCCACCTATGAAACTTCTGGCAGGTAGTGAGAAAATAAGTGTTTAATGAGTGAGGAAACTATTAGAGCAGTCAGGAAAGGGAAATTACAGCATATGTAATAGGACAATCATTACTTTTATAAAATTCAGTATTAAATTGTTAATGTCTCTTGACAGTTCTTTAGTAATTAAGATTTCATCTTGATTGTCTTTCTGTTAACATGAAATGATATGATAGGTAATATTGTTTAAATCACAATGTTAAGTGAATGAAAAATCATAGTGTAGAATCCTCTAGATAGTATTTGTTAGAGGCTTTAATGTTATACTCAATTTAGAAAAATGTTTTTTCATTAAATTGTGAATGTAGGTTTATAACATTTAAATTGTCCCTTGGTAATACTACATTTTTAAAAAATGTATATATAAATGCACATTCATACACTTTGCTGGCTTTTTAAAAATACATAAATTGTATAAATAAAAGCTAATTATGAAGTATGACTAAAAGCTAGACTGATTTATAATCCAGTGAAACTCAGTATGTGTTAAAAATATTTGGAACAAATGTAATTGCTAAAAATCTATTTATGAGACAGGCAGACAGTTATTTTTTCATACTGTAGCTGAAGTAGCATTTCACATTAGATATAATCTAGGTAAGAAACATCAAGGTAATAATCAGGCTAAGCAGGTGCTTACTCAGAGGATAAAGTATGTCATGGAAATCAGCCTCCCACAGAGCCACAAGAGAAGCTTTTACAGCTATTGGGTCTTGTCATAATGATACATGACAGAAATACCCAGTCCCCAGCTGAAAAATAAAGCAGAAACTTTCCACCAGCCAGAGAACTATGAAGAGCACATTAACAGAAATAACAGTAAAATATGAAAAAGTAGCTAAATTAGAGGAAATTGATACAATTAATTTAATTTTAAAAAACAATCAGGGGCTTTTGACAAGCACACTGTGCTTAAATTTAAGCAGTCACAGTTGGGACCTACTCTGTGGCTTCAGGAAAGTCACTTAGTGCTAAAATCTACTACAAAATCCTACTGTGGTCCAAAGATCTGAAATCAGTTTCTTAATGTCTGTGGTTCAGTTCCTCAAACACAAAGCAGAAGGAATAACCATTTTCTGTCTTGAAGGCTCACAAGGATGTCAACAAGGATTCCTTACTTGACATTCATTCCTTACTTCACATTCATTCCTTAGCTGGGATCCCACTGCAATGACACAAACACATCTGTTATAGCACGACAAAAAAAAAAAAATAGCACATCATTTAAGAAAAGGAAAAGAGAAAGTCCTCATCAAAAACTCTAATTCTGGTATTTTGTATTTCATTGTATAACTTTTTCCCAACTACCCTGTGACCAGCAGTGAACACCTTCTCAGACACCAAGTGGAAGGCAGTGAGTGCTTACAGTGTGGAAGGTGCATATGTATGAAAATCAGTAGGGTTACTATCAGGAACATACTGACTTTCACTATCAACCATTTAAAATCAATTTGAAGGCATTTGGAAAGCATTTTAAAGAGCAACTAGGCATCAATAAAATTTAATTAATTGGGTCTATGGATGCACATGTAAATTGAGTGCTAATTGTGCTAGCAATGCTTTTCCATTAAAAATTAAACTCATGATTAGTAACTAAGAAAAAAACCTTGCCAGTGTTGTTCCATAAACAAATCTCATTTTCTTTAATTGTGCCCCTACTTTAGATAACAATCATAATTCTGCATTTGCATTGTTAAATATGAGCATCTCCTCAGCATGGGAAAGAGAGAACTATTGCCAGTTGTTTTAAGATAGCACAGAAGTATAATTCAAAACTTCTAATGCAGTGTTTTGGTTTAAATTGCCTTATCCCTCCTTTGAACAAGAATGGAAAATACTTTTTCTCTTATTATCTGACAGGCTACTTAATTAAGGAGAAAACTAATTTCGTCAACCATATTTTTATAAATAAAGATTTAATAGTAGTGTGGGGATTAGTGAGGTAATCTACTTGATCTACCTATAGGTCTGAGAATACAAAGATGAGATTTCATATGAGGGGCAGGTCAGGATTCAGGTATTTGAAGCTTCAACTCTGCTCTTGCTCTTCCACAAACTCTGCTGCCACAGCTGTGCTTTCAGAACAAATACAAATCTAGGGCAGGGAGGAGTATGTGCTCAATCTTAGTAGAAAGTTCGCAGATTTCAGGAGTGAAAGGTAGGATCTAGTGCTTGTCAAACAGAAACACATCTCAAAAAGCTGGGCTGAGCCTTGTGAAAGCTGGTCCTCTCGTTGTACTGTGCTGAAGTACCTTCACTGCTCTGGGTTCAGTTCCTGGGAGTTAGCAGCCGGAGATCCTAAATTTTATTAGCTAGATCCTTGGAATGTTTGAAGCACTCATTCAGTTCCTGCATCAACAAAATGACTGTTCACTTGATTATCTCTCTGTTGTAAAGATATGAACACCTTAACAACTGCCAAGGACCTGGGGATGAGTTAGGCATGGCTCTAGGTGGAGAGCAATGGTGGTATTGTGTGATAGCAAAGATAGTATATGAAGAGAGTATTTAATGGCATTTACACAGCTTTGAGATTGCCCATTTTCTGTTGGACTTGGGAACTGCAGCTCTCTGAGTAGCACCCTCATTTCTCGGGAGTGTCTTTGATGGTGTTCAGCAGAATAACAGAAATAACAAATTTTGAGAAATATCACAGCCTTCCTTCTGTGGCCTCGTGCACCTTCTTGCAATTTATAACATACTGTGACAGCTGGCAAACAGGGTGTTCTCTACTTCCATGCTAAACTAGGCAAACCCTGTTCAAATTCTTCATAGCCTCAGGGTGAAAAGTAAGAAAACTCTAATGTATACTTGTGGAGATAAAGCCTCAATGGCCTGAATCTCACTGTATTAAAAGACAAGTATGTGCTTAACTTAATTGTTAACTTCTGTCACATAATGTGAAAGTTTTGCCACTTGTGTGAAATTTGGAATTTAGGGAGGTGAGTGTAAATACCCCCACCAAATGATATTTGTGCTCCATGGGTTTGTGGGTTTCTTCCCCTCCCACATCAGCTGTCCTCCCCTGAGGCACCCCACGCCCATTTGGTTCAGGTTCTCTGTGCTGCCTCTCCTTGGGTTGTGACTCACCTATCAGAGGTGCTATTTACTCTCTCTAGCACCAGCTCTGTAATTGCTTCAGTACTAATTCAGCATGAATTGGTTTCGTTTTCCCAGCTGGTATGCTCTATTCATCCCAACACCATCTTCAGACTGAAGTCAAGGAAATGCACAAATTAAGTGGCCATGGTCATTTTTTCCCTGTGCACTTTGTTTATAACAGCCATAACGATGTACTTCTCTGAAGCACAGAGAACTATAAATTTGTTAGTCCAGTAGATTTTATACTTTGAAACATGGCCAAAGTACTTAAAGGTAGTATAATGATTCTATATTTCATGTAGAAAACAACTCCAGGAAATTTGCTGTGAGAAGTGGCTTGTGCCCTTTCACTGGGGTTTGGAGGACAGAACTTGCAAATTCCAGATGAGTTATTAGAAAACAGCACAGAAGGAGTACCAAGAATAAAGTGAGCTACTTGAAATCCTGGCAGTGAAGGCTGCACTGATCATTTGTCTGATCCCACAAGTGTTTGTCCACTGAAATATTTTCAGTGCACATAGATGTTCAAGTGGGACAGGACTGGGTCTTTGTGTTACCTGCTCAAGTGGAAGGAAAGTAAAGGCTCTTCAGAGTGTGCACTGCCTTGTACCTGAGCCACAGAGCAGATCCTGCTCATTTCTTACTGCTCTGTGCCTCTGATTTAAAGCTGTGGTCTGCCATTAGGTGGACAGAGAGTTTAAGAGTAGCTTGGTTTTAGTTTCCCTCTAGCAAATTAGGAAAAGAAAGTGTCTTTGGGAGGCTGTCATACTGACTGCTGGTGCAGGGGGGAGTAGAGGAGGCAGTTCAGACCAGGCTGAAGAACCCTGGGACCCTCTAAAGAACCCTGCTTGTAACTGCCCCCTCCTCCCTTGCCAGATAAAGTTTGCAAGCATACCTTCAAGCAGCTTAAAGCTCTTCCTAATCTTATAAGAGAAATGGAACAGTTTGCTGTTGCTTCTGTCTCCAGTGGTTTCTATCTCTTCTGTCTGTCAGGTGCCCCACATCCTAAACCTCTTTGTAAACTTCAATTAAATCTTTAGCCATGGATGGGGGATGTGTTTCACACAAGCCTTGGCCAGTGCACCAACATGCCTTGAGCAGTAAATGGAGATGATAGAGGAAGTAGATGGAAATTTTCTGTTCATCTGCTCTGATGAATCCCCACTCACATGAGTTGTATTTTTGAGAGCTAACAGTTTAGCACTCAAAACTGATGACACAAATTTAAATCTCTTTCTTGTTAAAGCATTGTATTCATTAGCTTTCAATCAGAATGGATTAAGAGGTGGGAAACACAATTGTGCTAAACAGAAACAGATAAATACAGTTTTTTGAGGTTTGCTTTGAAGTTTTGGAGATTTGGGTAGATTTTTTTGGTTGTTTTGTCATTGTTTCCCCCCCCCAATCAGTTAGCTACCTTTGAGCTGCAATATCATTCCTCTGAACCTGGCTGCCCTCCTGACATTCCTTTTATAAAATTATACACTTTGTAAAATGCAAAGTCCATATTGGAATGTAAGGAAAAAAATTGTTTTCCTGTGGAAATAGACTTATTTTGTTTGGCATATTTACTATCTCATGCTTATGTCCATCATATTAATAACTGAAAGTCTAGGGAAAAGAACTAGGACATCTCTAGATAGTAATTTCCATTAGCAACACCTGTTTCCACAAACTCATTTCTTAGCTTTATATTAATTTTATACAACTAAATGTTAAAAAGACAAAATCTAAATATTGTATTTTGAGAAATAGTTCTTTAACTATTATTTTTTGTTACTTTGTTTTAAATTTCACAGCAAGACAAAGTTATGATGCATAATGAATATGAGGTGAGAATTTATTTAGTTATTACAGACAAATTGCGTTTTTCACTTGGAAAAGTTGATAAAGTAGTTCAAACCAGAACTCAATAACTAACTTTTCAAGCTAGTTTAAATCTAGAAAATTGTAATCTGTTTATTGTCATCCAGTAACATGTCTCAGGCAGTAGAATTATGACAGTCTAATATTACATAATGTCATGCATTTCAATGTATGTCAGCTATAATGTGCCAACAGCAGTATTTTGTCATATACATTACTCCTACACAGATAAATACAAGCAAAGTGATGATATATGCATACAGTGAAAGTATGCGTTACTGCTCTCTGAAAGAGAATATCAGGATTTGATTGATTATAAACCAGATATTTTTGAAAATTAATTTAATGGTATTTTTCTTAAATACTGGTTTTATTTGGAATATAGTTCTTCATGAGAAATCAATGCATTTTAGTAAATGGAGTGCTTAATTTAAAATAGAAATTCCAGGATTGGAAGTGGCTGTTCTAGGAACTAGGATGGGAATTTCATTTTTGTATTAGATTAAGAAATGCAAACAAAGACCAACCATGTGAGACAGTTTCCACTGTCTCTCTTCAAATCCAGCTGCTGTATTTATTCAAAGTGTCAAACAAAATTTCACTTTGATAGCAACTGGGCATACAGCAACCAGGTGCCAGCTCTTGCTGTCTAAAAATGTGTGAAGGAAAGACCTGAGAGGAGTTGAAAACGCTGAACCACTCTCCTAGACAGCAAAGTGGCCAGATCCAAAACTTTATCTATTCTCAGGGTAATATTCTATTACATGAGACTGATCCTAGTTCATTTTTGCCTATGTTTTTATTATTTTTATTTCCTCTGCAAAAGATAATATAAAAAAACCCATAATGAGAAATGCATTTTGGCTACTAATTCACAAGCTGACCAAGCTCCAACACTCCTGATCCTTTCCTAGATAAGTGCTGTTGATGGTTGTTTGGTGCTATTCTGTCAGTGGTACCCCATGCTGGTGACTCCTCTCATGGGAGCTGTTTCTGAGCTCTGTAATGGTCCTGTGAGTTTGGATAGTGTTGAAATCTAAAATAATTTCTTGTTTTCCTCTGACCTAAAATGCATTTTACCTACAAAAGGAAAACATCAGAGCTTTATGAAATCTTCTAGGAGAAAAACAAGAAGTAGGAAAAGTCTCTGGTGTTTGTTTTTCTCATGCTGCTTTTCTTGTGTCAGGTTTCAGGCCTTGAATGTCTTTTGGTTTGTCCATGTACTTCTTGTTTGTTAAACTTCACGTGCTTATCTAACTTCCTAATCTCCTGTGGGGATTTGATAACCTTAGTGGTTTTTTCATGCTGCTTCTAGTGCCATGATTAATGGGATAGACCACTAAACTGGCCACCTCCAAAATTATGGAATGCGTTAATCAGATGGGCAGATGACCTCAGGGAGTGCAATGACCCCTAGGATCAAAGGTCAGATTTTAACAATATGACAAATACAAGGATGTTGTCATTTCAAACTAAAAAAGGGTAAATAGATAAGGGGTAACTTGAGAGTGACATACTTATTTCTTGCAGGTTTTATGTATCCAAATCGACTTTTGCCATGAAATAGCGAGTCATGTATCTTCGATGGCTTGCTGTATGAGGTCAGAGTTCCAGGGCAAGGATTGTTGGAAAGGTACACGACACAAAGAACACGAGATTTGCTTTCAATTTTAATCCTTGATGTAAACCAACTTGTTATTTCTGTGCCTTCATTTTCCTCTCTAGATATTACTGAATAGGATCCTTGGTGAGGCTGTTCAAGAATCAGGCATTCATGGCAGTGCAGGAGGGGAATGCAGCGTTGCTATCAGTGCTGCTGATGAGTGGCTGCTCCATACATTATCCATTTAACTGGAAACATGGCATCATATGGTGGTTTAGTATGGGATTTTTTCTCAATTGTTCAAGTGATTTTTTTACAGAAAGAAGTTAAAGTGAAGTTTTACAGAAAGAAAAAGACTCAGTCTTGAGCCTGCTAGAGCTGAGAACAAAGAGGGCTTAACACAAATCTCTGCTTCCATTACACTGAGTGGCCAGGTAACACAACAGATTTGGAAATAATTTGAGATAGCTCTAAGATATGCTGGGTGAATATACTGGGAACCTGTCAGGGGACTGTGTGATTTTTCCCATGCTATGAAGTCTGTTCAGTACTTTCTAACCCAGCCTTCCACTAGGCCTTGAGATTAGTACAGAAATGTTTTATGTCAAGGAGAATCATCTGTTCTTCTTTATGGCAGCTCTATAATCTCAGCTTTACAAACCTGTTCAATGTAGGGCAGGAGTTTGAAGCTTAAGTGTTTTGAGCCAATGAAGCATCAAGCAGACAGTCCAGTGTCTTTAGCATGGTTTCTGTTCAGCAGGATTTGTAGTGGACAGTATAGTCTAGAGTATCTTGGCCCATGTTAAATCTTATTTAACATTTTTTTCTTATCTACAGCCCTGGGTATTTCACAAATGGCACAAAAAGCAGTATGAGACCCCCTCATCTCTAAACAAACCGAGTATTGGAAGTGATGTATGAACTTTGGTAATGGTACTGCTGTCCTAGCTGTGATGATCCTAGGACACCACTAAGTCAAGTTCTGTGCTGGATCATAGTACCAGTTGTTATTATATCAACTTAGATTTATTCTCAGCTTTCATATTCTTTCCGAGTTTGTTGCTTCTGTTTCAAACTTAAGAATTAGTCTAAAGCATCCCTGCTGATTCCCCACCTCCTATGTTGTTGACTGGTTCAATAAAAAAAATTCTTCTCTCCAGAAGCCCAGACTCGCCTTAGGAAATTTTGTCATGAATGCCCAGATGCTCTGCTCCATGTTGGTTGTATTGACAGTAAAGGAGACAAAGCACTGAGGAATAACTCATAAACCATCAATTCACCTTTATTACTTAGAGAGAGCTGTAACTCAGTTGTGGCACTGTGAGTGAGTAAAGAATGTAGCCCAGCACAGGAGCTAAAAAGGCTAAGTCAGACTGGAAAAGTAACTCTTTGATATTTTCAATTAATATTCAGCTTTAAGGGCAACCTCCCTACTAGAGAAATATTTCCTTAGTAGATCTCCAGATTACTTTTGGTTTGTAGCTAATAATGGAACTGAGTCCTACTGAATATGGTCAGTTCAGACTTGGAATGAAGTATTCTTTTCTGAGGGCATATGTATTTATGTTCTATGTTCACCAAAAAAATGTTTTATAACAATAATAAAAAAGAAAAGAAACCATTTTGCATGAAAACATGTTTTAACTGTATTTGTAACACTCAGTAAATAAATTACAGGTTTTATATCATTCAGAAAGAGCTGCGAGTGATTTATTCAGTTATTAACTTCACACGCTTGGAAGAATGAATTAAATACCAGTCCTTGTTGAAGGCTTTTGGATTATCCTGCCAGAATATACCACTTAAAAGTTTTGGCAGCTCAGTGTGTGTTGTGTGATGAGCAGGAAGGTTTTGTTGGAAGCTGAAGCAGATGAGTCTGTATCTTGACAGTTTACAGCATCTTATAAATTCCATAAAATGAAAATGAATTATGTATTATTGGGTTTACATAAGGTCACCAGATGAACTCTGACCCTTCTCTTTTCTCATTTGGCTCAATTATTAGATGAAATGACAGATCTGATCTCTTTTCAAATTGTATTAGAAGGGGCCTCTTTATTTTGCCCTCTAGCAGCAATTCTCTGACAGAACTAGGCAAGTGCATTAATTATGATTGATTTAGTGGGTCTATAAGGTGATTATTTCTCAAATTCTACTTCTGTGAGAAAACCTTTTGACCTCTCTCAGGCCACACAGCAAATGAAATCCATAAGAAGATTTAAGAGGGGACTGACCAGCACTGCAGTTTCTTTCTGGCTGTTTGAACTCTAAACACTTTGGGACACCCAAGCAAATCCAAAGGATTGAATTACCAGGACATAGTGTGGTTAAAATGTTAAACAATTTGATATCTCTGTTTAAAGTAAAAGGCATGAAATTGATCACAAGGGGGAGAAGTCCCCTTTTTAGACAGGGAGAATGGCAAAAAGGATTTTTTGCTTTGTAAATTAGATATGAGAAAATGACCAACATGCCTAACATTGAGACTGATAGAGTGTGTTACATTGCAGTGAGAACAGCATTTCAGCCACGTTCTTCTAACAAAATGGCAAAATAATTTCATAAATCTGTGTAAGATTCTACTTTTTCTTGGTATGTGTGTATATAGATATGTTTATATACACATATACAAGCATGGGAAAAAATACAGTTTGAAACCAAATTGGAGTTCAGAAAGAGAAACTGCACACTATAAATTTGTTCCTAAGGCACGCTGATGTTTTGTTTATAGGCTAATAGACAAGCCAATCCTGTTTCCAGATAAACCTCTCTGGTTTTGGCAAGCATTCTCTGGGAGGCCTGCAGCCATGCACCACACAAGTGCAGTAATTGTGGGTATGAGCTTGGGATAACGATGCCTTTTATAGCTGTGCTGTTGTCAGCCAGCACAGGATATGTGCACCAGGAGTAGTTTCTTGGGGGCAGAGCTGGCTGATGGATCCTCACAACAGCTCATCCCCTCTGCCTTCTCCATTTCGCCCAATTAAACTTCTGCTGAGTTGCACCTTCTGATAACTGATCTCCAGAAACAGATTGTAGAGGAATAGAATTAATATTAAATATACTTAATTAAATATACTTATATTAAATGAATATTAAATATATTTCTCCTTGTTAGCCCACATTTCTCGCTCTATTATTGGAAGAGTGAATGTATTGGAAACGTGAGATAAATGCTGTTGTGGTTTTTCTTTTTTTTGGAAACCAGATGTTTGTAAGGGGGTAATCATGACTAATAATCCAGTTAATGCTCAGCAGCTGAATCAAATCTGTATTTTTAAAGCATATCTGTTATAATTTATTCATTAGGAGTAGTTTAAATTTGTTGGGGAGTTTTTTCATATACTTTGTGGAGATGGATGCTATTGTTCAAGTGATCTTTCAGGAACTCCTGAAAAAAAATCTGAAAATCCAACTAATCAAGATGAGGTTTTGACAGTAGACTTTAACTTTCTAAACGTAAAACTAAACAAGAAAAAAAAATCAAAATAGAATGAGATTTGCAGGCACATCTCAGTACTTCACAGGTAAAGAAACTTTAACTGCAGCTTAACATGAACAGAGTATGAACAGAAGATGTCTGATGCTTTTTTGTGTGAAATCATTTAGAAATTGCTCTAGGATGCAGAAGGATGTTCACATCTCTACTCTGCTTGAGATAGGGTGATCAGGGATGAGAATCTCTGCTTTGAATCAAGCAGAAAAATAACATGACCCGGCTCTTGCAATGCAGGAAGCATCCCTGCTGTTTGGTACATGCATTTGTGCACATACAATAAAAATGGGAACCAGGAAACAATTGTTTTTCTATGGAGCTGTTCAAAGCAGTGTGTGTGAAACTTGAACACTAGTCACAAGCAGTGCTGGCTGTCCTCTGATCAGGTCTGATAGTGACACCATTCCAGGGAAACAAAAAGCTTGGGCAGTTTTCAGCTACCCTGGACCATGTTACCCCATGTTGTAGCCTTGCTTCTTCAGTAGCTCTTTTCCCATAAAACTGTTGCTGCTGATCAGCACTTATTTTTCAAGTCCTTTTATCAGTAGGAAATGGCACATGGGGCCTCACCAGATATTGTGGATATTTCACTTTAGTAGCATAAATGAGAGCACTGTCAACAACTTCATTAGCATCCTTCGCAGTGGGCACAAAATATTTGAACAGTAAAGTGCCTGTTGAACATTTATTGCTCAGTTTTCTGGGGAATTCCTTACTGTCTGAATTAATCTCTTCAGCCATTCAAATTCTGGTGCTGGAGCATGTGCAGAAGCAAGAAAAGCACAGCAGTTGTCTTCGTGTTATGTATCAGCTGTTCTTCCAGATCTCTGCAGGAGATCTTAGCACAAATCCTGTCACATTGAATGGTTTGGCTGCTTTATCTCTGTGCTCTGCCAGTAACCTTGGTAAAGGCCTAACACCTGCATTTGTCAATGCTGTGCCTCTGCTCCTTTTTAACGATACTGCTTGGATTGAACTTATTGTGGTTATTGCTCCACTTGCTCTCAGAGATTTGCCAGCATAGGCACTCCTGCTCTGATGTAATATTTCCAAGGTTAAGATTTTTTTTCTTGTATTAAAAATTAGGCAAAAGTCTTAATGTGTTGACACTAGAAAAGTAAAGAATGTCCAGTGAAAACCAGCTAACTGAAGTCAAGCTGATGAAATAAATTACCTTAATGTGGGCTGTTATTCAAAGAGCTTCCTTAGAGCTGCCTTGTGTCCTAGCATCCTGTGGGAAGCTATGGCAGCATCTTAAACCTTAATAAAGAGGCTCATTCTCATAACTGATAATTCAGATATTCCATGGAACCATTAGAATCTTTCAAAAGACCCCTTTTTGCTGTAGTAGAATATAAATAAACCCTTCCCCAGCTCTGTTGCCTTTCTCTGGACAAGCCCATTGAGACATAAAACAAAAGAGATAGAAAAATGGGCAAGTTTGCTCCCACTTTGTAGGCAATACATGTACACCTAATGTGAAATTCAGTGATGTTTCCAGACATGATATATTATTGTTTTCTGTACAATTCTTGAGGGTTATTTATGCTGGGCCTGCCCCATTTGTGACTTAGTAATTTTTTTTTTTTTTATAGTTGGAAAGTTTTAGAAAGCTTTCACAGACTTTACCAGTGTTTTCCCCAAGGAGGTGATGGAAGACTTTTTCCAGACATGTTTATATAAATAATGTAGTATGTTTGATTCCTCTCCTGACAGGTGTTGCTGCTATGTTTGCTGTGTATTATAGATACTGTATGTTATGATATTCTAAAAATATCTAGCTAGTAATAATAGGCTCTGGATCTCAGGAGACCAGTGGTAGCTTCATATGCCCTGTCCTATGTGTAGCCAGCCATTTGTGTGGTGCTGCTCTCTCTTAGGGCCAAGTCCTGCAGGGGTGCTTAACCTTTGAGATGCTCCGTGATCATCTGACTTGGATGTCCCATCCTACTTGGCAGACCTGTACATGTTCAGTCTAGTAGCAAAAGTTACCTTTTTCCTGTGACTTTATGCTTGTCCTTCTGTACTTCAATAGACACTGATGCTTGATCTATGAATGGAAGCGTACTAATCTGTGCAGTATTAAGTTGTCCAGGTAGAAGTTCTCAAGAATCATTTATATGGATTCTGCATAGCTCATACTCATTCCGATCTTACCATTCTGATAATTCAACTCAGATTTCTTTACGAGAAATAAATATTAATAATCCCAGTGTCTGATTATGTCAGACTGGGCCCCTAAAAGCCTTGGGTCTACAATTTATTACTCCCTTGCAAGTAGTACTGTTATTTATGATAATGAGTATTGTTTGTTTGTGAGCAACTTGATCTTGGACCTGAGCTGAGACCATTGTTCTCAATATATCTAAGAGCTGAAGCAAATTGGAAATTATGTTCAAAGGTTATATTTTAATCTCTGAGTTCTTTGTGCCTTGTTTAGAGACAACCTTCTGCTCAGAAGGCTCTCCTCACTTGGCTTGAATCTGAAAAGAAAATTTATTACATTTTAATACTGACACAAACAAATGAGTTGGTTTTAGATTCTGTCATCCACAAACTGCTATGTTTATAATACCACAAGTATATTAATGGACAGATTTAATGATATATATATTATTTCTGTCAGGATCTTCTAAATTACTTTTGCTACCACAAGACACAAAATGATGATGTATTTCAGTGAACAAAGGAAGGTAGGTTACATTTCTAGTGCCCATAAATTCTTTGTTTTAAAAACATCAAGGCCCTTGAATACAGTACAGTGCTTTTCAAGAGATTTGCTAGTAAAAATTAACCAGTGGGGTGGAAGAAGGTTTCCTGATGTACTCTCCTGTATCACATTTCCCTAGCCCATTTTCTCTGTTCTAGAGGTGGCACTGACTGACTCCTGCTTTGTTACACTTTCTCAGTTTTGGTGTATGCTGGCACAGCTCATGTGCTACAATGAAAACCCTGCTGAATTGTGGCATGTTTGGGGCCAAAATTATTTTACCACAATCCTGCAAAGCTTTTCATGCCGCATCATTTATTTTTATTTCTCTTTAATGTACTTCCCATCTTAAAATGTCTTTAAAGGAAGTTTGTGCTTTGCAGTTTAGTTCATTCCTGTGTTCAGCTCTGATGGTTGGCTGCTATCCTCCTGCTACTGTTTTGGGTTTTGTTTCTCTTGTGTGGGGTTTGAGGAATGGGGGATTGAGGGTCAGAAATACACTTACTTCATCCTTGTTTCTTCCTCTGTTCTTGTCGTGAACAAGATTCAAATCTTCTCTCCATAGCAGAAATCTCTTCTTTGGCAACCAACACTAAGGATGGAAGTAATACAGGCAGTTTATTTAAATGAAGATAAACTCAAAGATTTCCTCTTTCTATTTTGAGCTCTACCTGAAGTAGAGTAATCTTACTCTCTAGTTTTTCAGTACTTTTTAATTATTCTCATCAGTATTTTCTGATCTAGCCTGAGAGCCTGTTGGAGAAGAAAAGGATATCAGACGACTTGTGTTATTTTGGTATTTAATTGGCACTTGTTTTGGTTGAACGTAAATGTTTGGTGTAATTATTTACTTTTGGTTGTGGTATGAAGTATGTATTGGCATGATACGTTTTCAATTTACTGCAAAGACAAGTAGAATTTAGTTTAGCATTCTGTTTGTGAGCTGTTAATCTGAATAAATAAAATTCCCAATAGTAAATAACAGTTAGTTGAGGATTACAGACTGTGGGCAAATGGAATAAACTTGTTAAAATGCTTCAAAAATCTAAATAATCAGAGAATGGGTAAAAGCAGCAAAACAAATTACAGGTGGAGGGAGGAGTTGTGTGTACTAAATTATTTCCTGCAAGCTGTTTGCTTATGTTTGCTATAATAGATCCCAGTATTTCAGACCAGATGCCATTCTTCAGAAAATTACTTAGATATGAGAAATATTGCTTGGATTTAAGTCCTACAATGAAGTGACAATTGCAACTGACTAGATGATTAAAAAGAAGAAAAGAAATCTTTGCATAGAAACAAACAGGATAATGCAACTCTTTAACTGGAAGGGTGTTGAACTATTCCCACATTGTTGGCTGACTCTAGAGAATTATTTGCCTCACAGGCTCAGTAGTTTCGCATGGGTCTTCTTTAATCTGTCCTGCAACATTTTCTCTGTTTAAAAGTGGCAAGGATCTTAATAAAACAGTAGAAAGACCACAGAAATATAATGCAAAAGGGGACTTGGTAAAAAGAATCAGGGCAGGGTTTATATTCAGTAAAGAAATACAAATCCGAAGAAAGATTCTGAGAAGGGGGAGGAGGGGAGTAGGAAAAGGGAAAAAAGCCACACCACAGATGCTCAAGTGTTCATTACCCAAATCTTTGCAGGAAGCAATTGAATAGAATTACCTACAAAGAGAATGTGGCATTTTAACATTATACAATCATGTTCCTCATGGCAGGTGACATCTATCTCCTTGATGGAGACTGTATCTCAAAAATACATTCACCGAGCTGTCTATAAATTCAAATAAACCCTGCAATTTAATTTTCAACATATCCATATGTTTGAGAATCAAGCTTTCAGCAGTTGAGTACAGTTGGTGTTGATACTACTGTACCCAGTGAATAAGGAGGAAACAATGCAGTTCCACTGCAGCTATAGCCAGGTTTAGCAGGGGTCTGCAGGGAGAAAGGATTCGTCCCAGTGTTCTGGGTCTAATTCAAGATCCAGTCAATAGCATTTCCAAGAAGTTCATCCTTTCTTGTTTGGTGAAACGCAACCTTTTTCATGGTTTAGAGGAACTATGTCATTACTTAGTTAGAAACACAAAGAATCAAATGTGTCATTGTGCACCATGGAAATGCAGCCAAGAATCTTTTAAGATAAAATAAAACCCTTAATTCTTTAAGCAAAATAATACAGTAGAATGTGCATTCATTGAACTTCTTAAGTATAGATTTTTAGAATATCTGATAAATTATATTGTTTGCAAGAAAGAGAACACCTGAGGCAGCTGCTGTAACAAAAAGAAAAACGTAGTTGTTATTTTTTGGTTTTCAAAAGGGCATTTCCCAAATAAGTCTCATTTCTTTGTATGTGTCCTATTTTATTTTGCTTGTGAGAAATGTTGTCTTACGAGCTGAAGAAACAGCTTGAAATAATGAACAAACAAGTGAGGACTTTAACTGAATATTTATTTTCTCTTCTGGAATGTGATAGATGCAGTAGGCTGAGAAATGTACTCTTCCAGTGGTAGGTCTTTTCACACAGTGGGATCCATGGGTGTGTTGGGATGGGTCAGAAAATTCCTAATAGCCAAAAACAGTCCAAGGTGCTTCTGGCAGCAGTCACCAGCACATCTCCAGAAGACTGGCTGGGGTTTCAGTGCTCAGTGATGTCATTCCAAATTTTTGGCACTGCCCCTGGCTCTGTAATAGCAATATGAAATTTTGGGTAGAAGCAGACCAAAGCAAAAGCTCTTAACTTGGCTAGCTCTCAGGCCTAGGGTGGGCCTGACATGGCAAACCTCAAAGGGGAAGGGAAATCTCCTCTGCACTGCTTGCCCTGCCATGAGCTCAGTGCTGGGAGGGTGTGTGAGCCCCAGCCAGTCCCCACTCCTCTGTCAGAGCCTGGACAGTGCTGTGTGAGCAGACAAGCTGGAGGAGCATCCTCCCTCTGGCCTGGCCTCCCCAGGTCTCAAACTTCACTCAGGTAGTCTGGAGATGGCAGATTCTAGGAAACTCTGCAGTCTGGGGCCTCACCTGACACAAACGATTGCTGGAGTATTTTTTTGACATATTTGGCTTTTATAGGGCTGGCAAAGTATTGTCTCATGTTTTCTCACTGGCCTGTAAGGTTGCTGTCTTGATTTGCATTCTTCAGCCTTTTCAAGGCCAGTTAGGATGTGTCAGATGTCCAGAACATTGAACATTTGGACAAGATAGAGGGAATTGGCTATTAAAACTCAGTACTGGGGTTCTCCAGGATCAGCTCTTTTCTTCAGGGAGAGCACAATGATCTCCCATTAGACCATTACTGATTTGGTATGTGAGAGGCAAGAAAACAATAATTTTTCAAGTCTTGGATCATTTAATAGTATTTCTGTGCTTCAGAAACAAACTTTCTGAGCTGCTCCAAGCTGCCAAAAGTTTGTTACTTGTAGCTATAATGATTACACGGTTCAATAAATTTTCCCTGCCAGGTGTACATCTAGTAACTTTTTTTTTTTTGTGTAGAGGAGAATTTGGCGTTGAATATTTTGGCACATTAAGAAATTAAACATATATATCTAGCTAATAAATCATGAAAATATATATTTAGTTGACCTGATGTTAAGACAGAAGTTTTCACATCATCTTCATCCTCTCATTGTGAGGCCTGCAGATTTGAACCCTGGCCACTGATATTTTTTAAGATAATAGAGCTATGTTGACTTATCCTGCCAAGCATATGGTCCTTGAATTAGTGGAAGTTTCTGCATAATGTTTCAGAAAATACTTCACTGATGTTAGATAGCAGCATTTTGTTGTGGAACAACTGTAAGGGATGCTTCAAATTATCCACATCTAACACAGAGCCTTCTTTAAAAAATAAAGAAAGTAAATAAAAAGAGGTGCTAAGTTATTTTAGAAGACATTAATTAACTGCAGTACTTGAAAACATTCCTGTAGTTGCAGCTATATTCTAATCAGCCTCAGTTTGCTAATAGTTCAGTTTTTGACATCCGGGATCATCCGTACCTATAGGAATTTTCCAAAGCCTTCTGTTATTGTTGCTTGTTCTTTTTCTTTTTTAAAAAATATTTTAACTAAAAAACATGGGAGCAAACATTTTAAAAAATGCAGTGGTGGAGCTTTGAAAATTTATTGCACAGCTGGGGGCACTTAAAGAACTTAATTAACAAGCTCCAGCCTTAACATTCTCTCTCTTTAAGGGGAAAAAAATCAGTTAAGGTTTGTCCAATTAAATTTTAGAAGAGTTTGTTGATAAAAAAAAAAAGCTGTGATTGTGAGCTTACAGTTTAAAAAGAGAAGCTCCAGAATAATGAAAACTTGCAAGCTGATTAATTCAGTGGAAAGCTGCTCTGTGCATAGTTTCCACAAACTCATAAGCACTTGGGCATTTTTAGCCCAAATTTAATTATAGCCTTTGATAATCAGGCTTCGCTCAAAAGAAATCCCCTTCTTCCCATAATACTTGATGATGTAATGCTCTATTATAACTCAGAACTCTTCCCCCAGCACCAAAAACAAGCCGTCTTCATGTCAATAGGAAAAAAAAAAAAAGGTGACCTCTCCTCTCAGAGTTTTACATTTCATGTTCTGCAAACTGATATAGATCATCCAAGACTGCGTTGGTTTGGAGTTCTTTTTGTTGTGTTGTGGGCTTTTTGGTTTTGGGTTTTTTTAATTCACTACTGACTGAAAACAGCTAATAAAGGCTCAGTTCAAAGCTGTCTATTTCTTAGTGGGGGGGAAAGATGTTATTCTGACATCATTGCTCTGAATGAGCAGCCTGTGGTTCATACAGTATACGCTCCCCTGGAATGACAAATTTTCTGCCTTTTTCTTGGGGGGAATGTTCAGGCAAAAGGAAAAAATGCATAAGAGAAGCAAAGAAAATTCATTTGTATAAGCTGGCCCCCCTACTGTGGAATTTTCAATTATATATATCTAATTATGGCTGTCAGTTGATGAATTGAGAAAAGACATTTTTTGTCCCCCCTCCTTTTTTTGTCTCTTCGTCATCTCTTCTGTTAGAATGATTATAGCACACTTACACAACTAATTGCCTTACTGCTTATTAGTGATACAATTATGCAGGCCAGACTCCTTGTGTGAACAACCATCTGCAGAGAAAAAAAAAGTGACACTATTCAAAACTATCCATAATTTAACCAATGTTATTCCAATGCACTGAGCTCAGACAATTGTTGGGCCTTCATATTTCATACCCACCCTGGAAAAAGAGGGTTGTGGGGTTTTTTCTTTTTTCCTCTCTTTCTCTCTTTTTCTCTGTGCACTGATTCACCTCTTTAGACTCACTGTGAATTGGAAAGAAAGAAAGAGAAAAAAAGTGCTTCATATGTCAACAAAAAGGAGGGAAGTGAAGCATGGCTAATGCCCATTCCTCCTGTGGGCAATTTTTCTTCAAATTTTAAACTAATAGGCATTTTTTTCTGCTTTAGAAGCAGTTGAGAAAGTGCAGATGTCCTGACCACAGAAATCTGTGTATGTACATTTGTTGGCTTTTAAATGGTGCTAAAGCAACTGATGTACAGCACAGAGCGGAGCAGAAAGTTTGCAGTGCATGTAATTGGTTCTTAGGAGAATGTGCAAGGAACGTCTCTGTCACAGCTCCTGGAGACTGCTAGGTGCTGGAAACCAAACAGGTGAAGTTGCAGGAGTCAAAACACAGCTTTTTGTGTTGCTGATCAAGCTAATGTGGAGTATTTAAATATCTAAAAGATCCTGCTTTTCAGTTGCAGCTTAGAGATAATGTCAAAATGGCTTCCCCAGCAGCGAGGCAGAGAAGAGCTTTATTTCTGTCATATACCCTAGTTCCTCTGTATGGCTGCATTTGTCATGCCTGAAATGTCAGTTTTCCACTACTGTATGTTCAGAATAAATAAGTAGAAATAAGTTGTTGTGGAAAGCAGATTTTTTTTTTTTTTTAAGTCAATATGAGATTACAGAAACATACACAGGAGGAAAGAGCAAAACTCTGGTGTCAGTGCCGCTCAATGTCTGTTGCAGTAGACTTGCAATTATTTTGGCTTGCTGGAATGTACCTAACTGTAAAAAAGGAAAGAATACAGACATTTACAATCTCTCTTGGAGGTATGGCTGCAATTGTCTTGGAGATACAGTTAAAATTGCACAGTTCATATATTTCCAGGCTTTAAAAATATCAGTGACCATGTCGAGGAGAAGCCATCAGATGTCTTGGAAGAGGAAATTGCCATTCCCTCCTCATTTTTCCTACTCTGGCAAGGGTTGTTTGACTCTCATCTGTGCTGCAAATACAGACTGAAGTGTACGTGTTCCTGTTTTTGCTGGTATTTCTAGAACTTTTGGTTCTCTAAGTGAGTGTTCTGATATGAGCTTGGATCTGGACCACTGGATCTTGTAGACCTAGTGTTTAGAAATTTACTTGTTCATCCTGATTCATTCAAACTCTAGTGCCATTTATCTGTAACAATTTTAATGCAGTGCCCTGTTATTGTGAGCATGCTTATTAGAACAAGAATGAGCTCTATTTGTCTTCAAATAGGAATCCTGCTGGTTTGTTCATGGGGTCTCTGAGGGGTCTCCTTTAATCCCAGTGATTTAAATGCACGTTCAAAATTGAGAAATCCAAATTCCTTCAAAATGGTGTACTTCTGATGTCCAATTTATACAACAGGGGAGTTAAAAATACAGCTGCTCGTGATTCTAGTCCTGAATTTCTCAACCTTGAGACTTGTCAGCCATGACAGGAAGGAAGAAAAGCACTGCCTTGCAAATTCATGTTTTGCCTGTGTGTCAACGTCATAGAATAGAACCTTTCTATTCTCTTTTTTTTTCCCCCCCAGGAGATGCATCTAAGCAGTTTAGTGTGATGCAGTTTGGTGGTGGTGATGAGTTGTGCCTTGGGAGTAGCATAAGGTATCAGATATTTTCGGTGCTCTGCAGAGCGAAAAACTGACAATCGAATTAGACAGATTAAAAGAAAAATACTTCCAGTCAGCATGGTGTGATGAAATGTCTGGAAGTAATCTGGACAATTACATACCTGAACACTGGAGATCCCAAAAGGCAGGTCAAGACTTTCTGGTGTTACAGCCTATTTCATAGCTCCTGGAACCTTCCCTGGGATGTTACGGAGGTTGTGGCAATAAAAACTGCATTGCACAACAAGGAGAACAAAAACTCTGGTAGCATTTAAAATTGTATCTGCATGCATGCATGCAAGGCAGCTGAAGTATGTGGAGACAGCTTTAATGGGGGGTGTATCCCACACTGTGTGTGCCCTACTTAGCATGCTTCAGAGTTTTTTTGGATAATTTCTTGTGTGCCTGTCTAGACTGTCTTGAAGTAACCTAAGTGGAGTATAAGAGGCAACTTAACATAAGCTTATTTATTTGCCAAAAGCACACTCTGCAAGTAGATTATTTTCTCTTCACTGGTTTTATCTGTCTCCTTTACCCACTCCTAAAAAAATTCAGAGCATGCACAGGCTTGAAAACCAGAAAATGGTTCCACAAAGAACCATTTGAGGCTGGAGATGTGACAATGGCTGAAGGATGGTTATTTAAGCACTATTCTTTACCACTTTTAAACTTATTCAGTATCTGTGCTCCTAAAATATTTATTGAATGCAATTCTTAGAGACTGTCAGGAAGAATTGTCTGTAGGAACCTTCCTATTTGCAAAAATACTAATAGCAGGCAAACAAAAATCCAGAAATGAGAGGAAAGAAGCATAAAGTTGAATAAATGCCAGGTACCTTTTCAGGCAGCTCAAGTTTTTCCAGAGGAATTCTTTATGTATTCTAGGAACTGTCTGGAAAAGTGGATAGGGCACAGTGGCAGTGTGGAAAATCATCATGGTTGGGATCAGGGTAGTTTGGTTTGGTTTTTCATTGAGGATGTGATGTCTCTAAAATTTTGATGAATACCTCTGATCACCAAGCTGTTAAGTCAGTGAGATGTGGTACTTTCTGACAATTTTTTCATGGTAAATGACAGCAGGTATTAGTTTTGTTTCTCATTGAAAAGCAGCATAATTCAAAGTCTTAATTTTTCATGAAACAGATGCCTTGTCCCCCACTGAGCCCTGCTGTTAGGAGAAGTGCTTCTTTCAGGAGTTCCATTATCATCCAAATGCCTCTTTTTGGGTCTCACTAATTTCTGATATGCCCCATTTGTTTTGTGTCCTGAAGAACTCCAGTGGATATGCACAAAATTGATAAACTCCCTTAGCTGTTACTGAAATTCGTATGATTTTGGTGTGTTCTAGAAGTTGTTGGGGTATCTCCTTTGTAATCCTCTTCAATGTACAGAAACTTTCACAGGAAACATTGGATGTCCATTGTCTTCAGCTTCAGCTAGAGAGCTGAGAACTTACAGGAATAACCACAAGCTGGTGTTTTGCATTCCAATTTCTCAATGAAAATCTAATTATCTATAAACCATATTTCACAGTCCTCCTAGCTCATGATAGAACACTGGGAGCCAGCCTCACAAATGCACAGAAATTTGCTGTCTGCTGTTTTAGCATTGCTCCATGGGTTTTGTGCTTCTCCCTTGGCACTCCATGCACACTGGGTGGTAACTGGGGTGCATCCATGGGAAACATGGGTGGCTCTGCAGGGTTTTCTTCCCCACACTGTTTCTGTGGGATGCTTATGGGGATGGATACTAGATTGGGAGCAGAGATGTCTCTTTTGCCATTTTAAATATGAAAAGCTACTGTCAGGGTTTATGATCTTGGCCATATATAATATATTAGAATAATTCAGAAGTAGGATATAAATATACTTGGCATTGTACAAGGGAAGGGAAAAAAAACCAGTTTTGAGATAAACTGCTGAGCCAAACCAAAAACTCCATCTCCTTTTACTGAAAAGAACTAAGATTACAGAAAATGTGACAGCCTCAAGTTTCCACTGGTGAGAGAACTTTTAGGTGTTTACTTAGCTTTATGGAAATTATTGTAAAACAATGCCAAATATGCACTTATATTCTGACGTGAAATTTCGTATTTCCCTGCAATTCATGTTAAGAGCATTTTTATGAGAACTTTTTGTTGATTTTTTTTTTTTCCTCTCTCTGCTTGGAAGAGGATAAAGCAAATACATAAAACAAAATTATTAAACTTCTTTTTTTTACCAAAGATGAGAAGCTTTCTGCAGAATTTTTATACAAGAATTGCTCAAGAATGTTTCTGATAAATAAAGTCAGAGTGGCTTGCGGTAGATATAAAGTAGCTGACAATGGACTGAATGTTAGGATTTGGCCAATAAAATTCCAGGCATGAGTCTGCTAACTGAGGAATTGGGGCTTTCACTTCAGCAATCTTTTTGTTTTGAGGGTCTAAAAAGTTAAAAGGAAAACTAAAAAATAGTTAACATTGCCAACATTGCCTGTGTTTAAGCAGGAGTCTGAACCTTAGAGCAGAGGCTCAGAAAGTCAGTGGTTTTAAATTTGTCCAAGGAAACAAACTTGTCGCCTGTAAGTTTTTTTATATTTCAGTATCTATCAACTCTTTTACTTTATAAGTGTAAGACAACTCTTATAGAAGCTTTACTGTGATATTATTTATAAATATTGTTCTTGTTAAAGCAGCATAATCCAGGAAAGAAATCAAATGTCATGTATTTATGCATACTAACCCGTGTTAAGGGACTTGAATGAGGGTATATTTGGCCTGTACTTCTTTCTACTGCTGTAGTAATTGTGCAAAAGCCTCTGGAGCACGACATTCAAATCTAAGTTACATTAAAATTAGTATATTTGACATAAAAGTTGCAACAGTTTAACTCTTTGAAATAAATGGTATATGAGTATGAGGATAAGCATATTCCAGGGCTATTTTGAGTGATGTGTTACCTAAATGAATGAAAATATTTCTGATGTCTAGGTTTTTAGGACCTTACAAAAATGTGGCAATGTCCATTGGTTGAGTATTCATCTAAACTGAAGTTAAATGAAGACTACCTGTAATTTTTTTCTTCTTTTATCATAAAGATGAACTGCTGAAGGCATTTTAGCTGTTAACACAGGCAGGCTTGTCATCACTTCTTCAAAGATGGCACAGTTACTTTTGGTAAATCGGACATCGCACTTCTTTTTCTGTTTTCTCATATTGGCCAGATCTCATCTGGGCACTGGCACGATTACACCAACACAGAGACCTTAAGGAAGTCATCCACCATCACCAGTATTAAAGTGGAGGGGGGGGGAGTTAAATCATGACAAATGAAACAACTTGCTTTGGTTGAGAAATCACTTAGCCTGTCATCATTTTACACAACCAAAAACAGTGCCGGCCATAATCTGCTGCCTTTCAAGTCAGGAAAAAATACATTACTTATGCAGAGAATGTTTCTAATATAACAAAGAGAAGGAATAAAAATGCCTTACAGCAGTTTTATTAAAAACAAATTCCCACAGTAAATACATATACACTCTAGTACCATGGTGAAACAGCCAAAGACATCACTGTTAAGTGCTATGGGAAGTACTTATAAATTACTTGAAATAAAAAACATTGTTGCCTGGACATCAGGGTTGAAATGCTGCAGTTTGTAATAAATTAACACAGAACTTCACTTCCCCTCCTCTAACAAAGCAGCCATTTGTCTGAATAACCCACATTCAGCTGTGAGTTATATTTTCACAACTGCAACTGCATTCATTTGCAAATCATTCTCCAGTTTTAATGCCGAAGTTTTAAATACCTTAAGAACTAATAAATAAAGCAAAGTAGAGCAAACAGTTGGCTTGTAGCCTAAAAACTGGCCTAATTTCTGGGGGGTTTTCTTTCTTCTTTTTCCTCTTTCACAGTAATTTTGTACATGTCTGACATTTCTTTAAGCTGTGTTTTGTTTTTAGTCTGAATGTTTTTTCACAATATTTAAATTTAGTGAGAGCATATCATATTAGCAGCAAAAATAAAGACTACATTTATTCAGGTTTGAATATTAAAAAGCTTGTAAGGATTTCATTCCTTGACTACTTTCAAATAATCTTTGAGTTACCTTGAGATTTTTCTGTTGTAAATCACTTTTATCTCTTGAAAACAGTTTTCTATTTGCATTGATTCTAAGCTTTATGCAGAAGTTTTACTCTAAAGTATTAGTCTCTCATTTTTCCAGATTAATTTTAAATATAAATCAGAGAGCTATTCCACTATAAGGGAATCTGCTTTCAGCACTTATTGGATAAAAATAAAATGCAATACTTTATGGATATTCAAAGAAACTCTTCAAAGTAGCATGATAGAAGCATTTATTTACAAAAGTTGTGTTCTGAGAGTATTTCCCTGGCATTATTGAAAGCTGGTTTCTATAGATAGAATCTGAGGCTTTGTTCCACTTACTCATTTTGTTTTGAATAAATTCCTGTGAAAGGGTTGGTAGTCATTTTCAGGAAGTGAAATTTAGGGAACAAAGTTCTTTGCAGGGACTACTTGGGTTTAGAATTGATCAAGTTTTCATAAAAGAGGATTTGAAACACTTCTAAAATCTCTTTTCTCCTTTTGTCAGGGTAGCCTATCTGTGTGGTGAAGCTCTTCTTAGCGTAAACTGTCTCCCATAAAAAGAAGAATACAACTTTAATGCAAAACCTTTATTTATAAAAATATCTTGTGTTCATATCAGTTAGCGTTGTACCCACTACTTCAGAACTAAGAGTATCAAGGTCAATAATTTGAAACTATTTCTTTCAAGTGTAACTACTTATTTTTAAAAGATTACAGCAGTTTTTGAAGCAAGAGCATTACGGTCTGAGTTCTTGTCTGTACATCCTGTCCTCAGCCCCCCATTCCCCCAGTTAAATGTGTGTAAATCAACTGTACACAAACCAAACATCTGTGTGCTCAAAACTGAAACCATCTCATCTCTTTGCAGATTGAAGCAGATAAGTTTCAGTGTCTTCACAAAACATCTATGCTAATGTGAGAGTGAAGGAAGCAATTCTAGAAACCCCTTCCCTCCTACCCTCCATTTAATTTAGATGTAAAGCTGTCTTCTTGCTGATCTGATTTAAAGCTATTTTATTTTACCTATCAGCAATAGAAAATTTTCTATATTCTAGTGAACCAAAAGGAAGAGGAAAAAATGAAAATACCTATCTCACAAAGTGGGAAGGGAAGAGACTGCCCCTTTTGAGATTGCATTACACAGATTGCTTTAGCTGTGGCACAGAACTGCTCCCTGTGAGATACCTTGTGGAATTGAAGATGGGGTGAGAAAGTGAACTCATCTCTAAAACTGGGTTTATATGTGTAATGCTACAACTTCTCAGGCATTTCTGTAACCCCTTCTTTGAGGAAACTGTCTTCAACTGTTCAACTAAGAGATTACTTATTTATTTGTTTATTTGGGAAATTAAATCTATTTAATCATTCATCTTAAGGCCTTGCCTCTGATACATTGCAGTTATTCAAGCCTATCTTAAGCAGGCAGTATTTTTGTCATAAAGCAAGTGAAGGATATGCAGGTACCCTCCTGCCTCCACATAGCACAGACCTCTGTGAACTGGGGCAACCTGCCATGTGTAGTGAGCAGCATTTTAAAGTGTGCAGTAATGTGTGGTACAATTATTAGGCACAGACTACAGAGCCAAGCCTTGCTTACCTAATAAAACCAAGTAATTACATCAATTAAAAAAAATTTTGAAAATAAATGAAGGCTTGTCTGTGAAATTTGCAAGAAGTTTTCCTGTTGCTTGCTGACAGTTAACAGAGGAATTCAGCCCTTGATGTGCATCTTTCATAAATTCTTAAAATCAATAATGTGGAGTGACTAAATTGCAAGTACATTTTCCTTATGCACATAAATGTTCATAACAACCAAAAATTGAGTTCCCTTTTTTTTCTGTGAAGGATTTGTATGAGGATAAAAAAGATTGGGGTTAAGATTAAGAGGTAATGATGTGACAGACTTTAGCTAAGACAAAATCACTTCTCTAGTTAGCAGAGTAATTTCAGCAATTCATCTTCTGTAATTTTTTTTAATCATTTAGTGATTACTTGTGTGGTGCTATTTGATTCATTGGCCATCAGTACCTGATTAAGATTCTATGCTTAGGCCATCATTACTTTTCAACAGGCCACCCATATGGTGTTAGTGTTGAGCCAGTGCAAATCCCCCAGCTTAGCACTGTATATTCTGTTAAAGAAGCCTATGTGAAATGCTGACATTAGCATATGCTCTCCTCTTATTCTGCTGACCTTTATCCATGGCATTACACTAACACTGGATCTTTGGAGTTGGTCCAGTAAGAAATTGGGTTGAAATGATAAAATTAGCCATCTGTCTATTAAAAACTTTACTGAGCCAGCAAATTGGAACAAATGAGCACAATGATGCAATGAAACGTAACTATCAGATATAAGGTTTATTTGGGGTTGATTTTTTGTGTGGTTTTTTCTCTCAACTATAAATGGACTTTCTTTCCATAAGTCTTTCATTGTGATTTCTTAAAAGAGTACACAAATGGTTGATATGAGTCCTTGTGTTTAAATTTATTAGGAAATCTCCCTCTGATCATTATTTTAAAAAATGAAATTAGTTATATGAACTTGATATTGCTGATATTTTTCTTTAGCTCTTTTCCTTTCAGTCTGATTTCTTTTTCAGTCTAGTTACTGTGGTTTTGATTTTAGAAGTACTGATAAAATATTTAGCTTAAAACATGACTGGAATAGTGATAATTAGTTGTTCAAGAGCTACAATTTCCAAGAGCTTAAACGTTTTCCCTCTGATTGCAAGGTCTCTGTTAAAAATAGGAACTACAGTAGCTTGGGCTATAAAGAGCCTAGTGGAGCATTTTTGAAAAATAATTCATTTACTAATTAACAAAATGGTGTTTGTTTATTTACAGTACATAAAATGTTTCTATCAGGAAAGAGCCTGCTAATACTCTGCCTCTACCCTGCTGTGCTGACAGCAGAACATCTGCAGTTTAATTTAATACATTTACTAAATGAAGTGGGTAAATAAGGGGATGTTAAACAGCTACTTCCCAGCCTCTGATATTTTTGCTTTTCTCTGGGGGTCAGAAGCACTGATGAATAACTCCTCATCTTCCCCTTTGCTCTGTTCCAAGAGGCTCCCATGTGCCAGCTCTGTTCCAAAGGGTGCCATGTTCCAATTGTGATTGATGAAGTTACATTGGCCCACAATACCTCACTTTATCTGCTCATCTGTCTCGTTCAATGCTCTGTATGTCAGGGACTATTTTACCCAAAATATTACTTTATGCCTTTCCAAATGTATATTTTTGAGTTGCTCTTGGTTCTGCATGCTGTTCCAGGCTGTAGAGGGTAGATGATAAACCCAGAGTAAGACAAATATTTGGGTTAATTTCATACCCAAAGGTGGATATTTTATCAAATATGGTAGTTGAAACAGAGTTGTCTTTCAAATGTTCATCTTTGCCTCATTATATTTAACCCAATTCCAGTTTGCCAGGTGAAAATGAGAAACAGCAGTAAGAGAAGCACTGAATTGAGCAGTAAGTGCTTAAGCCACTGCTTCTTGCTAGAAAAACTCATGAATTTATGGTTTGAATCAAAGATTAATAGAACATTTTAAAGAGCTCTAGGACAAAGCACAGAGGAGAATGCAGTTTACCTCCTTTTTAGTTAGGTATCTTAACCAAAATTCCACTCCTATTAAGTGTTCAAATATTTTTCACGGAACAGTTGAAATGTCTATTTATCTAAGTCTGGGTTCTTTCTGTTATACCTTATAATAAGCCTGTAATTCATTCTAAATATGATTGTTTGTAAACTTTGCCTTTTTTCTACATGAAATTCAATTCCATACCCACAGGTTTTACAGGGTAAACCCCAGTAGTTCCTTAGAGTTGGCAATGGAGTGCTGGGTACCAGAATGGCACTCATTTAGATGAGCCCCTGGTAGCAGATTGCTTCAACCACTGCACAGGTCACCTATGTGGATTTCAAGGTTAGGATTTAGGAGAAGAGCCCTTGCCTCACATTCTGCTTTCACTGTCACATGTCTGAACCACAGTATCCTGATGTTAATTCCATACCTTAATGGCAGCATACCTTGAATGGATGCTGAAAATACTGTTCTGTAGGTGCTAAGTGCATTAAGACAATAACATACAAGTTTACAATAACAGTGATTAAAAAAAAAACCCCAAAACTATTGGAATACACAAAATCTGATTCTAAAAGAGTTAGCATGTTAACACCTCCATCCCCCACCTCCCTTTAAACAAGGAATTCAGCAGACTTGCAGGAGGGGTCTCTGTTCTTGATAGAAGGAAGTACTTTTTCATCAACTAATGCTAACCTATTTCAATGTCATAAGTAGTACTGGAATAATTAAAGATATATTATATAAAAATATATTGGTTGTTACCAACAGCTCATGATTAATCCTTGTGTGCCCCTAGAGGTGTGGGGATTTCACTGTTGAGGAGAAGAAGCAACAGCAACATCTCACAGCTGCTTCTTTGAGATTCCACCACAAGAACTCACTTAGATTTACTGTGTAAGGATCTCCTGAACAGTTATTCTCTGTGAGGCCCAGTGAATCAGACCTCCCACAGGCAGGGCCTGTCCCCTGGCTTCCAGCACCTACACCCCTGCCCCAGGCAGTTTGGTCCCTTGGGACAGAGGAGTGGCTCCATCAAGTTTGCTACCAGGCACTTCCCTATATTGGCTTATCACACGAGGAACTTCCCAGAAAATTAGCATCACCATGAATCCAGTAGAGAGTTAGGGTGTCTGTTGCTGCAGCATCTGTTTGTCAGAGCAAAAATAAAAGTTATTTATTTAGCAAAACCTGACGTTTACATATTCATACCAAGGAAACGAATTCAGACTCTGTTGTGTGCACACACATACCTATATCAAAGATTCTCCAAACATGCATATGCATTCTTTTTTCTTTTAAGGGAGTGCATAAAAGTTTTCTAACCATGCTTTGAACTTATTCATAAGATTTTATGTGTCTACCTGGAGCAGATTTGAAATTGCTTTTTATAAAATATGCTGCATTTATAAAATGCTTTTTTGGATGCCTTTTTATTTTTCAGTGTTTTTATCAGCCCCAGCTCTAGATTTCATAGAGCCTGGGGAATTTACAAAGGAGCCAACTTGGAGTAAACTAAAGTCACAGATATTGTACAAACAATAGTCTGTCTGCTAACGCCAAGCCTCACTTTCCTCCTCCACTAATAAAAGCCAGTAACAGTTGTCTGATCTTTTGCATCAAAGACAGTGTTTATGAAGTGGCCTGTATCGTTATCTTAAAATATACGTATAATTCCTGCATTAAAAGCTTGAGGAGAATTATGAATCAACATTTCATAGTAAATTGTACACAGATTTGAGAACTGAAATAATATGTTTCATTCATGAGTACTGAACCTTAAAAATAGGAGCACCCATGAACAGACTTCCCCCTGACTAATGGTATTTACTTGCCTGATTGACCTTTTGTGTGTGTGTGTGTGTCCAGTATTTTAAAAATTCAGTTAATAATATTCCTTAGTTTTCCTGTTCACTGATTTTGGGATTCTGATTTAAGTGGGGTCCAGCTCTTTGCATAAACAGCTTGCAGCTCAGAGTGCTCTGATGCTCTATGGATAAATACAGAGCAGAATGCAGGAGTGTTATTCCAGCAGTGTTTTTGCAAGGCTTAGGGCTCACTTGACTCCACCTCAAAGTAGAAATCTCGTGGCCAGTTGGGACTGTTCAGTCTGGCTGGCAATTTACTTTATCATGAGGTTCTCAAGAGTGTGGACTGTGGTCCAGGCAAACTCTCCTGTGCTTGGAGTCAAGTCCAGCTTAACCCAGAGCCCTCCTGCCCCTTATAAATAAGGACAGTGTGCATGGTCCAAGCCTGCCTTGGGAGGGAGCTTTGGGAAGAGAAATCAGGGAGCACCCAGCCAGCTTCAGCTGCAGGACCCTGAGGGAAGGGGGGTCAGCAGCAGTGCCCTTCCATCCACATTTCATGGGCACTGCCCACGTGGGAGCAGCCCAGGGTCAGGAGCAGAAGGGACACAAGGGAAGCCTGGGCTGTGAGCTGTGGGTTTCAGGTGCTTCCTGCCCATGCAGGTGATTTGCCTGTGAGTATGTGACATATTTTGGATATTCCCTTCACTAAAAAACCTTGATGGCTGAATACAAATCTATTACTACATCTGCTGCTTCAAACTTCAGTTTACTTTATATCAAAACAATTAAATGGCACTTGTTTACCTGAAAAAAAAATCCAAACTTCCACTATTAATAGTCATACTGCAATGACAGAAACTCCCCCAAGCCCAAACTCACAGGATCCTAGAGTATCTAGGTTAATGATGCTCACTGCAGAGCAGTTGGTTTGATTATTCTAGGGATGAGGGGGGGAAATAAAAAGTAGTTTATTTCAAATATTACTTTTGTTCTTCCACAATGAATCTTTAAAACACACAATCCAACAGGCATTACTCTTGGGGTACTTACAGTAGATATCTGGGTGACTTCTGTTTGTATTTTTTTTCCTGAAAAATACCAATTCACTGAGCACTTTGATCCTTGGCACCTAAAAGTAATGATAAATTCAGGTTAAATTTGGTGAACATACTCGAGTAAAAAAGACATGTTGAAATATCAAAATGCTGAGTCTGTCTCCATCCCTCTCTTCATGTATCTATCCCTATATTTCCAACCTGTAGATGCCTTTACTTTTTATAAGTAGTTAAAATGCTCTAAAGGCGACATTTAATTTTGAGCCAAGCAGACATTTTTATTTTGGTTTCTTTTTTGTTCAGTTTGTTAGAGAAGAGACTTTTTTTTCCACCTGGATAGTACAAAACATTGACACAAATCCTATACTTTTTTTCTGGATTTTTAAATTTTTAAGTGCCAAGCAGGACAGCAGCAGCTAAAAAAATTCAAAATTTATTTGAATTTGTAGTTTAATTTGAAGGTGGAGTAGAAGTAATGTTTTGGAAAGCTTGATCTTTATTTACTTTGATAATCTCAATGTATAAATAAGCTATTTTGAATCAGCTTCAATGTAGATCCATTATGAAATTATATACTCACTTATAGTCACAAATATGGTAACTGCTGAACAAGTTTGGCAGTGATTTCAGAAAAACCTTCCAGAAACTTTAATATTTTTGCCAAAGTTCTGCAAGATCTCCAAGTACTTTCCTTAGCCAGAAAGGTGCATCAAGAAGCACAGGGCAAATCAAATTAAGATAAACTAATGTTCATGAGAAACAGAAATCTGTCTTTTGCATTTTTGTTCATAAAATATTAAACTGGGAATATTTTATGAATAAGGCATAATGGGGAGCAGAGGGATAAATCTAGGAAATGTATGTTGCTCCCTGAAGTATAGCAAAAGAGCAGTCCTTGAATGTGTTTCCCAGATAATTTCTAGGCTACAGAGTTTTTGGACTATCAGCATTTACTGAAACGACCCATTGTGTAATTAACTGTTTCAGTGTATGAACTGTCTTAGTGCTTTCATTTTCATCATGGTAAATGCAGTATTCTTCCTTAGAATAATTTTTAAAATACACCTACGGTTAGAGAGGATGGCTTTGATCACTTACTGGTATATATTTAATATAAAAATTCACAAAGCACTTCAATTTGCATGCATCTGGTGTTCCTGTTTCATAGCTCATGTTATAGTTTACTTATGTCTTAGTCATTTACATCAATTAAATTGAATTGGAATATTTTTCTCCTCCTACTTTAGCCCTTCATCTTCAGCTGTCAACATGCATATGCCAGTCAGCAGTGTAGCTGTCAAAGCTGACATCAACATCTGTACTTGTATTTTTCTGGTGTCTGTATCTGTCTTAATTCTGAGTATTTCTTAATGTTTTTCTTGCTGCTAATAAAAGGATTTGCAGAGAATTAGGATTCTACTATCCCCATCTTTAGGGGCCAGTGGAAATTTCACTGTAGAAACCTGACTTCAGCAGAGTCACTGTATTCCCATAATTAGGGTCAGATTCTGGACTATTATAAGCTTTCAGCAGTTTTTTCCTTGCCATCAAGAAATCCTACCTTTACTGATATTAGAAAAAAAATTCTTATCTCAATTTAACCAGTTATTCCATAATTTCATATTCTCCATAATTCAGCTAACACAAAAGCTACGATATTTCTTCTGACAAGTAAAATTGGAGAGCATGAGGACAGGCAAAGGTGTTTACAGAAATCTTCATAGTAGTGGTGCAACCAGCTTGTGAGAACACTATTGCTTAAAATATTTCCAAGTGATGTTCTGCCACTGGAATTAATAACTTGCTCCTTTCCTTCAGTAGGTGCAGTATTTGTGTGCATTCCAGATCACTGGACAAAAAATGAAACATTTCAGACTTATAATTCTTCGTGTAGAGATTAGGAGAACGTACAAATTAGGAGAAAACAGTGGAAGCAGCTCAGCAATAAAGCTTTTATAAATAAATAAAAAGCACCTAATTTTCAGAGCAAATGAGAGCGTACGATGAGTGATGTGCTCCTAATGAGTACTGAAAAGCTTCCAGTGTAAATAAACAGATGGTAAAAATACTTAAGTTACAAATTTTTCAAACCACAAATACCTAAGTCACAGGTCTGTGCTGCAGACTTCAAAGACAAACTTTGCATCCAGCTTTTCCATGGGGTAAACATTTCCTTCCTCTTCAGAGGGAGATAATAAATTGGTGCTTCCTTCACACAGGAAGGTTGTGAGGCTGATTGAGCAGCTCAGGTTTTGAAACCTGAGGGTGCTCTGGTACAGCAGGTGTTAGTGACACAGTAAGGGAGGAAGTTTGGTGTGAGGATTTGCCAGAAGAAAGTAACTTCAAATTAAATAACTGCAAAAGCGAGTTGTGTGCACATGAGCACTGGACTCAGGGATTATTTTATTGGCCTCCAGAGACATTTGGTAGGTATAGAAACGTGTTGAGAGATAGACATTTGTGTGAAATGCATCTCACTGTGTGTATTAATCTCTGAGTAACTGCTGGTTTTATTCTAAGGTAGCTCATAGAAAAGTCAGATACACTTCAGAAAATAAAGGCAACATCTGGGAGCCATGGATACATTTTGTTGAATAGTTAGATCTATATTGAGCTTCAATGCAAAGATAAAATTGAAAGGATTTTTTGTTATTATTTAAGAATTATACTGAATTATCTCTAAACGTCAGGATAGTTCAAATAGAGCTCAAATCAGTACTTGTATCTTTCAGGGGTGAGCTGATGAACTCATGTTCATTACATGACATGTCCATAGGTTCCACTGTGCCAATCATGTTTATTTAACAAGAGCATATGTTCTGAGATGTTATTTCTGGGGTTTGACGTGTTCCATATTTTGATCAAGAAATAAATAGGAGAAGTCAAATGGGATTTTGTTTGTTTCCAGAACTGAGCCCTCAGTCTTTTGCCCTGGTGGATCAGCAAGCACTGCTTTACTCCTTTTCCTAGCAGAAACTGGGGTTCCTCTCAATTCAGGGAAAGGACTGAGTTTCTAATTTGGGCTTAGCCAAAGATGATTTCTCAAGAAATCTTTCTCTCATGTTTTTTTGCAAGGTCATGGTTTTTTTGCAAGGTCTTGTGTTTGACATTTGCACTAGAAAAAAAATGGGAGTAGGAAGCAATTTCAGGCACTCAGTAGCCTTTAGAGTGTTGTTTTGACTCAGTTGTTCTATACACCAGATTAATTTGGTACCTAATGCTTTAGCCAAAATCAGAAATGAGTGGTGTGCATCTAATAAACTTGCTGTTTGTCTTGATTTGTTGAGCTAATCTCAGTGATGCTTAGATTCAGAAGAGTCTAAATAACTCCCAGGGCATCAAAGCAAATTCTTTTCATGGTGACTAGAACATGACTATGCTTTTTCTCTTCCCAGGAGGCTGGTATGTGAATTTGAGAGACTTTTCCTATCTTCCTGGAAATGGCAGAGTTTAGCTACTTTGAGTTTACGTGTTGAGTACCCTGAGTGGGTTAGATCCTGTCCATTTCTCAATCCTATTCCAGACTTCCAGATCTTGTCTTGGTGCTGATGACTTCCCTTCAGCACACTTCAGAAACATCTGTGCTTCACTTCTCTCATAACCAGATACTCCATACAGCCTGTTCTAAATAATTCTGCAGCATTTTGGCTCCCAGCAGGGAAACTCTGAATTGCTCCTGGTAATTGCTTCAGATCTGCAGCCCTGACAGGTATTTTTAGGTCTGTCTCGAAGAGATATCAGCTCCCATACACTTGAAATTCTTTGTGCGGAGTCACTGCAGCGCCAGACATATCCCTGGAACGGGGTGTAATTGTGGTCTCCTGCCTTCTCTCTCCACCCACCAATCTCAACTGCCTTAGAGCAGCCTCCTGCTGTGCTGCAGGGAGCATTCAGAGCCTTTCTGAGCAAAGCAAACTTGAACTGTGGGTTGTGCCTGAATTTAAAGACTAACTTGGAAGGAGGAGGAGTGGAGATGTGTTGTGAAATCCCTCCTACAGAACAACGTGACTTAGAACAGTGGGACACTTCAAGCTGTGAATTTCATTGGAATTGTAAGATTTGCACTGCTCATTGTCCTGAAATGTTGAATTTTCAGTATTTTCTGTCATTATAACACAAGTGGTAAGATGTTATAAGGCTGATCAACAGGTAATGGAGGTCTAAACCATACTGTCATAAAAGCGAGTAGGATTTGGTGAGAAGTAGGGAAATTATCTGGTAGCACATAAGTGTTCAAAGAGATTTTACCAGAAAGGGCAAGAGAGAGGAGGAGAGAAGCCCCTTTCACTTTTCCATATAGATTAGGTTGTGTCTATGCTAGAACACCAGAACATTTATTCCCAGAAATAATCCCTTTGAACTCAGCAGAGCTAATAGCTGAAGTTTTGTGTACAGGCTTCATGCAGCTTCACTGGGCAGCTGCTGGTTAGCTCATGCAGCCTCAGTTTTGTCCTTTCAACAACTTCTAGATGCTTTATAGATGATTTCCAATAAAATGAGAAAGGAAGTGGAAGTAAGGGCTAATAAGGAGGTTGGGAAGTCTAGAAAGGAGACCAAGATAGGAAGAGATTTTTTTCTTATTTTTACTACTTTTATGCAGCCCAAAGGATAAAATTAGCAAGACTGGAAACTTTTTCAACTGGTGCTGTATTCTCAGGTTTAAAATATAACTTTTAATCTTCTGTAGCTGTTGAAAGATGTGGCTCTGGCTGGCTCCTTGCTTCTAATCAGTGAACAAAGTACAAATACCACCAAGTCTGTCTTTCATCAAGCAAGTGAGAAATCTGTATGGTCACTCTAACACATCTTACCAGAGAGCAGCTGGGATATGCTCCGTGCTTTGGCAAGCTGAAGTTTTTTAACTGCTGGAATAGAGTTGATTGAATTGTTGGCTTTTTGCAATACAAGTTTTTATGACTTCTTCTAATATAAAACAGAAGATAAAGGGGAAACAATACAAAATAATCTATCAATGGCAGATAATGTTAACCTGATAGTGCATTCTATTGCATAGTTTCAAGAAATATTTCAGACTGTTCAAAATGCCTTCCCATCAATTTATATGTGAAGAAAGCAGTGTTAAAGTCAGGAAAATATCAACTATAAGTCAGTGCACTTAATATAGACAGCAAATAGACAATAATTTGGATAAATTTTTCTGGAGAATGTAGTGTATAGGAATCCATCTCCTAATTTATATCAACTCCATGTCAATCAAATAAGGCTGTTTACTTCTTGAAACAGTATATTAAGAGAGGGAAAATGCATAAACATGAAGATAAGCCAGTAAACTGAAGTGGTAAAAGGATAATATGTATTTTTCCAATATGGAAAATGTAATATATTTATCTCTTCAGATATTTTTAGAACTACAGCCACAAAAAAAGCAAACAGCAGTAGCAACCACAACCATGTCTCACATAGAGTGGAAGTAGTCTGTTACAACTAAAGCTGAACTGTTTTTCTCAGGAAATATTCTGTAGAAACAAAAACATACAAAAACAATTGAAAGAAAATATTTGCTCTGGTAAATGAGTTCATACTCATTGCAAGAACAATTGAGTTATTTAGTTTAATTGGCACAAGTGCACATAGAGAAATACAATTATGTCTATCAAAACTTTCAGCAAAAATAGTAGCACATGAGCAAAACTAGAAAAAAAGATCAAGTAATTTTAGTGTCAAAGAATATTTTCAGCAATAGAAGTACCTAAACAGAAAAATTATTTTCTTACTTGAAGATAAGGTAGCATCTACTTCCTATTGAGGTAAATTGCCTCTGTGCAGGAGCCTGCTGTGCTCAATGTTAATCTTTCCACATGTTTCTATGGGCTTTAATCAGGCCTGAGTTTTTGATTTGTCTGTCTGCATCTGTTTGTCTGTCAGCAACCGGGCCTTTGTAGCTCCTTCTGGGCTCACTTTATAACGGTTTTACAAACCTAGACTGGAGAGAAAGCATTTGTTTAATGGCAGTTCAGCTCAAAACACAGACTCAGCTGTCAGTCTGAACTTCCCCAGTCATTGCAGGGCTCTTTGCTGGGTTAGGGCAGCCAAGACTCCCAGCTTTGATCTACTGTGCCTTCAGCTGGGCTAGTCCCAGCTTTGGCCAGGACATAAATGAGAAGGAACCCTCTTGAGGAAGCTGCATTTAAGGCTAACAAAAATGTCAGCATCACGTCAGTGAGAACATGTCTTGTTCTTCATGGTTTGTCCCTTTAATATCTCCACTCTGTAAGGTCTCCCAGGCAGTGATTGCTTTTGGTGTGGGTGCATGTGAGATTTAAAAGGGTAGTCACTGCAGTAATGCAATTAATATTAATGCAAAATTTAAAGTAGAAAACTATGCTGTGATACGGATTTGAGGAATTTAAAAACAAATATGCCAAAAGAATAGCTAGAATAGCTTTAAATTACTCCTCTAATAATACATCTGTGGTTACATGCAATATAGGCTGTGTAAATGCACATTCTGTTCTCCCTTGCATGAATTTAAGTCTGATGCAAAATTGACAGATCCATTCATGCCTATGAAATTAAATCCAGAAAGGTTAGTATAAGCACTAGGTTTAATGATCACTGCACAATATAATTAAAAGATGGTGTTACTTGAATATCAGATTTTCTGTATGTATGTTTATTTGGAGTTTTTAATTGAAAATAAACAAAATCAGAAGTGCAAAAAAAAAAAGTAGAAAAGATGTGTGAAATGTAACGATAATGGTTGACTTCTAAACAGCCAAGGAAATTATAGTCATCTTATGTGTGGGACAGGAACAAACACCTCTTAATTGCACTTCATTATAACGTACCTTTCTCTTCTCAGTTGTATATATTAATTATAAAAATCATGTTTCAGAGACGAAAAGCTGTACAATAGGGTTTTTTTTCTTTTCCCTCCCTCCCTTGTGCTGTCTGCAGCAGGATGGAAGAACAATATCAACTGTCATCCACAGGAAGAGCTTAAGAGCTTTCAAAGACAAATCATAAAAAGAATGAAAGGCCATTATAAAAAAAGGAGGAAAATGCTTTGATTCCACAAATTTGCTACTTATGAATGTTTAAAGTTCTCTCTTCTTCTTAAAAATATCTTCTCATGTTGTTTTGTATGCGTTATGTGCAGGTAGATCACTTTTTGATGGCACTATCACATGGCAGGTGGATTACGTAGATCGCTGTTACCGGGTGGAGGTTGAGGGGAGCAGACAGGGGAAAGCCACCATGGCAGCTCCAGGACTTGCATCACTTTTTTGGGTAAACTGTAGAAAACTTGGGCATGAATTTTGTGACACAAAGTGACCTGTTTTTTGAAGTTTGGGGCTTTTTTTCATTCCAGTTCATTCATGTGTTTCACTGGAGCAGTACTGGAGACCCTTGAAAGTAAGGACAGGATTGTCTCAGCTCTTTTGTGGCCACCTGGGACCACACTTCTCTGTCGGGGCAGATTGCTTTCTTGGTTTGGATTTTCGATTCTGCTGTTTCCCATACAATAAGCCAGGATGTTTCCTTAAAACCTGCCTTTCTGCTCACAAAGCTGAGTATTCTCACTGGTTTTGCTCAATCCAGGAGCTTTCGTGCTGAGGAAGATTTTGTGACTGCTGGATGTTGCCTTATGGCATGACTAGCCACTGTGTGACACTTGGTGTGCAATCCCTGGGTGATAAAGCAGGGGTAAAGCAATTACCTGGTTATCCTGGCTTTTATTGTCCATCCCCTCAAAGCTTTTCCTGTTTATTCCATTCTTTTCTATTTCCCTTTCTGCCTTTCCTGAAACAGGAGTCTGTGGTGCTGGGGGTCTCAGGTGCTTCCTCAGGCTGAAGTTTTGTTTCTCCTGAGCCTGACAGCACCTCCTGCAGCCTCTGAGGATCTTACAGGTGCCATGTCTCTGTCAGAGTCAGACACAACCCATGGCTCTTTGCTGCATGCATGGCCTAATGATAGCAGGTGAAGACCTACTGTTGCATCTATGTTATATATAACATATATTCTTGCAGGGAAAAAAAAAAAATCAATGAACTATACTTCATTAGTAGCTATGACTGTCAGGGTTTCCTGAAAGGTTATGTGCTCACAGAGATACAGGTGCTGAGATTTTGCTCTGTGGTTTTCTGTATGTGCCTTCCAAACTTTTAAACTACATCTCCTTGAGAGAATAAAGAAAAGGGAAGACATTCCTGTCCAAAGACAGGTTTGTTACTTTGGTGCATTCCTGAGGGTGGATGCTGCCTTCTGCCAGCTGAAGTTTTCCTGCTAATGCATTCACATCTCAGCTGTTGTTTTTCCAGATAGATGAGATAACTCCTCTCAAAGCTGCAATATACTTTACTTGACCTTATGCTTGTTCTGGTGGGAGGGAAACCCTCCAAGTGTGAGAACTTGAGGCTTATTAAATTTAAAGAGGATATAAAATAGGTATGAAGGAGATAGGTACTTTTCTCAGAATATAAACTTTTACTTTACTGATGAATTCCTTTTTTTTTCTGCCCCTGCAAAAACCCCTACCAGTTATTAGTGAAAATGGTGATAACTATCAAAGGTAGAACACCTTTGCCTCTCTCATGAATAGTTGCAGCTTAAATATTTTTTCAATGGATTAGTAAATTTATTAAAAATAGATTAAACAGTAAAAAAGAACTATGATCTATTCACAGAACTCCTCTAAACTGTGAGCAGTTAGAGTAGTTTAGAACTACTCAAAGTTGTGATCTGGCTAACAGATCTTCCTGAGAGAACAGCAAATAGTTCTCTCTTTTTCCTCTCTGTCATGTGCAGTTCCATAAAGCAGCACGTGCTTCTCTGAATGCATTTTCTTCATTCCTCCTGTTATGTACTTTGGTCTGTGTTACATGTCAGAGTAATTCACAGACACAACAGAATCAGTGGAAACTCTCTGCACTACTCTCTGGTTTAATGTCATTTCTGAAGTGGTTTAACCATTAACATGCATAAAGCCACCTAACTACATGAAGAATAATCACATGATACAGTTTTTTTCCTAAGGAAATATTAACTTTAAGCTGGGATAACCAACTTCCAAGAATTCACATAAAAACATAATGAAGTTAATATTAAATAAAAGGCTTGTGCAAGCTTTTATTTTTTCAATATGTGCTGATGTGTCCCTGATTTAATCATGTTTTGTTTATGATTAATGAATGATTCACCTTGAAGATCAAAGTTTGATTCATATCTCATTAAGAATTGGAAGAAATCATCTGTTTAGAAAAGGAAAGAAAGCTGCTTTATGTCTTACCCAGTACTACAAATTTAGCCAAATGCTGAGAATTGAAGCTGAGAGTACTTGGGAAAGCTTCAGCTATGACAAGTGTTATCAGACCTCAGACTGTTCAGGAAACCTTCATGTATGAATTGTGATAATTTAAAGCATGAAAAATTATCTTTTTTTCTCTAGTGTGTTTTATCATAAATGTTGACTTATACAGCTGAACTAAAAATGTAAATGTGTGGAATTTTTCAGTTTCTTTTCAATATGTTTATAAGGCAAAATGAAATAGATTCATAAAGAAAAACAGCTAGAAATGTGGCTAAGTTTCTTTTGTCAAAAGAAAATGCACAAGTGTGCAAGTTTCAGTTTATATTTCACTAGGGGTATAGCCATTTCTGTGACACTTCACCTACATAAAATATTACTAGGTAACAGATCTTAGGTAAGATCTGAATTAAACTGCAACACTAAGGAAAGTATCTCTGTTTATATCCAGAGTACAAAATCATTTGTCTCTATGTTAAAGGTTTATCAATCTTAATGTGTTGGGTTTTTTCTGCTCACACAGTAAGGATTATTTTGTAAAGGTCCATATTGGAGTGTGAGCAGGTAAATTTTCAGAAAATATTACTTATAAAAAACTGATAAAATGGGAAGGTTTTCATGTGCCAGTGACCTGAGATCTACAATGTTTTGTCTTATAATTTTTAGAGGACAAGCACAGCCTGAAGATTGTCTGGGGTGGATAGATAATGGTTAATTTGATAGCCTAGCATTCATTGCATCTAACAACCTTTCCTGACAGAATGGTTTTATTACAATGATAGACAGATGACCATTCTGCTGTTATCACTGGATGACAAAATTGTTTATGCCCTAGAATAGTGACATAACAGAATTATTGTCCAAGTATTAATGCCAAATTGATAGCAAAATTAAACTCTGAGCTGATATTTATCTCTGGTTCGCTAGTGAAGAGTGACTGAGTGGGTTTTACATATTGGTTCTGGCCTGTACTGCATTTAACTTTCTTAGAATAATTCTTTGGTGGTAATGATGCATGAGCTACAGGATGACCAGTTGAAAAACACAATGCAAAATCAGACTGTGTGAGTGGGAGTTTATGCAATAGTTCAAAATGTGTCACTCCAGAGAAAAGTGTTGCTGCTTTCCTAGTAGAAGAAATATTTCAGTCTCTTGTTTTCTTCATTTACTGATAGAAAAGTGGACAATTAATTACTTATTTTAGGTAGAGTCTTGCAAGCAGAGGATTATATAATTCAAGTTGATTCTAGTGGCATCAACATATTACAGTAACATAAGCATGTTATAGTTAATTTGCTTTCCTGTGAAATTTTCTTGATTATTTGATGTTTGCATTATACCTTCCAACTTAAAGAAGTTTGAGAATTTTTGAAAAAAGTCCACTTTCTAGTTCAGTGAGTACACTGCTGTTCATGTAAACTCCACATGCTTTACTTGGATTTTACATTTCATAACTCTTTGTGGCACGTTTCATTCAGGCTGTTTCACCTTGATATTGACATCACAGAGTTCAATGACTTCTGTATGGTTTGTTTCTCCACTTAAAAATAATATAGCTCTGAGAATTGAGTGATCTTTGTCCTGTGGTTTGCTTAATATTGTGGGTTTATGTTTTTTCTATTTGTTCAGAACTATTTGTACTTGGATTATTAATCTATAACTAAATGTTGTCCTTTGTGTTCATCCTGCTGACGATATCTGGAATCAGACCAAAGCTCTTTTCCTTAAATCGTGCAAAGCATGTTTGTTGTCACTTTCTTCTTCACTTATGATCTTTTGAGGATCATGTCAAAAGGGGGAAATATTAGCACAGAGTAGTATGAGTACCTGTGCTAGTTCCATTTTTTACAGCCAGAAGCCTCGAATATCCCTAATGGGAATTCTGTCTGTCTCTCACAATGTGTATCAGGGAGAGGATCTGAACTGTCACTTGAACAATTATGGTTTAATAGGGGCTATGGCCAGTCACTGCCTGAACTCACTGTGTAAATACCAACAAGCATTGCTAAGGAAATATCCTGTCCCCTGGAGCTGCTGGGGAAGTGAATCCAAAGGCACTGTGCCATGTCCAGGTCCCTCAGAGGAGCCACTTCAGTGCAGGCACCAGCCTGAAGCACTTTGCCTTCCAGTGCCTGTGCCAATGGCTTGACTGGAGGGGAAAAATCCTTCTTCCAGGGAAAGCTTCCCTCAGAGTCATTGCTAGAGTCTAAATTCTGCACAGTCAGGTCCACAGGTTTGATCCACCTGAGTCGGACAAAAAATTTCAATCTTAGGAGTTGTTTGAAAGTTTGTACCACCTTAACCTAAAGGGAAATGAGCCAAGCTTGAGGTCATAAGGAACCTTTTGCTTGGGTCAAAACTTCAGATTTAGATGTTTTCCACTGTTCTGAAAGATTGAACAAATGAAAATGAAAAAGTTCTTACTTATCAGAGGTGGATTTTCCTATCAGCTTCACGGCATGAGGGCTGCATGGCTTCTCTGCTGGTACAGTCATTGCAACCTGTGTTGTTAAAAGCAGCCTTAAATGAGACAGTTACAGGATGGATTTTTGTGTATAGGTAGAGATCTATATGATGAAAAAAATATGAGATTCTTAATGATTGTGTAACAGTTTGATGTTAGTGGCGTAGTGTGTTTCTCTTTGTCACTGTGATAGTGTGTGGCAGATGGTATAAAACAGAGCACCTCCGCTTCCTACAAAACTAACCCAGTTTAGAACATCTGGAAGCAGAGAATGCTGAAAAAATAGAGGCTTTGTGCAGAGTTTTCAGACAGTTGTGGGGACGTTGGCTGCAAGTGTGCCATGCTACTGATAAGCTTTGCAACTTGGGCAAAATTTCATCTGCAGTTTTCTGAGTAATCTGTGTTACTTGATCTTTAAAGGCGTTACATTGAAAGGAAGTGAGGAATTTCTGATGTTACAGTTCAGATACTCATCTTAGAAATTAACTGTAACTGAGCATAAATCTATGCCAATGTAAATGTTGAGGGCTCTCTATGGGTAGAAATTCTGCACGTACTTTTCCCTGATCTTTGTTATTGTCAAAGACTGTGGGCCAACTCTGTTTGGATAAATCTTTCTGTCCATGTATTTATCTTCAAGTGTATAAGCAATCAGTTTTAAAAACATGTTCCCATTCACACCCTATCACAAGTTTGAGGGAAAATGAAAAAAATTTACTTGCTCACATTAACGTTAAAAAAATTGGAGAGTTCCTTCATTGTAAGTTACCAAGGAAATAATTTGAAGTGAGGAACTTTGATGATTGCATCAAAATCTTCCTAATCATAACTGGCATCTTTTAAAGAGTGGGCTACTTCTAGATGGTGTGTACATCCCCACAAATATGCAAAACACCAAGAAGTAAAAATGCCAGAGTTTCTCTTCCTCTCCTCTTTCACACTTGCATAATGTGTAAGTAAGGTTTGGATCTGAAACTTGTTGAAGACAGATGAGTTCAGCAGTTTTTAAAAACCCTGTATTTGATGTCTAGCAAAATGTATATTTAAGCTAATATTCACCAGTGTGTACACACCAGGTCAAATCCCTAAGCCTTACAAAACATGATATGAATGGTAACTTTTATTTCAGTAACAGAAATAGAAATTATTCCAAAGATGTTTCTGGGCTGGGAGGAACAAGTGTGTGAAAAGAGAGGAAGCTTTAGTTAGTACTTTTACAAAAAATTTTGAATGCAAGTTTAAAAATTGCATCAGAGAGTTAAACAGAATCTCATGATTTTAGATCAACTTATGACAGATTTAAAAATTAATGGCATGCATAAATAATTGGGAGCTAGGACCCAAAAGTAAGAAGGCTATTTTATATGGTGATTATATATTTATGCTGACCTGGACCAAGTATATTTCCATCGGCTTACAGTGCTAGTAACTATCTGGTCTTTTTCTTGAGTCAAATGCAGCCTGACTGCTCTAGAAGAAATACACTGGATTTGAGCTGCACAAATATAATTCAGAACAAAGTTTGTTGTGTAAAATACAATAACAAGCGAGAAGATGAATGAATATGCATCAAAAATATTACAAAAGCCCTTATTTTTGCAAGTAGAAGTAGTTGCCTTAAATTGCACTGCTAATAGGACTGCACAAACCTTTCAAATTCATTTAATTTCCCTGAAAGGGTTAATTTCTAATTATTTTATTAGCAATGCAACAAGCTAATAAAAATGGAAGCTTGTACTGCTTCCATAGCCAAGGCCTTCCTGAGGAGCTCAGAGCCCTTTAGTTCTGCTGTTGTTCCTGTGTAAGAATCAATACCACAGGCAGCAATTATGTGGTGTTGTTTTTTGGCTAAAATTCCCACACATCTGGGATAAACAGATATTCTATTCGAACTTCCTCTGTTAACTCCACCAGTTTCCATGGAATGACTCTCTATATGCTTGTTAAGTAAATGATTGTTATAAGACTATGGAGACATGGTCGATCAAATTAACCCCTTTTGTCCAGCCTCCAAAATGGTTCCCTTCATTTGCCTAAATTCAGCTGCTTGGGGAATTTTTTCAAGCTTGAAGGACTCTCTGGATTCATCACATTAGCAAACTGTAACCCGAGAAGAGGGTCTTTGGAACAGCAGGACTTCTTTGGCCCCCAATTGTTTTGCTAATCAAGATTATTGCCACTATTGAGATGTGGAAAGATAGCCTAGCTGACAAAATTTGTCAGCTTCCCATGAAATAGTTCTGTCAGTTTAGTCAGGGTGCCGGCTAATATTAACATATAAATGAAGTCTCTGCCCCTCACCCCTTAATAGATGCAGAGAAAATATAAACACACACACAAAAAACCCCTCTGTGCTTAAATCAAACAAGCTTCTTTTCTCAGCTCTAGCCCATGTCCCTGGAAATCCTGTGAGTAGTGGAGCTAAAGGGAGGGGGAGGGCAGCAGAATTTGCACAAAACTACTTTTAAGCCATAAAGCAGCAAAGCCCCGCTCCCCGCTGATAGCAACAGGAGATTGATTACGCCTGCAAAAGTACAAATGGTTGCCTGAATGCGAGTGGCAGACCTCCAAAGCAGCGCGCTCTATGTGCTGGTTTTACATTTTATAGCGGAGGGCTCGGATACAAAGTGGAAGAGTGGAACAGGGCTATGAAAGAGTTATCTCTGCCCGGAGGTCACAGCCAGGAGCGCGGCCCCGCGCTGCCATCGGCCCCGGCGCCCCAAACCCCAGCCCTCAGCACCTGTTTTCTGCCTTTCACTCTGTTTTCTCATAATCAGAATACATATTGTATTTTCCAGCTGACCTACGAGGTGGTATAATCTAACGCTCTTTCACCCACTTAGACAAATTTTGCGTCACTTTGTCAAAGGCGAACGCCTCGCATCATTCTGGCGGCAACTCTTTCAAACCCCAGCTGTACCAGGATTATAAAACAGGAATTCAAACTTAGGCTCATTTTAATTGTAAATGGATCTGCTGAAAGTTCTCTTAATCTTTTAGCCTGATTTAAATATAAATAAATTAATATCTCGTGATATTTGTAATCTGCAAATCGGCAATATTGGCCTTTTGGTGCTAAATTAGCCCTTGAATGCAACTGTGCAGCAGCTTTGTGTAGTTAGTGTAGGCATCGGAGATGACTCTTCTAGCAAGTTCAATAGGCTTTGCAAAGCATAGCTTTAAATAGAAGAAATCCTTCAATCATGATTTGTTCTTGCTTTATGAGAAACAATCAGATTATTCCTTTGTGCTGGACTGTGACAATACTCTAAAGCATGAATGAAAACTGGAATATATGTTCCCCCAGTGGATTACACCAGCCTTCTTGATCATTGGGCTAACATGAAAAATAGATTTAATGTGTAAAATATCCATCACTGAAGAGAATATTAAGAAAATTACTTGTTAGCAGTTTGGACAACTTCAGAAGCAATGAGTTAACGACAAAGCACAGCATTTGTTAAGAATTTCAAGGCAGATCATTCCTAAAGAGTTCCAGGCAAGTAGCTAAGCTCTCAGCTTCATGATTTCAAAAGATGTCATACAGAATTGATTTCAACTTCTCCAAAGTAAAATATTGTGTAAAATATTGCATTAGTTGCCCAGAATGTGGAGCTAAAGAAGCATAGTCTAAAGAGTTCCACTCTTACATCTTGCCCTGAGTTAATGCAGTATTTGCGCTCCTACCTTTGATCTGAACCTTCTGAAAAAAGTAACTGGGTGGCACAATATTAAGCATTGTTGGCAATAAAAAAAGAGTTCATAATAATAATTTAAAAAATAATAAATCTTCTGGTTAAAGTTTAGTCTGCTTAAAATTCTGATTTCAGAATCTTTGTGAATTTCCTAGATTCCATTTCTAGCTCAGTAAAGTTTGCCTACATTGAATCCTGCTCCCTCCTGTGACCTGACTCCTCTGCTGGAGAGGGTGGGGTGGGGGAAGGCTGAGGGATGTCTTACTGCCCACCATGCTGTGTGTGCATGTTTTTATACAAATAAAAGAAGTAGTCTTTCTCCCAGGGAGTTTACAGTCTGGAACAGCTTTTAATTATCTGTTGCAGCATCAGTTCATCCAAACATAGATACTCTAAACTTAAAGTTCACCCAGCTCTAGAACCTCTTGCAGTCTGGCTTCTTTTACAAGCATCGAGTCTAAAACTTCCTAGATATGTTTAAATAGTTAAAGGAGTAGTATTGGCAGGAAGAAGCCAGTCTTCTGCTGAACAGCTGTCTTTCAGGCCAGTGCTATCCAGAATTCATGTAAAGTTTCCAGGAGTCAGCAAGACATACTTGGCCATGTGCTTTGAAACCTCAATTTACTGGGCATGACTTTTTCTCATGTTTGTTTCTGGTCACACTCCTTCCTTTTGCACCTGCACGACTTGTCAGGTGCGTACAGCTCTCTAAGAAAAGAAGTCCTGCCCAAAAGCCAGGGTGTGGAGCTTTCTCCACTGCAGCAATTGCCAGCCTGTGAGCTTGCCTTGGGAAGGGAGCGGGCTGGTGCTCATAATGGAGCCCTTCATACCTCGGGAGCACAGCTGCCTCACACTCCAGTGCACACAAACAAAACACCTGCTTGAACCAGAAAAACCAGCAAGCACTCAGACTGGATATGTGGTGGATGGTGTTCAGATTTCTCTTTATCTCTTTGGAAATGTTATAATGTGTTTTTCAGCATTGTGGTAATTTTGAAAAAATTGTGCAGTTTTGTTTATAGAACCATTTTTTTCTTCTCTTTTTGAGAGATGTTAAAGAAAACAGCCAATATTTTTTTTTTTTTGTCATTAGTAAAGACAAACCTCCTTGAGGCTGGTTTGGGTAAGTGTCCTGCAAGCCTGGCTTGTCAACTTTTAGACTTACTTCAAACTGTATCATTTTAACTTGAGTACAGGCATTTCATTCTTACCTATCCTTTTTTGTGGTATGGGACAGGTTCTGAATTCTGCTTAATTTGGTATTTTTCTCTTGCATGTTGTAGATCTATGGGTGTATTTTTTTCGTGCAGTAACAGCATTTCATCGGTCCTACTGAGGTGTAATTTCAAGTGTGTAACATCAAGGATCTTTGTAAGGCAAATGACATTTTGGCATTCTAATTTTAGCTATCCCTTTCAATGTGTCAGGCTGGGAGACAAAAATGGCTCTTCAGAAACAGCAGAAAGATAAGTAACTCTACTGAAAATAGGTATATAACATTGATTAAAAGATGATGAACTTATATCTCAAGATCACCAATAAAATTCTGTAACTTCTCACCTTCTGTTTTGCTCAGATTCATCCTCGTTTCTGACAGATTTCCCTTGGCTTCAGCTGCAATGCCCATCAGTGCAGGGAAGCTCTCCATAATGGCTGTTGTCATATGGCAGCTGTTATCATTTGCACTTTGTTATACAAATTTATCAACTCCATCAGTTCATGATAAGCCTGACTGATACCATAAAACCTTATAATGCCAGCAACAATAATTGTCATTCTACTTGAATGTTGTAGTAGAGAGATTAAGGATTTAGTGTTTACATTTTAAATGAAATAGTCTCTCACCATTATGGGTGGTCTCCTTCAGTTACAGTATAGTATCACTGCCCAATACTACTGCCTGAACTAAACATTAAAAAAAAAAATCCTCAGTGCTGTCAGCCTTTAAATATTCTAAGTTGAATATGCACATAGTGTATACATTAATCAAAATAAATTTCAACTTCCCTTTCTTATTTTTAGTTTTGCCCTAAATTTTATTGGACTGACTAACTCTATGTAATAAGCATAACTATTTTATTTAACCAGGGGAAGTGAGTGGGAACAAGTTCCCACTGACAATGGCTCTCTGCTGGAACCCAGAGAAGCAAATGCGAGCAATGCAGTAAGGAAGATCAAACTTGTTACACTGCTGATATTCTAAGAGTTTGAACTCGGACTCCCTGCTGACCTCAATTTTACAATGATAATCATTTCCTAAAATGTCTTCATTTTGTAAATGAAGCTGTACCTCCCTCTGAAGCAGGGGTTTGCAAAGATTAAATCATTTACATTTCAAAGGGTTCATTTTTTTGCCAGTGTGAGAAATACTCGAGCAGGAAAATGAGTGCTCCTTTTAATTTTTGAAAGCTGGGAGAGCATTCATAGTGGAAATAATCACAGCCTATTACAGCAGCCTTGCTTGCCCATTCCCACTTCAAAAGGATGAGCCTATCTTTTCCCCGCCCAGCAGTGAATGACCACTTAAAGGAGTGATGGCTTATTAATACTATGACTCAGCCACTTCTCGATAAGGAGAACAATAAGGGGTCAAAGCTTGAGCATCCCTTACAGGAATTAATGAGAACATGTTGCTGGTAATTTGGTCTTTTGGAGATTACATTTAAATTAAAAGGTTCTTGTGTCAGGCTTAATGGTGAGAGTGGTGTTGTCACTATTTGAAATCCAGAGACTGCATTTTTGTCCTTTCTACCTGTATAATTTCATTGACTTTATCAAAGTTGCCTTGGGGGTTGGATGCCATTTAAAGAACAAAATCAGAGAAACTGGCAAAACAAAACCTTAGGGAAGTTATCTAAAAGTAACCCCCCCAAAACTGCACACATTTATTTGGGTCTAGTGTCGTTTTCAGTGTCAGGATATATAATTACAAAAACAATTAAATGTACATATCTGATATATGTTGCATTAACATTTCTGCATAAGACCTGGAACTAATTCATTACCAAAGAATGTTTACTCTGAAGTTGTGTGAAAAACAATTTACCAGGGAGTGTTTGTGCAAATGTGGGGGCCTTTTCTTTGATTCCTTATCCTTCTTTCCATTAAAGACTTAACACTTGGGATGTCTGGTTTTATTCTTAACTTTTAGTTTTATATTTTGTTGTTGATATTGAAACTGTTGTTGTGACTTTTTAACAAAGGCATGAAACATAATGGTGGGATCAAAGCTGCTTAAAGGAATTAAATTGCTTATATTGTTGTGTGTTATTAACTTTAGCAGGGAAATCCAGCATACCTTTTCTATTATCTGTTTCTTGCAGTTATGAAAATACTGCATTTAGCATCTTTTCTGACCTGAAACTAATGCAAAGATGGATTCTAGGTAGGATTACAAATATAAACCAGCATTCATTGTGGTAATTAGTCCATTGTGCGCTAACTAATGCACATTGCATTTTCAAGGAACTCTGAAAAGGTGGGAATCAAATATTTATAAACGTTTCAGATGTAATTCTAAGGAAAAGTAACAATTCAGCTGATTTCTCATTGTGCAATGGTATTTAAAATGGAGAAAATTTGGCATGTTATTATAAAAATAAGGAAATCGTAAGCATGAGAGTTTTTATGGTCTTGATGTGTTTTTTTCCGATGTATCTAGAAGTCATATAATAATTTTCCTTTTTTTAAAATCTTTTTTATCTATAATAAGATGATCTTACTAGATCTGATGAAGAATTACAAATCCTAAAAGATATAAAACTGATACCATCCTATAAGAAAATCAGATACAGTTGTTCTAAGATTAGTTGAAAGACTTATGAAGTATTAATGGAAAAATATTCACCTACAATACCAATCCACAGAAAGGATTCTCTGTTCCATGCAAAAAATATTTAGATTTGCACTGGAAAATAAAAGGACAGGTTCTAGTGCAAGTATACAAAATGTTGGATAAAGTCAATGAATCTTCCTTCCTAATCTTCCTTAGTTCAACTAGTGTGTGATTCTTGGGGAAATAAAATGGCATTTTGAGCAATAGCATCCCCAGATGAGGAATTCATGGTGGTGTAGGTGGAGGGAGGCTAAATCCTTTTGGTAGTATCATGATAACAAATGACACAATGGGAAAGACAAGAGACTCCTTCCTTTGTCTTTAAAGATGCCTAAAAAAATATTTTAAAAATGTATACTACAGATGAGCTCTTTTTGCATCTTGTTCCTCCATTTCTCATTAAAACAGAGTTTCTGGGTGGCTGGGATTGTTTCTGTTTCACCAGGCTGAGAAGATCCCTTGATTTTGTGGTCAGCCTTTGCTGACATCTGTGGGATGTTCAAAATCCACTTGTTGAGTGCTTACAGGGACTGTGCAACTCTCTTTTCGGAGGACTTCTACACCTTCTAGGCTCTCAAGGAATCAGAAGCCTTCCAGATCCTTGATCATGACCCTTACTGGGGCCCCAGTGATAGTGTTTGTCCTTTGTTTGGCCGGTTAACCATTGATTACTCTGAGCCTACTCATGATGCAGTAGCCTTGTACATATTGCTCTTGCCAGAGGCAATGAAACTCGTCCCCTTTGGAAATATAGAAAATGACTACTCCTTAATCAGGAGAATATTTCATGGCTTGGAGTCTTAAACAGCCTCTCTTTGCTGTGCAATAACTTTTAAAAAGAATGTGATCCAGAGCAGTGAGGAGGAGTTGTAAAGAGGGGGATGACTGGGGAGCCCAGTTTAGTTGGTGCCAGGGAGAGGGGCTGGCAGCTCCCAGCACTGGGCACTGGGAAGCTGGAGCTGCCTGGAACTGCTGCCAACAGAGCCTCCCTGGGGGTGGCTGGCTTGATGCAGGGGACTCTTGTTTTGTGACTAGTGACTGACTTATTGTTCCTGAGAAAAGTGGCAACAAGCCAAATAAAAGCCCTTTTTGTCCTTTACTCCCAACAGGGGACTTGGTAATGGTTTGTCATGTGCCTGGGCATAATCCAGGCAAAGTCCCCATATGCAATTAAAATAGATTTTGCTACTGTATGTGTTTCTTAGGAAGTGGCACTCCAAGTTACGGGCACTGCTCGTTCTTTTATTTAATGTTTTTGTCTGATTTCAATGCTTAATTTTCTAGGGGATTGTTTTTGTCTTTTAATCAATACTCAATTTTTCAGTATCAGCACTCCTTTAAATAATTCCGGTAGTTTGTACATTACATAAAAGAGATATGATTTATAAACCGTAATGTCTATGAGTAGCCATCTCTTCTTAATGTAAATTCCAATATATGTAATGATCAGAAATCTCCAAAGTATAGGTTTGCTGTTTAATAAAAGTATTAAAAGCACATACTTAAATGTCACAAATAAATTATATCCCTTTTGAACTGTCTTCACTGTAGTCTGTCATCATTGGGTTTTATGCCCTCGTAGCCTTAGTTAGACTTTTATTTGTAATTTTAAAGATTATTATTATTATTCACTTTTAGCATACTTGAATGTAATAGACCTAATGGAGCTAGAAAATCAATCTTAGTTGTCTTTTGTAGCTGTTGTGCAGTTTTATGCCACTTTCCACAGTTTGGATAATATGGACCATAGCTATCTGAGATGATCATGATAGATACGTGGCAGGCAGAGTTTCACAATTATTCACATTGTGTAGTAGTTCTCCAGTAGATTATTTCTATGAAATTCAGTGGAACATTACGGGAAACAAGGGACTGTGCAATGCACTTTAGCTACCTTTTCTCACGACAAATCTATGTTTTGTAAGGCAATATTAAGAATAATTTGAGAAAAAAAGTGTCTTTTGACAGAAAGTATCATCTCATTAAAAACAGAAAGGTTCATACAACACTCTTAAGTTATAAAAATAGACCTTTTCAAGGAAAAAAAGATAATTGCATCCAGATTACAGTGATTGGTCTAAGGGAGCTGCCTCTGCGCTAGAATATGAGATGTTGGGATTATGCCCTCCTATGTGAAAGCACATTTTGAATTTCAGCTCCAGTAAATATTTCTACAGTACTGTAAAAATATTTCTGCAATAATTCTATGTTATGTCTGCACAACTGTAGAAATTCTACATTAAAATCTTAATAGGAGTAGTTGAGAAAATTGATACGGAAGGTGCCTAGGAGGGGGTTAGAATATTCACTGAGAATCTGCAGGGCAGGAGGATGCTGCCACATCTCTGTGACTGATTAGGCCATATTAGATACCTGGTTTTTTCATCAAAGCCTTAAAGAATTCCTTTTTTTCCTGTGCAGGTATAAGAGCAGAACTGATTGGATGTGAGACACAGTGGATAAGAGGGAAGTGGCACTCAATTCTGCTCAAGGATGCTTTTAAAGACCATCCTAATTGTAAGTATCCTCAGTAGTTATTTATTTCTTGCAATTTGAATAGATCAAGTAGCCTTATCTTGCTGTGTGATACTATTGCTATGCACCTGATCCAAGGTAGCGCAAGAGGCGTCACTTACTCTGTAGGGGAATGCTCTGGATCTTATCCAGATTGCTTAACAGAACACTTTCATTAATGAAACAATGCTGGCCATTACAAAGTCAACTGTATTGGTGTTTTAATTATTGTAGCTCTCAAATTCTTCGTGTTTATTCAGGACTGGATCTTTCCTAGTGGTACTAGAAGTAGCGTAGTTCCCAGAAGCAAGTCTTAGCATTTCTCTTATGAATAACTCTGAAGCACTCAAATAGTTTCCATTTATTTAGTTTTATGTCATGGAGGTCCTGATTCCTCAACTGAAATATTTAACAGGGAAGCATCTAGGAGTGGTTTATTAATGAAATGTATATAGCCTAGAAGGCAGTGCACTCTTACCAGACTCAGTGGGAATCCCAGTCTGACCTGGGGCTCTGTAAAAGTTGTCCCTTGAAGCACTCTGAGAGCAAGGCCCAGCACAAGGTAGAATAATTTAGGCCCACTTGCCTATGTAAAAGTCCTGCACAAATGATTGCATTTCTCTTGATGCAAAGAGAAATGCAACATACTCTCAGTTGTCAGCTGATAGTGAACCATCTTCTGGAACACACACCAGTTTGATAGTGGGACACTTAGTCCAGGTGGAATTTCTCCAACTAGCTGAAATTAAATTCTTGCCAAGGTTGTGTCCTGTATGTAAATAGAGGATGGAGAGATCCTGCTGGAGACTTTATTCTCAAAAATTTATTTTTATTTTTAAACAAATGGCATTTCTGAGAAATTGTGTAGAATGTCTCAAGATAAAACAATGACTGAGAAATTGAGTAAAATGTTTCAAGATAAAAGAATGTTAAATATAGCTAGAAATAAGAGAGCCATATGTTTTGAAACCATGCACTTAACCCTGGAACTCAACAAGATTTCACATTTTAAATAAAAAAAATTAACTTCCTGGAAAGATAAAGTTCATTCATCTTGAGGGTAGCCTAGAAAAAAATAGGGAAATATGATCCATGAAGAAGCCCTTCGCTAAGATAAGTATCTTTGACATCTGAGAAAAAAAATAATATAATGTGTAAAAATAAGATGGGTCATATCCATTCCTAAAAAAACCTGTTGTTATAGTTGTACATCAAAGTAGGAGTAGGGTTATTTTCTGAGTGGTTTTTTTGGCTAGCAAGTACATTATCTTACAAAACCATTGCCAGAAACATAAAATCTTTGCTCAATGGGAAAGAAATGTACCATTTTAGCACTCCACTTTGAAACACTATGCAGAACACAGGCTGTTCTAAGTTCAACGCAAGTGTTACGCAAATATATTACTAAAAGTTTGGTCTACTAGAAGAAATTTGTCTGGTTGGTTCTAAATCATATTGATAAATGTCAGCATTTGTGTTTAACACAATATACACATTTGTGCAGCCATCATCTCTGTTCAATTGAATTGATTTTATTGCTTGCACAAACCAGGATGAGCTTTCATCCTGGAAAATGTTTTCCAGTAACACAAGGGCAGATCAGGAAATGTGTAAAGTGGATCAGTGCCCAAAAGACTAAGTTATACATCTATTCTTGGAAAAACATGAGGACATGTTGTCTTAAAAAGAAAGGCATAAATTACAGAACATTAAGTTCATTTGGACTGGCATATTGAGCTACAGCATGCATAGAAATCCTCACTGTGTCACCCTGCACCATGAAGGGTCTCTTTTGAAGGTAGCTACCTAGACATACCCATTGACACTCCAGTGGGTGCCAATGGAACAGAGCTGTCAGCTTCCCCAGGGATTTTGCTCGTTTTCACAGAGGGCTCTGTGTCAGCACAAGAGGGTGTTTAATCCTCACTGGAGCTTGCTTTCTTTCAAGAGGCATTCAGGTTTTGCCATTTTGCGATGCATTTGGAAATGCTCTCTAGGCTGAAATCTTACAGGTGTCATTGGCTGTGCCCAAATTTCCTAGCTGGTGCCCCTGGAGGCCCTGGTCCATGGCCCCACCACAGCTCTGCCCACTCAAAGGCCTTGCTCACCTGCTCCAGGGGCACTCCAGGTGTGTGTGTAGCCTGCTTAGACCCTGAGAATTGCATTTGGTGCCCAACCTTCAGCTGTACCCAATAAAACCTGTTGAGTTTACATTCCTTTTCCAAGGAAGCCCACAGCTGAGCTGTTGACACAGACAGTGCCTGCACACAAACTAGTCTGCAGTCCTTTTAGAAATCAGGTTTCACTTTCCCCATTTGTAGTGGGCCCTCCATAAACCCCAGTGAAATTGCTGTCACAGTGCAGAAACAGCACATGGAACCATTGGTGACAGCCTCTGAGAAACGAGGAAAATTTAGGGAATTGAGAGTACAACAGTCTTCAGTAAAACCTGCCCACCTATTTAGTATTATAAATGCCTTTTGGAACAGTGTCATGATCATTTTATACCTTAAGAGAATCAAACACACCTTTGATTGCCTCATTAAGAGAAAAAGTAATATTTTTCAATAATATCCAAAGCATTAGTTTCTGACTGTTGGAGAATCACTGATTAAATAAATACAATGTTTTTATATGATGAATGCTTTCTCTAGATGTTACCCTACCTTCTGATGATTGAGTCAAACCCTCTTTAACTACTTTGACAAGATTATTGCCTGAAGTAACTTTTTTAATTAGCATTCTTGTTTGTTTATGTCTAGAGATTGAGAGGGAAAATAGCTAAAAGCTCTGGAACAACTATTGAGTCTGCACTTGCTCTAAGCTGAAAGAAAATAATTTTTAGTATATGTTTAAAATTATATAACACATTTCAGATGTTGGTTCAAATTACTGTTAAAATGACATTTAAATCTGGGAGTGTTTCTCACTGGTTTTATCCTTTTAAAAATTTCCACTGTGCTTTTTTTCATCTTTAATTAAATTTCAATTCATTTTATAATAGTAATTAAAGTATTTACAGCAAGAAATTCTATCCATTTGCAAAACGGCAATAAATTGTAACATTTTCACAAACAAACAAACTTTTTAGAAGGCTTGCAAAGTCTTTATTCTGCATTTGTAAGGCATTGAAGGGTAGATTATCAGCTGGTATAAGTCACTGTCATTCACTGGAGTCAGAATAGTAATTTTGATTTACAACAGTTTAGAATTTGGCCAATAATGTAATTAATATAATCAAAACCATGTACAGACACCAGAATAAACAATACCAAACTGTAAGGCAAGTAACCTATCTTAGAATGAAAATAAAATAAATGTCCCAAGCTTCTTAAATCACTGTTTCATTACATAGCTTTGCTTTCTATCATCTTTGATCTCCTTCATTTCATTAGAGCAAACTTCTTGTTTGAGGCATGATTGTCTTCCTATGAAACTGATCTCACGTCCAGCACTGATATCTTGTGACTTGTTCCAGTTGCGTCTTTAGTCTTTTTATACAGCACTTAAAAAAAAATAAACACAAATTATTACATCATCAGCAGAGGAACATATGGCACATCCAAAAGTGAGTGCACATTAAATATGTTTCTAATAAATACTTTGGTGCTGAGTAAATTTCAGAAGAGAGCAGACAAGAAACCACCATTCTGCTATTAATGCCTTTTCTTAGCATGGTAGCAGTTATTACATTAGTTTAATCATATTCAAGCAGCTGAGGTGCAGTAGCACTGCTTATTAGACCAGCCATTATCATCTCACTGTTACCTTGGGCTTTCCTCATCTGTTTTGTATTCACTGCACCACTCAGATGCACGGCTCGCGAGCTCTCTTATGTTGTATAAAAAATGGGTGCATTTATGTGTCACAACAGGACCTTGAGGTATGGTTATGGCCCTCAAGTTTTTTCAAGAGTAAATACTGATTAAAATAGTTTCAGGGCAATGAGGGAAAAATCATTTAGCCTCAGGATAGAACATTCTGTAAAAATTCTACCTTGTTTAGCTTGCATTGATTCGCAGCTGCATAGAGAAACACAACAGAGAAAACTTAGAAGAGCATGGCTACTAAATACCAGTTTTAGCAATTGTTGTCTCCAAAGTAAATTCTACAATATTATGTCCGTGAAGTGATACCAGTTTATTTGTGGTGTTTGTGAATTCTGAGTATCAGGACAAATGAGGACATTTTCAGTGGGCTCCCTCAGCTGTAATAAAAGTAAGGGAAGACCTGCATTTTGACAAACTCTGTGTTTAGGAACAGATTCTTATACATGGAGTCTGGACAAATGAGGTTTCTGCAAGTACACTGTCCCATTACAGCTTTCTAATTAAAGATCAGCTGCAGGAAACAGTAAATTCAAAACAGTGATGACAATATTGAAACTTCCCGGGGAAAAAGGAGAGCAGTGGAGATAAGGATGCAAATATCCTAACAGAAGAAATAGCACTACATGCTTATGGTGACTCTAAGGCATTGTGCAACTATTCACAGTGGGCTGTAGATGGGAATATGAAAAAGATGAGTGTTCTAACATCAAGGGGTATGAATGACAAACAGATGCTAAACAGACAAACGAGCTATGGCTGAAGGAGGCCAGTGCTGTTGTATGCTGGGGGAAGAGAGAGGAGAGGAAGAGGTGGATAAAAAAAAATATAGCCTCAGAGAAAGCTGAAAACCATGCTGAGAAGTAGTCTGGAGAAGATCACAGGAAACAGCTTATGGAATTAAAAACATTTGGGAAATTACAGCACTTAGGAGGAATTAAATATAAGAAAGTAATGGTCATCTATGAAAATAGAAACTTCAAAAAGGAAGGACTGCAGCACAGAACCTGGAGGAGAAGAGCTAGAAAATCAGTAGATATGATCTCAGCATCAATACAGAGAGTCATGCTAAGGACCCCGTGCAGCAGATCAGTCTCTAGGAAGACCTTTCATGAACAGTTAACAAGAGACTTTGGCAAGAGAGAGCAAGGAAATGTCTGAGAGACAGGAATATCTGACTGAAGTGATGGTCTTACATCAGTCCCATCATGACTGGGAAGAATGTGTATCAGATATAAATAGCAACTTAATTTGTTTCAAGTGGATATAACTTGTTTATCACTGATACATCTTATTGTTAATTTGTTAAAGATGTTGAGATTATATAGATAATTATAAGCATAATTTACGAAGTAATGTAAATTTACAGTAAAGTAAGAGACCTACTAAAATTGTGCAAATGTATTTTTTATTTTCCTGATGAATTAACCATATTGAAAGTATTATTTTCAGACCCAATTACCCATGTAAGCCAGTGGAAATATTTGTCTTGTGTTCAGATTTAAGAAATGGACCCAAGTATAGATAAGAAAATGAGTTCGTAATGAGAACAGATGGTACAGAGACGAAAGATATCTTTGAAAATTGTGTATGGCTTAATCCCATAGCCATTTTCTGTGCATTTGTAGTCTAGCTTTTAAAAGTATTTGACAATTGTTCTGCTCAGCAGTGCAGCGTGGCTGATGCTGAAGCTGCAGAATGAATGCTCACCTCCCTGCCTGTGGCAGTCAGGTGTCTTTGCCTGGATGTTTGCCAAACCATTCCTGTACCAAACAAGACATGGAGTTTCATGGGAAACCAATTTTCGTCTCCTTTCTTTTGTGCCAAAATCTCTAAGGTGCAGACCATGGGAATTAAGTACCAGAATCTCATTGTATGGGACCAGGATTAGGGACCTTGGTACCTTTGTACCCAATTTTAAGTGCTTATTTTTCTGAACAAAACTTGCTTGTTGCTTTGTTAAAAGTTTTGTGGGACAATCCCAAAGTTCCTTAGGCTAATGTAGAGTAACTTCAGTAGAAGACAATTTTTCCTTTCAAAATTATACAGAAGGTAGAAAAAATACATTTAAATTACTTTAGAAATGGGTTCCAGCTCCCTCATATACTGGGCAAAAGAGGTGAAGCCACTGGAGAAAAGGAGGAGTGACCAGCTGTGCTTGGAGAATGCAAGTTCATTGAAACCATGGGGTTTCAATGTAGGAGAAAGAAAGCTTAAATTGTGGGTTCTGTGAATGAGGGTCCAAGGGTGCCCAGGAGCAGACTCTCAAATTCCCAATGAAAACCTTTTTTTAGTATGTGTGTGTTTGATCTTCTACATGCCTCTGAGGATGAGTACCATGAGAGAACTTCTGACCTTTTGGTTTCGTACATTCTTGTGTGAGACTATGAATTGTCTTGCCATAACAGCTTGTTTTAAAGTTACAAAATCATCAAATGCTTCTGTGATCATAGTAATGGCTGCATTCTTCAGTTGTATTGCAGAATGGCTGTGCAAACTGACCATCAGTGTGATATACATCAATGAATTCAAGAAATGTCATGAACATCAGAGTAATGAGAAAACTGGGGGGGAAATAGAAAACTTCTTGAGCTCTCTGATTCCCATGAGTCTCCATTTTCGAGAACGAAAGTGTAGCAAGTTTGTCAGGAAGGCTCTTGCAGTAACTGATTAGAAGTTGACCTAGATATACTGCTGCAACTGTAAGCACAGTTTGGAAGTGTGTATTAAATGCAGTTGATAGTGGAAATAGTAGATCAGAATAGGAAAGAGAGAAGAAACCAGTCAAAGGTTGCTCTGAATTCCATATGGCAACAACAAGTGTGAGCAAGCTAAGATTACCTCACCAACAGAAGTCTCAAGTGTAGAATGCCAGGTTAGAGCCCCAAAATAACAGTTTTTCCTCATTCACTTTTGCAGAAATTTAGTAACTGCAACCTCAGCTGCAACTGGAGAACAAGAGGAAACATTTCTCAGAAAATGTAAAGGTAAGGTACACGCATGTTAACCAGGCAGTGTTTATGTCCTCCTCCTTTGTTCTTCCCTGTCCGCTTTTCCCGAATTAGAAGGGTAACTTCAGCATCCTGGCAGCAGGACTATTCAAAAGAGAAGTATAACTCCTTTTCTTAGAAGTTCAGCCAAGTTAAGTGCAGGCAGAGCCCTCAGAAAGCAGCATCTGCCTAACCTAAAGAAGCTGAAGGTTGTTTTACTCCCAGAAGAGCACATTATTCCACCTTATGTTTCTTCAGGATTTTTCTTAAACCATTGCTACTACTTACAGCTTTGCTTCTGGGTAATAAAATCTCATTACAGTCCTGTTGCCTTCATAATTCAGAAATCTGAAATGAAAATAACTTGGGCTCTAGGACTTCTACTGGTTGTGCTGAGCTTGTGGCTCTTTTCTTTCTCAAAGGCATCCTCAAGCCAGCAATACTTAACTCAAATTCTCTACATGTTCCAGTTTTGGGAGACCTAGAGGTCATCTTGACCTGGAGCTCTAGAACTGTGAACAATCTTATCTCTAGTTAACCTGCAAAACCATCAGATATTTGCAGGCAGAGAATACAAGTCTCCATGGGCCAGCAAAGTGGCAAATGGTATAATATCCTAATTGCATCAGCAGAATATGATCCCATCGTGTTCCTGGGTAGCCTTTTTAATTCTGAATGCCTCAAGGTACATTTTTGTGCAACCTGCAGCTCAATTCTGTATTGATAATATTGAAAGGATAATTTTTACAAATTTTACAGAACGGTTCTTACATTCTATACATTTAAGTAGAAAATAGGTAGATAATGAGGATTTCTAAGCCTTTTGAATGCATCTTATTGTGGTAACTGCATCTAATTATGATATTTTTCTGTATGGATTTAATATTATTTAAATACTTTGTGGGGATGAGTTCTGTGGATGTGATACAGAAGTATTTCTAAAAGTAGTTGCCATTGTGATCCATTAGAGTCTAATGCAATATCTATTCCATAAAGTCAGGGATTCATGAGACGACAAAATAATTATTAAGATAATAGTGCAAAAAATGGACAAAACCACATCATGTAACATTAGCTTTGACAAATTTTTTGTTAAATAAAATTAGTTTTTGAAGTAGAAATTTACTAGGTTGAGCATGTGAGTATCTGCTCTGCAAAAGTATATTTTCTCAAATTAGAAATATTTTCCTTACAGCATTGGCTACAAGTGTCTTTTCTTACCTCTTATGGTTTCCAGTGCTATGTAATTTCATAGCTCAGAGGAATGGTGTCATTCCACATAATGAGTGGCTTGATATACTGAGCCAGATTTAATGTATCTTAGTTTGAGAGAGGATTTTATAACTTTTCCCAAATATTATTTTGTTGTTTCAACATTACCATAAAGCCTCACTCAGATAATTCTAAATATCTTCTTTAAAGCTTACACAGGCACCAGAACTGAGGGGACAGGGACACAATGCAATCCTTAACTCACCCCTATTGTGCGGGAACAGAACAGGAGCCTCAAAGCTGCTGGGGGTCTTACATATCTCATATGTGCTGGAACAATGAAACAAATTATGAACAGGGCTTAAGGCTCAACTCTGAATTCTTGCCTTTGTGAGTTTGTGTCTCACGCATGGAGAGCAGTGATTTTGCAAGGTACACTGAGATGTGGCCTGTCTGTCTGTGAATAGAACCAGATGGATTATTTTCTGAAGTCTGGCATTCAGACAGGGATCTCTCCTTCTTTGGTCTGGCACTTTTATTAAGTCTGCACATGGAGGTTTTATATATTAATTCATTCATTTCAATAATAATATATTTATATGGATAAAAGCATAATTGCTAGTCTCACACACTGCAATGCTGTTCTGCTCTGCTTTAAAATGTGCTAGGGTAAAAAATGCAATTACTTTAATGCACAGAATCTAAACCCACCCGATTTTAGACTGTGCTAAAGAAATCATTATAAGGTCAAAGATGCACATTCAGAGTTATTTCACAGAGAGCATCTGAAGTGGTAGCTAGTTTTACAAAATGTTTCAAATGTGTGAAAGAAGCCCTTGGCTGATACCACGACAAAAGATGTGTGAGTGTCCCTGGCTGCAGAGTCACAGCAGCGGGACAGAGCCAGGTGACACAGATGCCATGCAGCTGAATCTGCTTTTGGAGAACCTCCATGCATTTACTCCAAGATGAAAATACAATTCAGCGTGACAAGCTAAGCCTTTAGCTGTTCAGAAAACAAGTGCTGTATTAAGTTTAATTACTTCAGCCACCTACTGATGATCTGAAAAGTCTTTTAACAAACCAAGTGTTCTCAGCTTGGCTGTTGCTTTGGCTGCATGATCTTTCACTGTACAGCTGTGTGGAAGTGCAGCAATCAGAGTTTAGATTATTCTTTTGGCAGGTCATGAAACACAAGTAGTTTCTCTTTACCCTCCTACCTTCTGCCTTAAATTTTGATTTGGTGACATTATCAGATTTATAAACATGATCTGCATCTGCCAACACAGAGGAGTGAACAGAGGGGGAAGATGTCATTACAAAAAAAAGGTCAATAATTATGGGCCAAATCCTGCCAGGACTGAACTGACAGAAATGGCATAGCTTCCAACAAAATTGATGTAAATTACTGACAGTAAAACCTTATAAAATTTGATTTCTATTCATAAGATTGTTCATAGTTCATATTTGTATGATACAAAACAAACTTGGAAAATCCCTAGCTATTTTATATTTTGTAGGAATAATAAATAACTGCCATTCCTATATTTTATAGGAATGGCAGTTTTTCAGACTACTGTGAGGAAAACATGGCGTATGTAACAGATCAGTTACTGGCATTAAATTAGGTGTATAGGTCATACAGGAATGCCACATCTTGGCATAAGCATCAGCAGCTGATGCTGTTCTTACCAAACTCAGTATTATGTCTTCTATTCACAGTCCTGTGACTCTGAAATGTAAGTTTCTCAGTAGCAAATCAGAGTGGATGCCTTGACCCCTCCTCTTCCTAAAGTAGAAAAATTGAACATCAAGAGGTTTTTTTGACCCTTGAAATTTAGTAAGTGTGAATCTTAAAGACACCATAGCAGTTCTCTCAAGAAATTGGTGCAGGACACCTGTGTGTGGCTTAGGGAGTTCCCCTTCACTGTCTTCTCTCAATGTGCTTTATTCACATGGGTAGAACCCACTCAGCAACTTTCAGAATGCAAGGTTTGTACAGTGGGATGCTATTAACTGGGCAATTGGATTATATTCCATTTTTAGAATAGCTACTGCATTTCAGAAAAGCAGAGGGAAGCTTTTGTAGTTTTGTTTTGGTCACAGCTACATGACAACATTTTCTCAACTTCTTAATAGAGCTCACTTTCTTACTAGGGGAAAAAATCACTGGCTTGTTCACAAAAAAAAGTCTTTGGTCTCAGGGCTTATGCATTCACTAGGTTGGACTGTGCTCCAGCAAACAGAATTAATCAGCAAGTCATTGCCTTCCAGAAGTAATGTGTAACACCTTATTTTGTTCCTTGGTTCAAAAGGCACTGTCACTGTTGTACACCAGTGTGGTTTTTTTTTAAAGGCTATAATTCATATGCAAATTAAGCAGGGATTCATGATTTCATAATAAAATGTTGAAACGCTTTGATCATGAGCTGGAAGGAGGTGTGAAACAGTGCTTCAGAAACAGACAGATATTTGTGTAATCAGCCTTTATGTATTGCCAGTTCAGAATAATAACATATAAAAAGCCCCAACTTACCTCATCTGCCTGGTACAGCCAAGGCATAAATAAAAGAGAACAATGGAATTACTATTACTCACTCACTGAGCCCCAGCTACATCACTGTATTCTTTATAATTGCTGGCAAGAAGATTAATGTTTTGTTAAATATCAGAGTAAGGTCACAAGGGGGCTTGCAGGACTGTCTAAACATCTAGGTTTTAAACTCCCTCCTTCCTTCTTTCCTTCTTTCCTTTTTTTCACAGATATGAACTTTCACCATTTCTTTTAATTATTGTGACGTTTACGTTTTTGCATTTGAAAAATTTTTGACAACACAAAAAATAAAAAAGGACAACAATTGCTGTATGGCTGATAAAGCTTAATCACTGTATTGATAGTAAGGGGTTTAGTGTGTTAGAAATAGACCCATTTCATTTTGTCTCTCATGTCTCTGTTTTTTCATGTCTGTTAGTTCTGTATCTAAATTGGGATATTTTTTTTTCCTCATTATATTAATGCTAGTTATCCTAAATAACAATCTATTTTCTCTTTCTAAATGTCTGTTAACTTTTGGCTCATGAATACAATGACAAGAGCAGTTGAAGTGAAAAGCTCACAGCTTTGCAGATTGAGGAGATTTACCCCTTCTGCACCTTCAGGTGTATGTACCTGAGGTTACTAGCTCCAATTTCAGATCTTTTGCAGCAAACAGGTATTGACGTTTTCTCTTTGTACAGATAAAACCTTATGGTTACCAGTCTCCCCTGTGATTCTATAGAAATAATCAAAGAAATAGTCCATCATAAATTAACTGATTTTTTTTTTCTTCAAGAAAGTAAAATATCTGATCCATATGGTAGAACAGCTTTAGATAGAAGTGAATGTTCGCATAAGAGATTTCTGGTAAATATAAACACAGTTGTTTCTGGTGAAGGAGTAAAGAAATTATATAGTCATCTTAATCTCTTGTTTAGACTACTGCCAGTCATTTGCAAAATGCAAATATCTTCCTCATTTGGCTCAGATTATCCTCCAAATTACACAGGAGCAGTCTGGGCAGCAGCAGCCAGTCTCATACAAAAATGGTGAATGTGTTTTTCAGGCTAGCCCCAGAGCCATCCTTGGTAGAAGGTGTCTCTGAAACAGGAGCTTTTGGCCCTGGAGGTGCTCCATGTGGGGCCAGCTGGAGGACCTGGGTGCCACAGGACCATGACCTGCCCCCCTCTCCCTCCCATCTCTGTCACTTCTGAGAACAGAGTGGGGCATTAATGGGACCAGTAAAGCAGAGGTTCGTAGTTTGTATTAAGGAATTCTAATTTCTTGGTGTCATTTGCACACCAAGAGGGCTCCTTAACAAAATGTCATTAGAGCCCATTTGTAGTTTTTAGTGGAACAGTATTTTACATAATATTACTGATTTTATTAATCAGTAATACCACTTCAGTAATCTAATATTAAACAAATAAAAGTATTTCAAATATGGGCAGCAGTGGTGAAAGTCATACATTTAAATCCTACCACTCTGCACAGAATTAGCAATGCTGCCAAAAAGCAGAATAAGCAGTCTACAATACCTCAACAGCTCTGACTGGCTTCAGGAAAGAGGGTTTAGCAATATGAGCTAAAGAAGATAACAGATCAAAGAACCCCTGCTCTTGGTCCAGTTTAATTTATGATTCTTGGAAAAAGTATTTTATTCTGTCTTACTCAGTTTGCCTGTTAGAAATGAAAAATAATGAAAAATCTGTTCCTGTTTTCCTAGAGGTCACTCATGAAAACACTGTGTGATTAATGATATGTCAATAGGTGCTAAAATGTTGTTATAAGAATCCTATTCTCTACATTCTTCAATGTGGAACTGTGAAAATTAGCTGTAGAAAATAAAATTTGTGATCTAGATTGACTAATACTGAAAATACCATTCAGTTTCATCATTTCTTGTTATCACCATTAGGTATACCAAGATTTATTACCACATCATTGAAAAATTACAGCAGTTTTTCCCTTTTGTTACAATCCATTGGAATTCTAAGGACCAGGAATGGCACCTAGAAGGAGCATGGAGGAATGGAATTTGTTAAAAATATTTTTCAAAATTAAAATAAGATGTAGTAAGACTGCTTGTGATTCGTTTAATTTGTAAGAATTCTTTATGAGCCATCACAATATTGTGAACTAATTACTCCATAATTTCAATTTGTAGCTCTGCCCTGAAGAAATGAATGTTATTCCCATTTGATCTGCCAAAGATCTGATGCAGTTTTCTTTTCTTAGCAACAAGTGTAAGGAAAAGTATGGCCTGGAGGACTTGCACCTAATTTTGGCAAAGAAAAATTACTAAATATCAGTCAATAAATGTTAAACTTAACTCTGTCCCCTCTGATGCTGCACCCTCAGAGGGGCTTGCAAAAAGCCAGAGTGTGAAATGAGATGTTCCAAGTTTCCGCACTGAGAGTGGTTGATACCAGGCTCTCGTCAGTGAACAGCTACAGGTTTGCAATTAGGAGTTCCCCCACTTGTTTTTGATATGTTTCGTCTAAAGTGGGGAGCTGAAGCCCAAGACTTTGGAAGGAAAATAAATGAAATAGGAAAACAGTTACAAGGAGCAGGTCCAGTTCTTTAGTTTTTCTTAGTGCTAGAAACTGAGACTTTGACAAGTTTTTCAGTCTACTTTCAAAACGTTCAGCTTAGTACCTCAAATCTCAAATAAGGGTTTCTCGCAGCTTTCTCTCTCAGAGATACCAGTGAGATTTACTCACAAACTCTTGTCAGACCCGGTCACATAAGTCTTAAAACTACCCTTTTTTACTTTCATATGCTTGATCAAGAAGCTCATCTGTCAAAAGTCCTTTATCTTTCCTCACATCACATTTCCTTCCTTGTGCATGCTGCTTTGGTGATGTTTCTGTAACAATCAGGTCACAGAAATTGTTAATGAGGTTTGAGTAAGCAGAACCTAGGTTTTGCCAAAATTCAGGGTGGTTTTGAACTAAGCCAAACCTGTGGACAATCAGCTGAGACCTACAACCCTGAGTTATTACAGTTCTTTTAATCCTGGCTCTTATCCAGCTAACTCCTTAACCCAAACCCTAGAAAATATGCTTCTTAACTATCCTCAGTGGCTCTTTAACGTGGTGTGGATAAATTTCTTCTCCAGTTCCTCTGGAGAGGCAGGAGGCAAAGCACTCTGCCCTTGTCACTTCACTGTGCTAAGGGTCCCTGAAGGGCAGCTTCAGTCCTTCACACAGCAGATTGAAATCAAACAGTGAGGAACCCTGAGCACCAAGTTTTAGCTTGGTGTCTTTTATACAGCCACAATCAAAAAATGAGTTGGTAATCAAGTCAGGGATGGAATTTATTTTTCCAGACTCAATTTGCCAGCTCTAAACATGATGCATACTAACAAATTTTTTTTCATTGTGCATGTAAAAACTGGAATTATTGTTGTTCAGTTGTGAGATGATTTCCATTGGTTGAATTTGAAGTATTTGCATGGTCAATGAATGAAAGTATTAATCAGTAAAATTAAATAAAACAGAATATATTTCTTTAATATAGACAATCCTTTATAACTTATAGAGAGAGAAGGCTCAGCATTTTTATGTGTAGAAGTATGTAGAGTGTGCAGAAGAGAAAAATAAGGTGAAAAAAACAACACTATAAGTTATTTATTAAAGACATACGACACATTAAACCTGAAAAAGTTAAATGACTGTTCAGGTTAAGGACCCATAAAAGATATTAACATGTACAAAAACAAGAATGTGAAAGTAATTAGTCTTGCTTTAAGGGAGGACTTTCCAAAGGCTGGAGTTCTTGTGACTTATGTTGGGAAGCTATGGGAAAGAGTAGTTCTACTTATTTGTTGATCTATTCAGCTGAACTCAGTGTAGTTGTTTGTAACCCTGTTAATTCAGACAGATGTGATGTCATCTCTCACTGTTCCCATCCAGCCTCTCTCTGCTGCAGTTAAGTTAAACCACAGGAAAAGAGCAGTCAGGAGCACAGAAGAGTTCCATAATTGAAAATAGGTGCATTTTTCAGTTGAACATTCCTGCAATTTGGAACTGAAACCAAAAGTGAATATACAGCTTTGCTTCTGGGAGAACAAGAATGGGAATTATTCTCTAACTATGCCTTTTCTCTGCAGTTCAAGTCACTGATCATATTTTAATATGAACCATCTCTCCATTATTTCTAATACTTCTAAGTACAACAATGTTACTATGTCAACTGCTTTTCTCAGGTGACTTGTGAGTAAATAAGTTATTACATGTCTAGAAGAGGGGGAGACACTATAAATATCAAAGGTAAGAATGAGAAAACTCAGAAATACAGCGTGCCACTGGTGGACTTCAGGCTAGAATCTACCAGCAGAAAACATCTTTTTAATCAGAAGACAACACTGACTTCTGGGATTCTGTTTTGCCAATCACTTTGGGATAGCTGCCGGTAGTGTATTAGTAAATAGCAAAGAAAACAAGAAAGACACTGAAAGCCTGGAGAGGGTTCAGCAAAGGGCCACCATGAGTGGCTCAGTTGTTGAGACCTGTCCAACGCGGAAAGGACAAGGCTTTGGTGGGACCTCTCAGCAGCCCCCAGTGCCCAGCAGGGGTTTAGTGTTTTTGGACCAGGTCACAATTCTAGAGTTAAAAGTACACTGAGTTTTCCTTTTGAAAATATGTTAAAATATGATCATTCAGTTTTCATTATATTCTAAACCAGTTGGGAATCCAACGCCTTCTCTCAAAATGTCATGTTAGGGCATGAATTAGCAAGTAGGGTGTTTTGATTAGAGATAATATCCGAGAAAATTGTGTAATTGAGAAATAGAGCCTTGAAGCTTATGTGCCTAAACATCGACAGTGATGGTTTTTACTTTATTGATTAATCTAAATATAAAAGACAGGTTGCAAAAACCTATTAGTAAGCGCCCTGGGAGTGTTTTCTTCTTATGTTTTTTGTGTGGTTATATTGATTTTTATATGGCTGATTTGCCTTCAGAGACACCTGCGAATCCCTCAGATTCACCTGCAGGGCTGGATTTGGCTGTGAAGTGTGGTCATCATCATTGTTCTTGATGGCGGTCATGGTTCAGACTGCAAAGCAGCTGTATTACTTAAGGCTCTGTGCATCAAAACTAATCTATCAGTAAAAAATCATTTCTTGAGATTTCAGTCAACAAGATGAAAGATGTTAGGTGACAACTTTGGAGAAGCTGGGCACACAGATACCTTTGAAATTTTGCAGTATTCACAAGAAAGTAGGACTAGTTTCAGCACGTTGGGAGGTGCTCCTGGCAAAGCCTATAGTGATGTAAATCAGGCATTTAGATGGCAAGTATATCCTCTTAATTATAAATAAATTACTATAAAATCTTTTATTTCTTGTTAAACCTTAGATTGAAAGAGAAATTCTGAAATGGAAAAGATGGATGTGACCTGGGTTTTGCCAAGTCACAGCTGCCCTTAGAATCTGGCTCTGTGAACAGACTAGTTGGAATAAACTTTAATTTTAGTTGCAAGACAGGTTAGACAGCTTTTATATTTGTGAGCAGCATTCAAAGGGAAGGGACGCTGTGATAGACCCTAAAATATCACAGACCTCCAACAGTTTAGTTTTGAATGGTCATCACATCACTTCTTTCATAAGGTCAAACTTTACAACCCAGTCACTACCTCTAGAGTTATTGTATCTGTTTCATCTTTCCTGTACATGAATATGAGACTACTCTTGCAGAATTACAGTTTTGAAAAATCAACCATGTGAAATTTTATTTGTTAAAATGTCACAAAACCTACTATTGCGTGTAGGCAAAAATCAATGAGAACTGCAAATATTTTTTTAAATTGTAAAAATAAATAAAAACTAATCTAGCTGCTGAAAAGAAGACAATTATTATGAAGGATAAACAAGAAAGAGTATTAACTACTGCAGGATAAATAGTCTCAGCGTTCTGAACATTAAATCTTTTTCCTGTCATTCAATGTATAAAAAATTCAAAATAAAAAGAGGCAAAATTATATTGGAATAAGAAGCTCAGGAATAAATGTTAACAGGTTGTATGGGACATAGCCTTTTGAGTCTTACTGTGCTCCATAATCACTTACATTTTTCTGTACTTGTAGGGAGAAGTATTTTTGTCCTTTTTTCCTCACAATTAATGTATCAGGGGAGCTGCCTGCCCACACATGATGAAAGGGTGCAGGCTCTGTGACTCCCCATGATCAAAAAGTATGACAAAGTCAAAAGGAAAAGAATCAAGCAGGTTGTATTGATTCAAAGTGTTCTGAGACCTTCACTGATACGAAACTATTGAAAATGTGTGAGAAGTAGCAGGAGGGAATTAGGGTGAGGACAGGAAACCCGGTAGCATCAGAAAGGATCTGCAGGCAAGCCTCAAAATTTCACCCTATTTCTTGTGTGAATTATCCTCTCGGGATTAGGAGCTCTCTCCAGAGGTCTGTGGTTCCCTGAACCCTGGCAGGGAGCAGTGCTGGGGTCAGTGACAGCCTCTGCTCCCCCAGCACAGCCAGCCCTCGGCACGGGTTGGGCTCAGCTGCCCAGAGTGGGCTGCACGTACTGGGGTGTGGGTGCTGGTACTGGGGTGTGGGTGCTGGTACTGGGGTGTGGGTGCTGGTACTGGGGTGTGGGTGTTGGTACTGGGGTGGAGATGTTACTGGTGTGTGGATGTTACTGGGTGTGGATGTTGGTACTGGTGTGGATGTCACTGGTGTGGATGTCACTGATGGGGATGTTGGTACTGGTGTGGATGTCACTGGTGTGGATGTTGGTGCTGGTGTGTGGATGTCACTGGTGTGGATGTCGGTGCTGGTGTGTGGATGTCACTGGTGTGGATGTCGGTGCTGGTGTGTGGATGTCACTGGTGTGGATGTTACTGGGTGTGCACACTGGAGGGAGCTCCCGGTGCTGGGGTCCCCCCGCAGGCCGGCAGCAAATGGAAGAGCTGAGCCTTTGGCATCTGGTGACTGTCAGGGAGCAGGTGGTGACTCTGGGGCACTGCTCTGACTTTGCTAATCACCCAGGCTGGATGAACTTAAGTAATTTCTTGTGCTTATTCAGAAATTTGGGCTCAGCTCATGACTTGCATTGCTTATATTGCACATGCTTAACATACCTATATGCAAGCCTGTACTTAAATATTTTCCTATTAGTGTATTTCTCCTTATTTATGCATGTGTTTATTTGTGTTTTCCTCAGGCTGTTTTGAACGTCATTGGGAGTTAAAGATGATGTATGGCACATTCCAAAGAATTGTAATAAAAGACCACAGAGCATGTTTCTTTCATGCCTGGGTATATTAATTCTTGCTTATATAAGAAAATGCACAAAAAAATTGTAAACAAGGAATCAGTTGAAATCAGATTATGTATGAATAATGATATGCTGCCTCATCTCAGATAGAAACAACAAAAAAAATCAGGTTTAACTGCTACTGGGTTTAGGAAACATTTTTCTTTTTCAAAGGAAATTACTCAATGGAATAAAAACAGCCTTTTAAAAATAAATCAATTAATTTACCTTTTGTTCAAGATAAATAAATAATCATGAATACTGTACTTAGCATTAAAAGAGGTATAATTCTCTCACACACAAACTTGTGTTGGTGATGGAATTTGACCTTGACTTTATGGCACTCATGTCTGCTTTCTTTAAAAACTTATGGCTGCTCCTATACTGGCAGTCCTGCAGTTTGTTGGTCACTGTATTTGATTCAAAGCATATCAATGGGAAAATTCTTTCCAGCTCCATTGAGTTCTTGTATCAGGCTCTGATTTGGTCTGATCCTTTTGCCCATAAAGTTCCTTGCAACACTTCTAGAGACTTCTCTTCTGGCCAGCACTTCTGGGTATCATTATGCACCTACAGTCATAGTTCACTTTTTTCATTGACTTTTCCAAGTCTGTTGCGACAGAAATCTTTTTCCACATGATATTTTTTTTAAAACGCAGTTTCAAAAAGTTTGTGGAGTTATTTTCTTTAATTCTTAAACACCAGTAACACATAATTTCTTTCCTGCCTGCGTGGTTTTAGCCTTAATGCCAGAGGATAAGAAAATAAATAGCGCTGCATTTACATTTCAGATTCAGTTTAAGTGTGTGAGTATAGAAAGAGAAATTTTTCCTTTTGGTTACATGAATAAAGCTCCATAAGTGTTTGCAGGATTGAGGTTTTAATTTGTAACCCTGATCTGGCTGCACGAACAATTCTAATAAAGTTTAATGAACATTATTAAAAGTTTATATGCAGGCAAATAGGGTTGCACATTTGGAGTAGTCATTACTACCCTCCAAAAGAGAAGTGGCTTGAGGTAACTCCAATTTTCCATTCACAGAAATAGGGACATCAGGACAGTAAGGAGCAGAGCAGGATCCCCTCATCTTCCAGAGAAAACACAACAGAATAGCAGGGGTTTTCACAGGAGCCAGAAGTGCTTCTTTTGCAAAGTCAGAAAGAACACACTTGCATAGAATGTTGTTAGAGTTTACACCTGAGGTGTAATGCACAGGCTGTAAGGTTCCAATTTAGCAGCCTCAGAGTGCAGACAGAGAGCTCTGTCCCTTTCAGCTGTCCCTGAGAGCCAGCCCTGCCACACTGGGGTGCAGTAAGGAGGAGCACAACATCCCGTTTCCCTGGTGTGCAGCAAGCCACGTTGTGGAGCTGTTCCTCAATCACTGACTGATTTTCTATCTCAATTGAGAAGACATTACAAATATTAGTAAAAGATTTTCACTGAAGCCAACTTACCAGTACAAAAACTGCTTAGCTTCCCTCCTTCTTTGCTTTGGCTTATCTTTATCATGGAACAAAATCTTTACCTGGAACTAAATCCCGCTGTAAGGTTTGCTCAGCAGAAGTTAGCACCCAACTCAAGTTATTCCTGTGAACTGGGTCCTTCACCTGTGGCTTCAGACTGAATGTCTGAGATGAGAGGGTCCGACCTGGAAGAGATAATCACGTCAATAAATTGATTTTTTGAAAAATCTCATTGGTTCCAAGGAAGGTTAGTCCTGCGAATAAAGTTACTCATGTACTTAACTCTTTGCTGGATCAGGTACTGTAAACTCTCTGGGGGAGGACCCATGTTTTCTTTTATTTGTCTGTAAAGTGCCATGTATACCTATGGCACTGTATAAATAAATAATAATAATAGAAACAATAAAAACCATCTAGGGATTAAGCAGGCCTTTTAAAGAGGCCAACTGTTCTTCACATAAATCTTGGATCTAATTTGAGCTCTAATAAGCTCCATTTCCTGCTTTTCCAATATTTTTAAGCCACGTTGCAATAGCTATCTTTTTTTTTTTTAACAGGTGTTTTAAGAGGGCCCTAAGGCAAGTATCTAATCAACCTAATGGAATTTTCCATGCAGTTAAGTGTTTTATTCAGCTCAAAACATTGTCTTTGATTAGACTTACCACCTTCCCTTTTGCCCTTTTACATGATTTTGGCAGGCTCTGCAGGTGGAAAAGCTCCATCTCCACAGCAGCTCCATCATGTGTGAAACAGCCTTGGTGTGTGCCTGCTTGGTTGCCTTTCAGGCAAAGGAGAAAACTTGGGAGGCAGCTGCACAGCCCCAGCCTTGGATGTGCCTGTGCCACGTCCTAGCTGTAGGATGGCCTCTTGTACAAGGTACTCAGTTTCTAATGAGCCAGCTCACATCCTGTGAGTGACCCCATCTCACTCCCTTCAGTCCAGGCTGACTGTGCTGCAGGATTTGCCTGGAGTCCAGGCTAGGCTGGGAAGTCTTGCTGAACCCTGGCTGCCCATCCCGTGCTGTCTGAACTGGATTAATTAAAGCTGACTCATGTATGCCTGTGAGAACCACAGTCCTCCTAGGTGGTAGTGAAGTTTTTTCTGTAGGATGTGGCCAGTTCAGGTGCTTTAAGGAAACTCTTTTAGCCTCCCAACCTTCTTTTTAGCTTGCTTTTCTAGAATGAAAGTTGGTTTAAATCATATGTGGATATAACTTATTACATTATGCTTAATATTTTCCCACCTCCTGAGGTGTTGTGAGGATTTTTAAAGTAATATTTATACAGCATTTTGAAGATAAAAAGCATAGCATAAGTGGTAATTATTATCTACATTTATTTTCATGCCTCAGTTGAAACATCTTTTTCTCTTTGTCTAAGATACTTAATTTTTCTTTTGCCTTTTTTTTCTTTTTTTTTAATTACTGTGTTATTTAACTTTGAGATTTTGGGGTATAATTTTGGAGAAGAAAACTGCTGTACAGGTTATATTGTACTATGTCAGATAGTTCTTCTCTTTTTTGTTTTTCATCCCATGATGAACTGATGCTTTCACCAATCCAATCTGCAACCAGAGGTTTATTCATGCCAGAACAGAAGAATAGTTTGATTGTTCAGGAAATCAGCCAAGACTCAGAAGGCCTAGATTTTCTCCATTCTAATGCAGGTTTCTTGTTTGACATGGGAAAAATCACTTAATTTCTTCATGTCTCAGCTGGCCATCTGCAAAGCAGAAATGGTGCCTCCCTACTGTGTATTCGGGTTTTAATATTACTTTTCTGTATGAGGCAGTGCTCATAAGGGTGCTAGGAGAACCAATATACTTCAAAAGGCATCTTTGATCATCAGTGATCAGAGTCACTGATGAGTGAGTCTGCAGCTCCCTCATAGATCAGATCCAGTGACTTACAATATGGATATGGGGCCTTTATTTCAAAATACATGCTAATTTAACTCTCCATTAACTATTTGGTAAATTTTTATCCATAATATTTATGTTTTCATAGTATAGTATTTATATATTCATAGTATTTATGTTTTTATTGAATTTATTATAGCTGTATTTAGTCATTAAATAAGACAGTTTCTATCTTCTTTGGAAAGAACAGTAAACAATCTTTTCAAGATAATTAATAGGCATATCTCTATGGTTCCTGTCAGTGTCTGCTTTCCCAAAAGGAGATATATATGCAGTACTTAGGGTTTGGTCCCTAGAAAAATGGCAATGGAGTCGTCTCTGTGAAATTTGCTTTGGATATGTATTTCTGTAATTTTGTGCTGGATACAAGCAGCCATTTCATTCTGTTACCTGGAGACCATTTGTTCTTGCCATGATATGCAAAGGCATATTTTCATTTCTCCTCACATCTCCATCCATTTGTGACATTGATTGCTGCTGGTGGACTGTGTATTGGTAATTAGATATGGAAGCATATAGGTTCATCCTCCTTCCTAGGAGGAAGCTGCTATACTCAAGTTATTCTCTACTTTACATAGTAGGGGGAAACTATGAAGGTGTTGTGCAACATATGATCAGACAAAAGCTTCTAAACATAAACACTTATGGTTTCATTACTTTCTTGATCAGCATGCAGTGCTGAAAAGGTGGGTAAATGGAGATAAAAAATTATTATATTTCAACTGAACTCAGTTATGCTTTTCAAATGGTTCTTCTATCCCAGTGGGAATGAACCATGGCAAGATAATGTTACTTAATAGTTTTATTTCTAAAATGCATCTTCTTTTCTCTATGCATGCAAGTGCTTTACAGCTTCAATAAAAACCATTGTGAAACAGACGCTAAACATTATCCTAAATATAATTTCACTTTCTGCCTTAAATGTAGGCATTAAAGTAGTAAAAGGAGGTCTACTACAAAAGTAAAAATGAAAAACAGAAAAGTTTGCATGTGGGGGTAGAGATCATTCTAATCATGTTGAAGTTTCTATCAGCTGCAGTTTCATAATCTTGAAATTGTACTGGATAGCCTCAGATCCAAATTTCCCCCCTGAAATAAAGTTGATTGCTTGAGATGTCAGACATACTCTGAATGTATTCCTATGGAAGAATGAAGTTACAACCCACGAAAGGCTTTGAACTCCTTATACTTTGGCAGTTGTTCATGTTGAAATAATTGAATTGACTCTTTCTGGAAGCTGATCCCATAGTGCCATTCATTCCTGTCCAGTGCTGGTGGTCTTCCCTTGCACATGCAATGTTGAAAGGGGAATGTGTGCTTCAAGGCCATGACTGACACGATCCTCTGCATTTGGTCAAACTAACCAGGGAACCTGCTTGTAGCCAAGAACCACTTAGGAAAAATGCACTTCAGGAATTAACAATTCCTTGATGACTGTCTGAAATACAGTTTGGCACTACATCCAGAAAATTTGTATGTTCAACTTTCTCTTACAAAAAAAAGGTGTTGAAAATTCTGCCCCATTTGGGAAGAGGTTTTGTAAGTTGTGTCCTACAATCACTGTTGTCTCAGATAGAAATAATGCATTCTGTTAAAATGACCAGCACTAGGGCAGTAGATCTGCACATCAAGTGATTTTCTCTTAGTTCCATGTTCCTATTTGTGATACAAACACCAGAGTATTTTATTGTATTTTGATATCTACTGGCTTCTGACAGATGTACTTTTTAACCTGCACGTTGCTATCATTAAGCTGCCTAAAGACTTGCTTTTCAACTGAAGCTTCTACAGAGCTGCCAAAGGTGAAAATGCCTCCAAAATTAATTTATTTGCCTTTCACGGAGTGTGATGATGCAGGCAATAAAAGACAGTACTGTGATTTCTTGAGTGAGAAGAAGTAATCTCCTATCTAAAATTCTTTTGGATAAAACTTGAAGCTAAAAATAGTAATAGAATCTCCCTAAGAGGTGAATACTCAAACCTAAGGTGTTAAACAGAGCTCCCATTAACTTAATTATTTTTTGGGAAGTTATTAACCTTTCAGAAAAGACATCTAGAAATGAAAGAGCAGGGCAGTAAAATCTCAGTATTACAGAAGCAAACATGTATTTACTAAAAAGGGAAGTAAATATGATGCCAGGTAGATCTTAGAGTGAAAGCATTGTGTGTTACTCTGGACAGTTAGCAAGAAACAAGACGATGTCAGGAAATTATTTCCTATAGGTCAATGGTTGCACGGTAAAGTTGCTCCATTGCAGTACATTGATAATATTTTGATGAATTTGCCAACCATAAGTCCAGAACAGGAATGTGGGACCCCTGATAAATCCCACTTTAGGCTGAGAACAAGTTGAAGTAATGAATCCACTGAAGATTCGCTTACAGGAGCCCCAGGAGTTTTCTGTGGTCACTGCCTGGAGTGGTGTCTCACTTGAATGCTTTCCTTTCCTAGTATAGAAAATTCTTCACACACAACACTAAATTTGTTTTCTCCCCTTCACTGAAGGAAGACTTCATTAGCTTCTGCTCTGTTTGTCACCTCAGGATCACTCGTGCTCATGATCTTTTTCTGCACATGCCATTAATTCATTATAGTAATACACACTGCTCAAAGAATTCAAGTCAAGTACTCCTAAAGCACTTGGGAGCTATTTGAAAGCCAAACCCAACTCTGCATCTAAATTTTGCAGTCCCTAAAGAGAATAGAAACAAAATGCATGGGTGTGATGTTGGCTCAGTAACATAAGTAGCAAACTTCTAGTTGACTTCAGGAGAACAGCTTTGATGCCAAACGTCAATAAATCCCGGCCATCAGCAGGGTTTGAAATAAGAAGCTGGATGTGAAACCTGCTTTATTAATTTTTGCTGAAAAGTGAATTTAACTTTGCAAAGTGTTTTCTGCTCACATTTTATTTTGTTACTGTCCCAACTAAATTTAACTTTCCTAAACAATCTGAGAATTTAAATGGGTTTCCTGTCCAGGCACATTTGTGATTTTTTTTTTGTACCACTCATTTCTTTTTTGATAGCACATTGTTTTATTCTTTCAGTCTTTAAAAAAAAGAGAGAGAGAAAAGAAAAACCTGACACAAAAGTGAATTTTTTTATTGCATTTCATTTTAAGTCGTCTTTTTAAAGATCTGTCATTTATACAATGACAAGAAAACTTTCTAAATTGGAACTAATTTATGAATTCCTTCTTTTTGGCATAATGTCACTTTGCAAGTTAAAATGATAATGACTGGAAAGATCAAATATGTTTATCTAAAAAAAGAAGAGGGGTTTTAAGAGTTTGTGCTCATTAGAAATCTTTGCAAACTCTGTACACAGCAGGTATTATAGATTTTTTGAGTGCAAAAATCCTTTCAGTTAAGAAAAAGATGTAGCTGAGAGTGGGAAAGGTTGAAGAAAGTTCAGAATCCCTTTGTCTAGCAACTATAAATGGGTGAAATATCTTTTTATCACATATGTGATTTTTAGAATGAGATTTGATTTTGTCACCAAACCAATCCTTTATACGCTGTGTATGTGATTGGATTCATCCCATTCAACCTTCCAGTCATGAGCAATCCTTCAATTGCACGAATACTCACAAGCCAGTATGTTACCTGTTGTTTTTTAATAACTTCTCCTTTGTAACAGTGATTTAGGAATGTGCATCCAAATGGCTTACAGTGGACCTTGAGTACACTGGAAAACTTTCTGACCTCTCTCCTTTCATTATGAGGATTTTGATGTGAAGGAAGCAACTAAGCTGTAGCAAATGAAGTAGAATTAATACCATTATGCTCACAATATGCCCACTGCCTGGGGGAATGCTGTCGACTGATCTAATAATACCAGAATCGCATCCTCACACCATTGTAAAATGCATCCATATGTTTCTTATCAAGGCCACTGGTGGCACAAGTCCTTGATCCAGGCAGGTAATAGTCTTTAAAGCTGCACAGAAGAAACGTTTCATTTGGTGCTGTTCCTGTACCCTGCATTGTTGCTTCCTCTTAAGCTTCTGAATTTCTTGTCCCTACCAGAAATGTTGGCATGTCACCATCTGTTCCTCTTCTAACATGTCAGTTTGTGTCTTTATCCAATGTTTTAATCTCTCATGATGTGCTCTTCACCAATGAAGTGTTTAAAAGTGGTGTGAGGAAAGTATTATGTCTATGATATAAAAAGGAAGAAATCTGTTTTCCCCACCCATTTTCTTTCAGCGAAGGTGTGCAGATTTTTAAAGCAAGCACTTAAAAATAATTATGAAAGAATTATGAAAATGCTACAAAAATGTCATATGAGGTTTTCTAATGTTTTGTGTAGGTACAACTGGATCCAGTGCAGATTTCAGATTGCAAGTGAATAAGGAAACAATTTCTGCCACATATTATCAAAAATAGATGAGCTTGTACTTTCACCTTCATGTTATTTAAGGTGTAGCTTTCACGCACACACACAAAAAAATCCTTCTAATACCGGATGCAAAAGCATGCAAAGATTAGAACAAAAATAGAAACACAAATAAGATTAAAGGTATTCAGACTACATTGTTTCATTTTTAAATCACTCTGAAGATTGTTTTCTCCCTCAAGATCATGAAGAAAGTTCCTATCCAGGGTTTTACTTTGGTACCACTTGTCACTGAAGAACATCTCACACCTGAGTGGTGATCTCTGAACCTGTCTTATTCTCAGAAGCTTCCACTGTCATGTCCTGATGATGCTACTTTTTTTTACTAAAACCAGCTTCTGAGCATCAGTTGTTTTGGACACGCTGAAAAAAATAGACTAGTGAATTAGTATGGATGATATTACCCAATGACAAATAAGCATGGTTTTGCTTTTTGTTTATAGAATATTTTTTTGGGTTTTTTCCATCTTTTGTATGCAAAATCTCTAAGGCAGTTCCAGAGTGATATGGGACAAAAGCCTTCCTATATATGCAGTACTCACACTGATACTCCTGAGCAGAGGATTCAGTAACATTCTCCATTTTATATTCAATGTCATGAAAACGAAAGCTTAAATAAGAAGACTACAATTAGTTGATGTGCCCTGTTATACAAAGCTTCAAATCTCGAGTGAAATATGAAAAGCGAACGCAAGAGCAGGTGCTGCAGCTGGCTGGTATTAAAAAAAAGGTTTCATTGCTGTCACATATTTGAAGCACAAGAAGATGGGAGTGTCTATGATCAACATCATATTAAAAGCCTTTTCAAAGAAAATAAGTGATCCCAAACTATTTGGATGCTATCCAGATTTCTTTGGAAGCACTCTAATATAAGAATAATTGAAAGCAAATCTCTTGATAAAGATTTAATGTTTAGCTTGATTCTGAGATCAGAAATTTATCCTACCACTTTACAGTGCTCAAAAGGTCTGTGGATGTGGCACTTGGGATATATTTTAATGTTCACCATGGTTCTGGGTTTACAATTGGACTCAATGATCTTACAGGTCTTTTACAGCCTTAAGGATTCTATGTTTAGCTGTCACATCTACAGGATCATGTTTTTGACTGATGTTCTTTATTTCAAATATAATTTGGGAAATAGTGAGGTGCGTCCTGCTGAGGATCCATAGCATTTGTGAATCAACAACCTTTTCATGAAGCTGTAAGACACTAAAAGATGTTCATACAAAATATTCCTGAACTAGAGTGTATCAGTCTGTTACACATAAATATAGGTAAAGATGTCCTTGAAATTATATCATTTAAATGGTTTAAGTTATTTGTAGAGGGTAGTAGGGCAGAACTTAGGTTTTTAATGAAATTCACCAAAAACACAATTTACAACAACTACATTATAAAATAGAAGATAAGTTTTGAATAATCTTTTCTCATTTTTTTAATGCATTAAACTAGTTAATATGACAGAGAGGACAGTGAAAATTCAGTTTCAGCTCCAGATCATGAACTGAATCCTGTTCCCCTTCCTTTTTGCCTGTCTCCATGTAGATAGAGCTTTATTTAGAAGCATTAACAGACTGTTACAATCTTTACATTTGTAGGGAATGACAGGGTACAAGAAGAATTAGTTCATGGTGGTTTCTCCTTCCATACATCGTGGTTTTAAGCCCAGCTAGAGATTAACTACGCAGGTTTTCAAGAAGGAGCAGGAAGACAAAGATATGTGCTCCTGAACAGTTGCTTGCTACAAAAATTATCCTCGTATATTATATTTCCTTGATAGAAAGTCCTGGATGTGCCTACAAGTAGTGACAGAAAATGATTTTTCCTGAAGACACGCTTGGATATTGCTTGGTGCAAAGGCTGAGTCACCACAGCGGTGTCAGAGTGGAATTGCACTGATGTGTCTGACAAAATGGGCTTGGGCAACTGTTTTCCTTAGACACAGGTAAATAATTGTCAGTGAAAGATTTAGAAATCTTCAATTTTCCACCAGTTGTTTTATTCTGGAGGCAGTGTGTCCATCAGGCAAATGTTAAAACCATTAATTTTGGAATGTTCTGCCTCCTGGTTGCAGTATTGTCATCATATTTTGATATTGCCATATTATAGAATTACAATACTGACTCGACTGGTTTTACCTCTTTTTCTCTAGAGCTGTCTGTTTATCTTGACAAACCTTTGACCATGGTCACTAAGGGAGGGTGGTGTCTGGATGTTTAGATATCAATTATCACATTTAGCATGAGTATAATTTCTTTCTGCAGTACCAGTGCGTATGTACCAACAGTAGTCAAGTGCTGGTTTGAATGGAATACCAAAGGAAACTCTGCCAACCAAGGTCATTGTTGTTGGACGCAGTTATAATAATTCCAATGGAATCACCCAGCTGGTTAAAGGCTAAATCTAGTCAAACTGCTTAAAGCCAGTCAAAATGCCAAACCCTACGACTTAACAGCAGAAATTTTTAAGGTTGTTTGTCTACTGTTCCTTTTCACTTTTAAAGAAATGTGGCTTAGCAAAATTCTGTCATAGGCTGGAAGGCTTGTGCAGAAAGAAGGTAGTTAGCAAATAGAATTATGTGGAGAAAGGCTTTAATCCCTGCAGCCCCTGTATAAGAACATCTGCTTGAATTACAGGCCATACATAAATTGTGTGTGCTTGTTTTTGTCACAAATCCTTCCCTTCCACCCTCTGCTCCCCACATCTTATATGATACACTGCAAAAAAACCTCACCCAAAACAAAAGCTAATTAGTACTTCCAGCCCCCCCATTAGTGAAACTTGATATGTTTACTAAAAAAATAATTGCGGCATTCCGTTCATAAATCTTTAGCAATGTCAGCATTATACTGATGGAATTATGATGTCCCAGTACAAATTGTCTGACCTGCTTTATGTTCCCAGCACATAATTAAGGTGGCGGTGTGTTAAAGGAAGTAATTTTGTTCAAAGCTTTGGCACCAGCAGTGCAATGTCTTTTGCTTGTATTACTAACAGTTACCAGTCAAGGAGGAGCTGCACCGTGTTTGACTCTGAGATTAGACATATTCCTGTAGCTCTGAGCACAAGGCTTTGAGCAGCACATGCAAAATTTAAAATAATGTTTGGTGTAGTGACTTTGTCAGGATTTGAGTTTTACTCTCTTGAGGATTCGAATGAGCAAATGAGTTAATGAATGATGACAAGTAAAACTTAAAAACAGCAAGCTTTAAATTTCATTCACAGGTAGTTTGAAATGTAACTTGTTTCCTTTCTTTGTAATCTTTGATCTTTCTTGTTCTCTTCTTTGAAGATAGAAACTTTAGGAGAGTTTCTAACAGGCCCTTGAAACTTGTTAGCAAATTGAATTTTATTTTAAAGTTCATATTCTGAATAATTATTTTTGAGGACCCATAGTGTAAATTTCTGGAGAAAATGCCAGTGGCAATGTCAGATCCTGATCCCACAAACAACTAAGACTGTGTGCCTCACTGAAGCTCTGGAGTAATCACACTGACCTTGAGAATCACAATGTTTCTGTACAATTCAGTCATAAAAATATCTTCTTCTCCATTTGCAGTCCCTGGTGAGGTCTCCAAGCCTGTTGACTGTAACTTGGGGCTGAGCCTTTGTAGAATCAGCTTTTATGAGCCTTTCTCATGTATTCTTCAGTGACTTCCAGGCACAACTCATATTTGTAATATTTCCTTACAGGATAGATCATAGGATTTGAGCATAAACAAGTTAATAAAATGCATAGAAACTAATGAAGTAAATGTGATTAAATTTTCCTTACCCCTGTGAAGCACTCAGGCTTAGGCAGATGATAGATGATAGGGAATTGCTACTGTTACTTTAGTTTAGGATTTGAAATACCCAGTTTTTTGAACACTGTGAAATTGCCTTTTGATTTCACTAGGCTTTATCACACACATGTAATGTTGACCTCCTCTTTGCTATTATTTATTTTATTCCCTAGAAAAACAATTTTTGGTTTAAATTTTTCATAGTTTTACATAGGTTATGTCTTTAAAGAGCTATCAATGCCATTTCTATTTACAAGTCAAAAATACCTGCACACTCATTTCTACTACAGTTAGTACATGGTATAATGTTTACATTTGGCAGAAGGCAGAAATAGTCAACTCTGTGTTTAGAAGCAGGTGTTCATATTTTAGCTCAGCCAAAACTTTCCCCTTAAAGTCAGGAGAACATTTAAGTCGGGATAAGTTTTAATTTGTCTTTCAGCTAGATATATGGCCTAAATATATATACTCCAATGTCATCAATTATATTGAGTCTGCCTTTTTTTTTTTTTACATAGCATTCTAAGATTTCAGTAAAGCTTGGAAGATATATTTTGATATCATTACATCTTCAACACATTCAAAACAGGATAATAACCCAAAATACACATTTTAGAGCAATTTGCCTGCTGTCATATGGTACAACACTGGCCTTCCTGCTCTGCCTCTAAGTGAAAACACTGACTAAAAGATCACAGAGATTCCTTGAAACTTGTGTTGTCTATTTCAGCGGGTCTGAATGATCCAGGCATTTCATTTCAGCATGTTTTTCTACTGTCCATTCAAACCTACAGCTACATATAAATTACACATCTAAACATAAAGAAATGAGTTATTGAAAATTCTGGATTTTAGTCATCTTATACCAATGTAAACCTGTCTTTTTATGTCTGTTATTCCTGAGGTCTAGGAAATATGTCATTGCACAAATTGTCTTGTGAGGCCAAAATTAGCTGCTGCTCTTTCTTTTAAGATATTAACTGCTTAATAATTTCCATGCATATACACTGACAATTAATAATTGCATTGCAATGACTTGGCTGTTTATAACCTGTAAATCAAAGCATTAGGTGTATGTAAATATCTTGACTTCAGTGGGAAATGGAAAGACGCTGCTTAGTAATAAAAGCTGTCTTATACAATTGGCAGAATGTTACATATCCTGTTTCCTTCTAAACACCATAAGGTCTCCTAAGCATTCACAGGGTTAGTGTTGGCTAAGCAGGCTGTTGCATTGCAGATTACAGAAAGCCTTGTACTTAAAATTATCATTTGAAATGAAACAGAACAAAAATTTTACCAAGTATCAGTAGGGCTGTGGCTTAGCCATTTGAAAAGCAAAGCTAAGGAATGGGGGGAAATCAGGGTAACATTTTGCTGAGAAAAGATTCAGAGTGGTTGAAACTATTTGACAAATAGTCTGAGTAGAAGCAAGACTCACAAATGTTTTCAACGCAATGTTGAAATGCTTCATTTTGAAAATGTCAAGTGAACTGGTTTGATATTTCAAAATGTTTTGGGCTTGTGCATTGTAATGGAAGCCGAGGAAATAAAAGGCCAAGTTCACCCAGCTATTTGAGGACTCTTACCAAATAATTGCCAGGAGATGTCTTGGCCCAAGCACATCTCAGTCTTCCTGCCTTCCAAGGGTGCCCTCACCCTTCCACCAGATGATGAGTGCTCTGATTCTTATCCTGACAAATGTTCCACTTTGCATGGTCAACTTGCATGCCATTGAGTAGAGAAGGAATCCTCACATCACAGGAGTTCATCCATATGCCAGAAGAGCCCAGATTTCTGCCCGTGCACTGAATTCAGCAAAGGCTGAACTCAGGACTCTGATGTCTCCAGGAACTGCGTTACCCCACAGCATCTGCTACTTTGTGATGCAACATCCTTAGGCTTCTCTTTTGCATGGAGTATTTAAATGTTATATGTTGAAGAGAGCAAAAGCAGTCATAAATTACATCTGGAATATCATTGAGTAAAAATCCTTAGGTGCCTAATTGTTTCCTTCTCTTTCTTAATTTCTCCAAAATGAACTTCCTTTAAACAGAGAAATTTTTGAAACTTATTTCACTTCTGTGTTTTGAGCAAGTCATCTGACAAGAAAAAATAATCAGTATTTTCACATTCCTCCTCCAGATGGTTAAATTTTCAGAAATCACAATATGACAATGAGTTGGAGTGATGGAAGTTGCTGGAATGTGTCAAGGATCAGAATTTCCCTTTACATCTCTTGGGTTGCTGTGTCAGTAGATGTAAGTCAGCATAGCTCCATTCCCATCAGTAAGGTGTACTGTTTTATACTGAGCAGGGGGTTGACTCACTGTATTTTGACTTCTATTAGGTAAATTAAGATTAGATCTGCTACTGAGTTTGGGGTTCCCCCCACTGATTTTAGTAAGTCCTTACTTACTCCTATGAATCTGCTTTTTTTAGAAAAGACATAACTACTTTCATTGACAAAGTGACATATACATGAACATAAGGTAATTAAGATTGCAAGTTTCTGGAAGACTGACATCTAGGATGGTAAGTCTGGTGCATTTTGAAAAATACTAATATTTGTTCTATATATATTTGTGTGTAAGTTGTGTATGGTTTTGTGCAAGTATTATTGTTAAAAAGAATGTTTTCTTTCCACCTCTCAATTGAAGAAGAAGAAAAAACACAAACAAACTTAAAGAAATTATATTAGTCTCCAATGGTGTGATCATATCACTAGCTCCTGTGAACATAAGACCGCTATAAGAATCTTATTTAACTTCTTTTTACAGGTGTCATCATCTACATCTGCATGGCTGAAGTCAAAACTTTTGTCGTCAATGGACTTCATAAAAACTGAGGAATTTATGTAAGTAGTATTTCAGATTATTTCACAATACTGTCAATCTACCATGTCCTCCCATCCTCTTTTAAAAAAATTCCCCCATTACAAGGGCCATTATCACTTTTATGAAAACAAAAAGAGGGCATATTTATTTTCCAAAATGTTCTTCAAGACTTTCATAAGGTTACTTCATAAAATGTTAGACTGCGCCCTTTGTCTTTTCCTCTCATCATTTCCATCTGCTGAAGAACTATGTGTGAAATACCAATAAATCAGAGTAACCATGGTGCAGCAGGCTGTGAAGAGCAGGCCACACCACTAAGAATCGAAAATCCTCCTATTTTCAACCCCACTGATGGTAGCATTGTACTCTTGCCTGATTAAAGTTTAAATATGTACCATGGTTCAAATTAAGATTAAAATGGGCTTTTCTAAATCAGGACCTCTTAACTGTTCTTCCAAAGTCCAATAAATTCAGAATACTTTGGATTACTTTCAATGCAGTTAAAGGTCAAACCTCTGAATGCCTGTTTAGGGAAAACTGGTTTTTATTAGCCAAGTATATAATTTTAGTTTTTTGTACTGAGACAGTCTTGTTAAATTATGTCCCATTACAGGGTTGCACAATTAAGAATTTAAGAGATGAAGTGAAGCCTTTATTTTTAGTACAAATCTTTGTTCAACTCAGTTTTGCATTATAAATATTATGCATAAATATATGTCAACTGTGACATTTTATGAGAAGATAACATATGATTCATAAACAAAGTATTAATTTAAATTTATCTTTTTTTATTAATGCCTTTATTGTTGTTTTTAGTGAGTTTTGTGACAATTTTTTATAAACTTCAACAATATCATGTGACTGAAATGAGCAGTACTGTTGAAATTAAAATATATCTAGAGGATCATGGCACTACTTTCATAGTATTTCTTCTACTTTCCCTTGAAGTCACATGTCAGTGTATAAGACTTTATTTTAATAAGATATGTTGGGGATGATGAAGTATTCATTGTTTGGTTTGTGATGGTTCATGTATGAATATTGTTTGAGAAGCTCTGTGCAATTTGGGGACTTTTTAACTCTCTTTCCTTGGATTTTGGTGCACAGCCTGCTACTGGCTGTTGCAGTGATTGTGCAAAACCTGTCCATGGTGGCTCTTGCCCGTCCTTGAGCCAGTCCCCACCTGCAGTTGTGAGCACAGGCCTCGTGTGAGATGGCAGAACTTGGGCTACAGGGCTGGGACTCAGATCTGCTTGGCTTTAGTGCTGGGCCAGCCAGTGTGTCCATGGAGCTTCCCCTCATGGGACTGCACTTTCCTGCCTCTCAGCAGAGTTATGGAGACAAAAATCACTTCAAGATAGTAAGATGCTTCATTTCTACTCTATTAAGGAACTCAAAAAACATTTCACATAAGGAACTCAGCCTCTTCTTAGCTATCGTAGACACTGATAAGTTGGTGCTCAAACTTTTCCCCTTTTCTCTGTGTTCAAACTTGGTATTCAGTAACATTTTTGCATGATGCCTGCTAACCTTAGGCCATTGAAGCGACACATCAACAGGAAGTGAAAAACAAAAATATGTCTCAAATCCATGTATTTATAAGCCAGTATCATAGACAAACAGGCAAGATACTAGCTTTGTGTAGGCTATTAATGTTTAGTTTTAAGCCATTGCACATTAATATCTTCTATTGGTTTTTTCTGCATATAGGAAGAATCATATTTTTGTTTAGTATCATAAAATACAAAGCATTTTTTTAATCAGTTTGGACAAAAAATCAGCAAGCTGGCTTAGTGTTTCTGGTCATTTTCCTCTGATTTCTTATTCCAGAAAAACCTAACAGATACAAACCATATATTTATGGGAAAATATTAGACACAGCTCTTTGGTCTCCAATTTTGGGGAATGCAGACTAGCTAATTAACATGAGTCTCACTCTGACAGAAAAATCTCTAAAGCTCATTATATCTTAGTGTGTTGCTTTGAAGAGGCAAGTGCTGCATAAGCATCTTTCAGATGCACTTTCCATACAGGAGAGTTTGAAAATGTGTAAGCCATGGGAATCTTGCACTGCTCTTGCCTGCCCTTACTCTCCAGATTTGCAAGTGAGGCATTGTCCACAACCACTGACTGTCTACAGTTTTGAGACAAACTTTAGCTCATTCCCCCCAGCCCCTAACCAGGTGCAGAATTTATATCCCACCTCCTGGCCTTGAGGCAGGAATGCTCCCCAGTGAGCTCTCCTGACACTATAGTACATCCTGCCACGACTTTTAACATCACTAGAGACATTTTTTCCCCCAAAGGAAATAATGACTTGCAGTAAGACAGCTTGTTGTGAGATCTTCTTGGAAATCCAAACATGTGGCAATTTACGAGTGTCAGCAGAATTTTTTAGACTTGTGTGGCAGTACGTGCTGTGTGTTAGATGTTGGAATCTGACCCTTCGGCTTTGCCACAGTGGTGTCCCAGGAAAACCATGGAGAGTTGTCTCTGCTTTCTTTTCTATTTACTTTCTTTCCCTCATATTCTGCAATATAGTCTACCTATATATCAATTTGTACGTGTTCTGCCTGTAGACTGTTTTTCACAATCTGAAATCTTGCCTAAGACCTTTTTATTTTATCTGATCAATCAATTTTGAAATTTTTGTTTTTCTTTGTACAATTCATGCTTTCTTTATGAAATTCTTGACTAACTGAAATAGAGTTGTAAAGTAAGAGGCAGAAAATGGTGAAGGTGATAAATGTATTTTTTCTTTCTCACCCCAATCTTGTAACAATTAGTATTTTTTAATAAGAAAAGATTTTTTTTTCCTACAAATGATGAAACTTGATTTCTAAAATCCAATTTTAATACCTGTATTCTGCCTAACCGGATCTGAAAGCAATATAGATCTCAAGCTGTTTCACGACAAAACAGTCTTTGCATTCAGCCTTGAGCAAGTGAAACAGGGTTTCTGATTATTCCTATTAAGAACAGCATAAATAAACCTGAGCATACTGCCGTGTAATGTTCAAGTAGAAAATAGTCTTATTACAGACTGGCTTGTCTGAAATTTGGGTTTGGCATGTTTAACATGTTTTACATCATCAGTTTTTGTTACAGCTGTTGGCACTAGACTGCAGTATGATTGAGAGGTTCTGATGACCTCAGCTTCTGCAGTTTATTAAGTCATCCAAACAAAAAAGAGAAGTTCTGTCAAGTAGCTTGCTCACAACATCTGCCTTACCTGTATATTTTTATTGTCTAGTATAATTGCAATTTGAATTTTAAGTGTCTATCAGTGAGGGAAAGAGGGAGAAGAGAAAGCTCCTATTCTATGGCTGAAAGGAAAGGGAAAAAGATGCCTTGGCTGCCATCTCTACTGAATACATAATGAAGGGCTAAGAAAATAACCTTTCGATGGCCTCAAGACTCAGTCCAATTAATAATATAAGTGTGTTTTCATTCTGAAGATCAGTAGCAGTCAATTATTATGAATACAGGTATTGCTGAAATTTCATAGAGAGGCAGAAACATGTATTGCATCAACTGCAAGAAACAGTGAGAGTAATGTATTCATCTGAAGGAAGCAGATTGGTTTTATGAAAGTACTTTTCCCTGGGCCGGTGGTGTATCCAGTGTCTCCTTGTTCTCTGCTAGAATCCAGATGGTTCTGCATTGCAGAGAGAACAATGCCATTTTAACAGCAGTTGATTATTTTTTCAGAATTGGAGATTTTCAGAGAGCTTTTTCCTCAGTTCTCAGCTGACATAGGGCTGATAGTTAGGACACATGATAAATGACAAAATTTGAAAACTCGAAGGCTTTATTTTTTCTAAATCAGATGAAACTTTTTTGACTTCCACAAATCCTTGCAGTGTGGTGGCAAAACTGATGGTTTGAGCCAGGTTGAAATTAGAGTGAAAACAGCTTTCCTGTTGGCACTTCAACACATCTGTCAGTCAAGTAGGCTTTGGCACAGTGGAAAAAGAGAAGACCAAAGCAACATTAAGCAAGTCTGGTGATCCCCAAAACCCTGTTAAAGCAGAAGTCAGTAAGATTTGGCACAGTGGAGAGTGTGTATCAGTTTGATTCCCCACCCGTGGTGCCTGGAGGTGCCTGTGTGTGGCTGCAGGGCCCCGGGCTGATCCCTGGGCCTGGCTCTGCCCTCCGAGGTGGGGCAGTGCTGAGGATCACATTCAGAGGGCAGGAAAGTGTTTGGAGACGGAATGCACCCATTTTCTTTTCCCTTTGGAAACTGTAACATAGCATGTAATGCCTGTAGGTGTTAGTACCAGCTGATTCTTACATTTTCAGAGGAAGATTACCTGAGGTCAATAGTGAGAACTTCATGAGGCCTACAGAGACCAGCCTGGTGAGTGGTCTCTGGCTGTGTCTGATCACTCTGTACATTGCCTAAAGTACATTGTGTCGTCTCTTCTTGGAAAGGTCAGCTCACCTGGATTATCTGATGCTGGCCCTGAGAAGTTATGGTAAATGTGTCTTCCTGGCATGCAAAGCTATGACTAGATACAAATATGAGATACAGCTAAAGCTAACTGCAGTTCAGATAACATCTTGTAATCCCTCTGCCATGCCTCCGAGCTCATCCAGGGACTTTGCATTTGTGTGTGTGTAAATCCAAACAGACCACTCTGAACGGGCAGTCAGTGGCTTTGGGTTCCAGTACCAGCACTCAGCACATTGCAGACTTCAGTGCTTCAGTGAGACTTGATCACATTCTAGAGATCACATATAGAAATGTAGCTTGCTCTTTTCTTACAGAGCAAAAGGGCGGGTCAGAGTACTCAGAGTCATGACATGGAAAGGCCTATTTTCTCTTAAATTAGGAATTTGCTGTGTTGTAGTTTGGACTATCCTATCACCATCAACAAAATATTGGCATGAGCCACTAAAATGACAGTCTGCTTGGCTGGATCTCAGTCTGGGGGACTTTGCAGTGATGCTAGCAACTCAGAAGTGCACCAGAAGTTGGTTTAAAGTACTGAAAAGCAGCGTGTAAACAGTGAGCAAACACATGAGTAAATGGAGAATGAAGTTGTCATCAGCTGTCCTTCCGCGGAAGCAGGAAAATGCATGTTTTAAAATGTGGCTAGTAGCAGGACTCTCTTTTATTTGCTGCCTCAGTGAGTAGCCAGCTTTCAGAAATCCCAAGCTTATCATTTTCAAGTCCATAGTAGCAATATGTCTGTTTAAGCTGCCTCAGAAATAACCCTTATGGAAAATAATGAAAAAAAAAAGTCACGCTGTCCTTCAAGACAATATTTTCCTTGTGGTTTTAATTCAGCTCCTGGTCAGAAGCTAATGGGATTTCTTTTCCTTTGACTTCCATAATCTTTGAATCCAGTCTTTAGCATGCACAAATTCATGAAAAGCTAAGGAGCATGTTTATTCCCAAAGTGAAGCAGTCTTACAGGCATTTCTCTTTTTCTTCTAAGGCTGCCCTTTTCTCTTTGGAATAAAGATGTGGGCACTAGGCCATGTTTCAATGTCTGAGACCATCTGCCAATGCAAACTGAAAAAAATTAATTATGAATGGTGTCTTCCCATGCTAAATCATTTATTGTAAAGGAGTTTTTCAGCTTGTTTGTAATGGCTGTAGCCTAAGGGTGCACACTGTATAAATTGCCTGATTACAGGATACAGAACACTTCTAAATAGGCCTCAGATGATTAGGAGAGGGGAAAGAAATTAAAAAGGCCATTTCCCTTTAGGTATGCAAATGGATTGCAGAACAATAGACAAAGATATGAAAGACCATGATAAAACATACCCCCTTTTCTTTTACCTTAAATGATGTACTAGGCAAGTAGCAAGCTTCATTACATGTGTCAGCTGAGATGTGAGTTTTTTCATAATTGAGACAATGCTGTTGCCAGATAGTGCATGTTAGATTTCAAGATAAAGTACCAGGTTTTGTGTCCTCAAGCAGTTTGGGGTTTGCTGCCTAAATCTGTCTTAGGAATGGTTGCATTCTGACCTTGGTTTAATTTAACTCTGCCTACTTTAGCCTCTTTTGAGTTACCTCTTCAAACAGAAAGGACTAAATTTGCTTTTGTCCCACTAGATCCTCCTCTCAAGTCACAGTGACGTGTGTGCCTCTCCCAAACAGCCAGTGCTGGTATTTTACTGCCTGTTTGAAGGTAGCTGGGTGTGTTTAGACAGTTCAGTGAGGGGCAGGAGCCATCTCCCAGTCTGTCACACCCTTACACGTATCTGCACTCCCTCTTTCCCATACCCTCACACATACACATCTGCATGGGACAAGTATCTGCTATTTCCTGGGAGCCTGAATATTTGGGCAAATAAAAATTTAAGTTTCCTGGTACTAAAGTAACTTGAATGTCTTAGCAGTCAACAGCAGCTCCAAGGGGACTGAAAGGTGAGAGGTGATAGATAATGTTGCCTTTAACTGTTGCTCTCCCATGACACTTAGGGCCCCTTGGAGTTAAAGTGACTACGGAAATTGGTCAGAAGTGGGTGCTTAACAGCTACAGTCCTTTGAAAAATTATACCCCTATACTTCCACATTGCTGTGTCTCAAGTGTGCAGCAGACAGGATACTGACAATCACCAGATGGAGTTTAAAATTCATAGTTTTTTAAATAATAGATTTTTAGAAAACTTTTGAAATCTTGTTAGTCTGCTATATTAAGCATTTTAGGTTAAGATTCTCCTTATAAGTATGAATATGTCAAAAGTAGAAAAAGTAGAATCCCAAAGCCAGTGTGAGCTGAATTTTTTGGATAGCCAAAGTTAGAATTCTCCCATAATTATAAAAGGCCAGTACCTGAACATAAAATTTGAATCTTGTTCTAAACCTGAAAACCTCTCACTATTTAATCTGCCTGTATTTTGCTCAATTTCTTACAACATCAAGTTTGCAAGTTTGGCCAGAGGAAGCTTATGTGAGCAGAACTGTGTGTTACAGTCATGAGGAGCTCAGCCGCACATGAGAACCAGAGATATTTTTGTGAGTCTCTCAAAGAAAAAATCAAAATCGAGATTTAAAAGTTAATCAAGTCTACATTTCTTTTTAAATAAATATTTTGTTTTTCTTAAGACAAGTGAGCAAACAAGGAGTTCAAAATATTCTCCACATATGTGCACTGTCTGTATGGTCCCGTCTGCCCTACTTTCTCTGTCTGGTCTTTGTCCAGAAAAAAATCTATCCGTAGATGCACCTTACATGTAGAGCCCAATCCTCTGATCCAAATGTTGAGTCCAGGACTGTCCTTACACCCTTTTGGAATCTGTTGATCAGTATTATATCTTCCTCTGCTTAAGTCAGGCCACCAGGTCAGCCTTCAGCTCCTTGCAGTGGGCAGTTCTTCTCTCAGTCAGATGCAAGGCAAAAAGGAGTGGAGAGGGGGAGGGTAAGGAGAATTTTATGATACAGTCATCTGGGGCTTGCAAGAGCTGTAAATTGGGATTTAGAGTGATATCACTATTCTTTCATTTATTTCACCAAGTAACAAGGGAAACAGCACTTTAAATGTAGTACTAATGAATAAATAATGCACTCATTTGAAAGCTGGAGTTGAGACTGAGGAATATATCCAGTATTTTTTAGTGAGGCTGAAGTTCCATTAGTGTGCCAGCTCAGAGGGAGGACCCATGCAGGGAGATGCACTTGATGCCAGTGTGGCCCTGCCACCTGCCCAAGCCACAGGGAGGCAAGCCCAGCTGTTCCTCCCACATTTCTGCTGGCAATTCCTGTGCTCTCCAGCCATTGTTGAACTTTTTTCACCTAAGGGATGTGACAAAAAGAATGTTAGGCTAAAATTTGTTTGAATCTGTGTTCTCTTTTATTTAGCATCCACACACTGCTTGCCTCAGGCTCGGGTTTGATTGTATCCTGTGAGGTCCTTGGCCTGCTAGAACAAAGCACAGTGAGGGATCACCAGTCCCTCTAGGGAAGCTCTGAACACTTTCAGTGCCCTGTGGCCATGTCCTTGGGCTGTTTGGTGAACTTTGCATACATAGCTGTGGTTCCTTTGGTTATCAACCTACAGTCACTGCAGTACTGTGTAAAGTTTCTGGATTGGCTGAAACACTATCTGGTCCTCTGAACATCAAAGATGTTTAAGGAGCAAAGCACTTAAAAGTTTTCTGTCCTAATAGTTCCTTCTTACTTCATTCTGTCCATGTTCCTTTGCAGTTCTTTCCAAGCAATCATCCTGGGATTGTGCAGACCTGTTTACAACCATCTCTTAGTTGCCCAGTGTTTCTCTCTTGGTTCAATTACAGCATGAACAAGCTATAATTTATTGCCTTGTGCACCTCCAAATATGCTATTGCTGACTATTTTTCCTAACAATTTGAAAACACTGTAAAAATCTGTCATGTGCATATTTTCTGATTTTAATATGCCTAGCTAATAGAATCTGGAAAGGTCTAGAAACTGTGATGAATATTTCTGTTGTTTTGGAGGAATGCCTTCCACAAACCGGAGTTTGTGGAATTTCCCCTCTCCACTTCTGTGGATTATAAATTCTTGATGAGTATCTGAGAACAGGTCACAAAGGGATGAAATCTGTGAAAGATTATTGATTTCTTTAAGAAATGAGGAAATTTGTAAGCCGTGACATGCACTTTAATATTGGTCCTGTCTGGCAGATCAGCTGCTTAGATCAGTGTTCTCTATGGATGTAGTCATTTCAGGATCCCTATCATCCTTCAGACATGAAAAATTATTTTTAAAATGCATGTGTAATAGACTTAATTTTTATAAAATTAGTATTTGCAGTTAGCATCAACAAATACATTTCATTTCATTTGATGTTTGTGTTTTTCCTTGTTCCTAACTATTAGATAGATGAAAAGCTTTGAATCCAGTTTGAAATATGGTATTATATATCCTACATTAGGTATCTTTGAAATAGCATGTGTGGGTGTTTATGACAGTTTTGAAGATTGATGATTGACAGTCACTCCCATAAAAAGTAGTAATATGAAGAATCACTTGTTTCAAGAATGCTGAGAACATTCCTTACTTTGATATTTTTCCTTCTTTTCTGAAACCTGCAAAATGGTTTTATTTTTAAGAATAGGAAAATGAACAAAAAGATATTTCATTAGGTTAATCTGCTAATTTTTTTATTTTACTGCCTGATATAAAAAATCAACTTATGTTCTGCCTCCTAATGTCATACAGAGTCCTTTTCCAGGTCTTGTTTATTGTAAGCTCAATACTACATGATCCTTTCTACTCCACAAAACCTCAGCAAGGCAAAGCAACCAGAAAATTGATGTAAGGAAAAGGTGATTTTGTAAAGCAATCCCTTCCACAGTGAGTGTGAAACCCAGCAGAAAATCATGTCCTCAGAAGGGAGGGATATCACCATTCTTGGGATAAATGTCACAGAGTTTTGGACTCTGAGGAAGCCACAGCACCAGAGCAGCTGCCTGGACAGCCACCTCCTCTGGGAGTGTAGCAGCTCCTGGGGCAATGCTCAGCCCTGCAGGATCCTCCTCTCCCCTTTCAGGGTGACACAAGCCCCTGACTCTACTCTGTCATTACATGTGATGATATATATTGTGGGCATATTGCTTAAGATTGAATGGAATCTTAAAACGCTTTTTCATTTATTAAATTTTTAGGTTTGTGGCAGCAATTACCCTTCCCTCCCCACTGAGTTTGTTGCTTTTTAGGTTTCAGATTGTAGGAAGGAGGGGAGTGTATTAAGGATCAAAGCAAAAACTGAGGATGATATGTGCATTAAAATACCTTTGTTATCCATTGTGGGACTTTTACAGGTAAAATGAGTTTATATCATAATGTTTAAATTTCAGTCTTTCTAATGTTTAGACTAAGTTTTTTTGTTTACTCCTCAAGTTTCTGGTGGATTCAACTGGCTTTGATACAAAACAGTCAAAGATTTTATCTTGTCTATTCCAGGGTAATCTTCATTAAAGACTTTTTTTTTTTTTTGCTAGTCATATAACCCAAAATTATATAACTAAAAAAAAGAAAACTATGTAGCTTATAACAAATGCTAAATTATGTGCTTTAATTTATAAAAATAAATTCCTTTTTCATGGGTTTATCTGTGAAGATGTAGATCTTGTCCATCAGTGTTGTGCTTAAATTGCATCGTGTGCCATTGATAGTACTCACATGGCCTTCAAGGAGCATTGGCTCGTGATGCTACAGGGGGCTTGGAGGGAGGTCAATTAATTTTCATTTTGTGGATATGGAGGGGAAAGACACTGATCTGCAGACTGCTCCTGTTCAGAATGCTGACAAATGAGATATTTATCTGGTGGAAATAAATACAGCTCTTTCATGCTTCCTTACAACAGCTTAGCCTATAACATACCAGATTTTTAAAAAGTAAACAAGTCCGATTCCAGGGCTTGAAAACTATTCTTTTCATGAGTGAATCATGTGTTTAGCAAGTAGAGAATATCTGCTCACCTTTTTAAAGATATGTAGATATACTTCTATAAGGAGATAGAAGACTGCAACTACTTTATAGGTGTAATAGAAATGTAGGTAAATTTCAAGCTCTGCCTTTGCCCTGCTTAAACTGTAATTCCTATTCAACCTCTGACAACATGCCTGACCAGAACCTTCACCTTCCTCAGAAAGTGTTTTATTTAATACCTGATGAAAAAAGAGGATCTCTAGGATCATAAAAGTAAATTGTCAGCATGAAAACAGCGAAGATATTTTCTTGTTGCCTTACAGAACAGATCACTTCTCAAACTGTGCATCCAGGCAGAGAAGTAAAAGGTAAGACCTCTATTGTGTACTTGTGTCTCTTAGCCTAATCTTTTCCTGTTTAAAAAAGGGGGAGTGATAGCACTACAAATAATATGTTTTTAAGGTTTTCTAAGTCCTATTTTTCAACTGACTTGGGTATACGTAGTTGCTAATTAGAGGGAAATTCTGTGTAGGGCTCCTCATGTTACCCAGCTCACAAATAATGACCAGGCTATGCAGAAATGAAATGTTCTGCTCATTTCATGATGAAGCAATTGTGCATCTTGCAGTCTGAAAACCTTTATGCTTATATGCTTACTATATACAGTAAAAAGCACTTTATATTTCTAGGTCACAGGTACTTTAGAACACATTTTGTGAACAGGAGCAAAATGCCACCATTTTTGCTAGCTCCTGGATGATAGTTCTGTGTGTTTTAATAGGAAAAAATGTGGTATTGTGTTGAAATATTGACAAATAACTTGTGAAAAAACTTAGTTAGTGTTGTACTCTGAATGGGATGTTGTCCTCCCATCATAGTAAGACTTCATCATAGTATGAATCACTCAGCAGGCCTGAAACAACAAATCTCAGGTAGCACATACCTTTACATTTCAGAAGAGTGACAAACATGGTGTTTTACAGTGCTGTGCATGACTGATGATGCAGGAATAAGTAGGAGTAGGAAGTACACTGGAGTTATAAAGGTGTTTTAAATGAAACCTCAAAAGCAATCAGCTAGTGGATTTTATTTTCTGGTTGTTTTGTGCTTGAGAGAGTGGGAACAAAAACCAGGCATCATTTCAATCCTCATGACTGTACTTTCCTGGCATGCATTTATGCAAGGACACAATTTATTTTTGTTTCTATGTTTGAAAACTAGGGGCTTAGGTTTACCTGGGTCATCTGCATACATTTTTACAAACCAATGCCAGTGTAAGGTTTCCTTCTGGAAAGACTGTTCACTGGCAAGGCTCGAGCTCTGCAACTCTTTTCCCGTCAGCTTCTGCGACATGTTTGTGAATTTAGTGTCATAAGATACACAAAAACTGGTGGGGAAAAGATAACCTTAGATAAAGTTTCTCTATCTCTCATGTAGCACAACTGATTTAGGAGACTGTTGCCAACCTCACATCTGCCACCAGCATTCCATAAAAGCTTTTGAACCCAGATCAGTTTACAACAAACTTTATAGTATGGCTTCATAAACAGTTCCGGTGGTACAACTCAGAATGAAATAAATTGCACAGGAGATGGGAGCAGTATCCCAGTGCAAGAGACTTCCTTTCGGGAAATTGAGCTGAAGTGGGCTCCCACTGATCCTGTTGGTTACTTCCACTGCCAGCAGAAACATGGAAAGGATGCTGGAGCTGTTTCTGCAGTGTTGGACCATGGGCTGGTACATAAGAGCACCTACCTGCAGGCTGAACACGGGCTCTCTTATGCACATTGATCTTTGGCTGATCTGCTGTACTTGAGTGTCCATGCATACCAATCCTACGTGTGTTAAGAGGAGTTATGTGTTTGGTAATAAACCTAAAATTATGTCTCTGTATTCAAATAGGTGAACACATACTATTGACACAAAGAAATTCTACCAGGCACATTTTTTTAATACTGATCATTTCGCATGCTCATGTGAAATGTCTCAGTCGAGTTCTAAGAGAGGCGTCTTCAAATGTTCTCAGCTTGATTTTTCAGGCTATACTACTGGACGAGATAGACTAAGCAGTTTTTGAAACAGGAATTTTCCTAAAGTAAACTTTGTGACTTTACATGCACTCTAACTAAAATCGGTTTAGAATCTGATCAGAAATGAAGCCTGTTGCTAATGCAGTTCTAGTATCTATTTTCTCTAGAGCTGGAAGCAACTGTGAAGGTTCCCTGACTTTACTGTTCTTCTACAGATTTCTGTGAGGCCATTTCTGTAGATTTCAGCACAGAAGAGGATTAACTGCAGCACAGGAACAGAAATGAACAGTCAGTGTTTAAAGGAAATACAAGAACTTCTATGTCTTACTGTCAGAGAAAAATGTCAGGTAATTACACCTTGAGCAACACCAAGATTGCATTTCAGTGATTATTAAGACAACAGATATCTTTGAATTTGTTTCTCAACTGTCTCTTGCCTGTAAAAGAGTGAGTTTATTGTCAGATTCACTAATGACTTTAAACAGCCTTTATGCTGTTTAATAGATCTGCTATAACTGCAGGAAAACTGAGACCTTAACCAATGAAGGTGTTGGGGCCTGGACTTCAGCAAAATCATTCATTGACACAGTGTGAATGATGTATAATGTGCCTGTAGCACAGAAACTGTTCTTTGAGTGGCTAAAGCCTTTTGTTTTGGGGTGAAGAGTGGGGCTTGGGGGTGGGGTTTTTGATAAAAATCATCCAGTTCAAGTGTGTACCTCATACATTAACAGTGTCTGAGTTAGAACATCTTATGACTGTGCAGAGATGTTTTCCCCCCTAGAAAAGAAAGACCCAAATTCTAGAGTCTCCCAGAAGTCAGAGACACAATTGGTATCTACTAGTGGCATTTATGATCACTCGATTGAAACAAATTGATCAAAAAAACCATTTTTCCTTCTTATAGCTGGAAAGTTCTGGCATTAGCATGGGTAAGTAACACAAGTTATAGCAAAGAATTTCTTAGGAACTGTCCTTTTCTCATTTGTATATATGTACATATGCACTGTTGTACCTTGGCTTTCAAGCATCATGTGTTTGTTTAAAAGAAAAGAAGGCGCTCCTTGAAAATCAGTTGTCAAACAAAGTGCCTGAATTCTAGCTGTGCAGGACTCCCAAAAGAGCAATCCTTGCCATTTTGTATTATGGAAAAGCCTAATTCTGACACACTGCTCTGTGTAGCCTTGTCCACACACTGAAGCAGCCTGAATTAATTCTCATGTTAGAATCAATCAGCTTGGGAGTTTTCCTGAAGGCAGGTGTTTCAAAGTGCATGCAGTTTTAATGAAAAGCGAAGATAGCTGTTTTCAAGTGTGTAGACCTAGAAAGAGAATTTCCCAGAGGCTGCTGTACATATACTAACCCATTAACAGTTAAAAAAGTAAGAGTCTCTCCAGTGTCAAGCATGTCTGGTAAACCAGCTTTACAAAGACGAGAAGCTTGTCTCTGATCAGCTCTCTTTTCCCCTTTGTCTGATGCTGTCATGCAGGCTCAACACTAAAATATTGTACTTTGTGGGTTTGCTGTGACACCGTTTGTCATTTTGGTGTTATCTAGTTACTCCTTGACTCTTTGTTCTCGCTGAATGTTGTTTCTCATTGTGATGGATTTGGTCTTCTTCATTAAGAAATTAGGAAAGGACTTTAGTGGAATTAGACAGCTAAGCATAATACAAGGAATTTTCAAATCTTAGGAACTTGGTGTGCATGGTTCACTAATACTGAGTATTAGTATCTGCATTGTGCTTGTTTAGCTGAGAGACTAATGAGGGAATGTTTGAGAGAGGTAAGATTCTATGGGGACAGACTGTCCTTAGACTTTGTTTATATTTATTTAGTTAATAAACTCACATAATAAAACAGTTTCTGTCTACATAAACTGTTTTCAGAAATTACTTTGAGAATATCCATGTAAGGTGAGTTTGGGTGTAGATGGGGACAAATCAGTACTTCAAGCATGCCATGTATATTCTAAGATTAATAGGAAAATCTTTCGGTGTGGTCCAATTGCATCATCGATGCACCCTGCCTATTGAGGCAACTTGCTTTTGCAGCTGTTTGATATAAATTCCTCGCATATGTCTTAGTCCCCTTGGTTTATTTTTATAAACAATAAATAGCCCAACATTCCTGCAGTGTTTCCCTTCCCTCGGACAATCCCATGGAGCCATTTGCCATGAAGGCGGTGGCTGAGATTAGTGGCGTTTGCACAGATGGCGGCCATCGTTTGGGAAATCTCATAAATAGTGGAACACGTGGACTTTTTCCTCCCCCTTCAACATGATCACAATAGATTATGAGGGCCTACAAATCACTACCAGATGATATTAAGTTGCTTTGATAACACTCTGGGTCCCTTCCGGTGTGATATTTTTCTTCATTAGAAAGGATAGCTCAAGCACACCAAATCCTCTTACTCTTTTCTCAAAATTTATAGATCTCAGTCTCTAAACTAATTGTTAGTTGCACAGCATGCCTTAAGCTGTGCCCAGACAGAGCAATTACATCCCCCAGCCCTGATTAAAGGCACAGAGGAAACAGAAGTGCAAAGAAAATGAAACACTCTTGGCTGTTTGGGCAGGATGTCATTGCTGTTGTTTGCCTTTTTTGACATTTGTTGATAAAAGTGAGAAAGGAGGTCAGTTATCCATCACTGACCCTTGTTCAGTGCCAAAGATGTGACAGGCTTGTCTCAGGCTACTGACTCCGTTTATGAAATTATAAACAAAAAGGGGTTTCTAGGCCAATGTACTTCTTTTCTATTAGCAGCTCAAGAATTTCTCAATTTTCCCCTTGCTAAATTATATAGCTTTTTGTGTCTTTTAAACTCATTTGCTTCTGCATGTCTGCCTAAAACTACAAATATATTTGTTCATGAATGAGCAGGGCTGTACAATTATAAAAGCTCCACAAATTACCTTGAACAAGGGAAAACTCATATTCAAATATTTCTGCATATTCAGGCATTTCTTATAAAATGTTTCACACCTGTATAGCGCTGCTTTTAAAAGTTGTGCTTTCCTCTTGTGATTTACAGTAACTGTATTGCTGACAGCGTGCTTTAACAGTCAAAGTCAAGATTTTCAAAGGAAAATGGGAGAACGCTATTTGCTTTCACCCAATATCTGAGGTAATCATGCTCAAGTTTGTAAATGTGAAGTGGAAGTACATGCTTTTAAAGTGCTGAAGTGGCTTAAAAATCAGATAGAAGACAGCAGCAAATTTCTTGCATTAAATCTTAGCTTGTGTTTTCAGTGATGTCTCTGCTAATGTTTTTAGTCTGCTGGGAGTTATCTATTTCATAGAGCAGTTTGTGGAAGAGGCACTGTATTGTAGTTTAAATATTTTAGCCAGGACTGCCAGACACTTCACATTTTGAAGTCGTTGTTCAGCCAGTTTCTCTAATTGCTTTACATGATACACTAACACTGCTTCATACTAAACAGATGAGTTGTACAAAGAATCAAACCATAATCTCATGGGAGTCTATAAGGAGTCAGAACAAACAGCTTAAATATTTTTGAAAGTAAAAATAATTTTTTTTCCTAATTTTTTTCACTTCATATTCTGTTTTCTCCCTTTAAGACACAGAGGGATTTTCTATTAAATGTCCACACCCACTCCCAATGTTTAAATATCTGATATAGTCAGATGTCCACAATTGTCCATGAGTAATGGTGGTAGTTGTTGCTGTCCTTCGTGTCCGTGTACCACCACTGAACGGAAGAGAAGCTTTCAGCAGTCACTGTCTCTTAAAATGACCAAACATCAAAGAAGTTCAGTGAACTTGAAATTATATCAGGAAGTAGATCAGACAAAATCTTATTTGTGTGCATCTGTAGTTTCCCCAGTTCCGTGCTTTTAAGTGGATTTAGTTTCAGATATTCTGGCTGTGGAAACTGTACACTTGCAAAGCTACAGGTCACTCCCCCATGAGCCTTGGTCCCATGGACAGTTTTATGATTGCTGTGAAAGGCTGACTGATCAGGTATGAGTAGAATAATACAGTAAATAAACAGCATGTAATAAATTAGAGCTTCTCACTTTAAAGTCTTTGTTTAACCAGTTTTTTAATTGCTTTATGTGATAACACTGGCACAGATGGCTTCATGGTACAAAGATTGGTTGCACCATGGATCAAATCTATAATCTCATGCTGGTGGTAAAAAGTAAATACCTAAATAAATAAAAACAAGCAAAACAAACTATTTAAACAAAGTGCTTATGGCCTAGGATCCCCACAAAACTGCTCTAACTAATGATTGAACATTGCCAGCATGGGAGTAAGTGTTTTAAGACCCTACAGAGGAAAGCAAGCATAAAACCTTGTATTGAATTCCCACAAGAAGCAGTGGTGAGCAGAAACCTATTTTCAGGTTTAGTGAGTTTCTATCCTTCTCAGATAATCAGAATTATAAAGACTGATTTAAGATGATATTTCTAAATGCAGATTGCCTCATGCTTGAAGTGATCCTTAAGCCAGATCCCATGCAGAAAAGATATGCCCCCATCTGACTGTGTTTTTACCAGTCACCACTAACCAGTGTTGCTGGAGAAGCCCTGAAAAAAAAAAAAATTCCAGTAGCCTTTTTTCAAACCTTAGCTGACAGATAGAGCTGTTGAGAGATGTGAAGGGGGGATTCCTCTTTTCTTGGCCAAAGCCCTCATAGATTTTCCCTGTATTCCTTTCTATAGCATGCCTATATATGTGTTGATCTGTGCAGCTCAGAAATCACAGAGCGGTTTTTTGGTAGACAGAGGGAATGAAAAACTCTGTTTTCTCTGTTCCCTTGTTGTTTAAGAGCCTTACAAGAAAAAGGAAATCCACTTTGACATTCTATTTTCAAGCTATCTATAAATTATTTTCTGGAACATTTCCTGAAATAAACAGAATGCACAAGGTCTGACAGCTCTCCACATGTGCTTTTGGTGCAATGGGTGAATGTAACTACTGTTCCTGTAAGACAAGGCAGAAGTGAGACATTACATGCCATGTGGGAGAGGCTGTTAACAAATTGGTGGAAATGGTTACGGTTTTCAACTTGTCAAGCATCATTTTCTTAGCTTGATGACACCTTGTAAGACCAATAAATAATTTATGGGGTATCTAAATGTTTCAAATAGGAGTTTAAGGACTGGAGGAAAGAGGTCTAGGGTCTCATAGTTAATCCTATTCGAGCAGCTTCTTATTAAAACAGCCCTCCACAAATTGATTACAGCTGCAATCCCTTTTAAGAAGGATTATTTAAAAATCCCAATTATAAAGACTATTTGTAAAGAGTAAAATACTTAGTGTCAGTTTTGCGTGGAGACTGTGGCTTGACTCTGTTGGCAAAGTGGGTTATCCTTTTCCTGCCTTTCTTTTCAGGAGAATCTGCTCAGAGTGGGCATTTCAAACAGTGGCTTTAACACAGTTTCTGCGAAGGAGTTTAGTTTCTTTTCTTGCCACTCGTGTTCCCTGGCTGCCTCTGCTGGCCCACCTCTGCTAAGCTATGGCTTGGCCTTTGCCTCCTTTTGGCTCTTCTGCTCAATTTCATCTGACACATGGAACTGATATTTAAAGTCCAACTGAATTCAGGACTTGATCCTGAGATCTTTTAATAGTGTTTCCCCCAAAGGTCACATCTTCATTCTCAGAATTCCTATATACAACAGACAGTAAACGTGGGTCTGATGGAAACAAGGGGCTAATATAGCAATGGTTTGTCTCAGTTTAGGTCCCTAAGACTACTTCTAAAAAGCTTCTTTGAACCATTCTGATGACATAAGCAGTAATAAACTCACTGATGAGCACAGTTTCACAACTATTTTGCAACTCTGGAACCGTGCAAAGGAACAAGGACAGGTCAGTGGGTTTAATTCTGTGGTCTATATCCAGAAACATTTATAAAAATCTGACTATGCCATTTTATTTTAAAATATTCTAGTGAGTTCAGAGGGGTTCATATAATACATTGTGACGGTAAGACTGGTTTTCTTACAGCTAACCTATATAACACATCACGTTTGCCTTTTCAAGTAGGGTGACATCAGTTGTACTCTCTCAAACAAGTAATGCCCGTTCTGAAACGTCGCTCATCAGAGACTGTTGCTTGAACTGCTGTGACAAAGCTTATTTTCTTATGGCAGTAATGTTTGAAAGAGTGTGTATTAAATAAATACTTAAGAACAGTCTTAGAAGCAGAGTTGTAAATTTGTAAACATTAAGTTTACAGAGAGTACTTAATCAAGAAACTGAACACTTAGAGATTTAGTCAGGAGCAGAAACATACCCTATAGCCATTTATCTAATCAAAATTAACCAAGTACTTACAGCATGAATGCTTGTAATGAGCTGCTTGAGAATAAGCTGGCAACCACAAATAATTCTCTGAATACAAATACTCTTTCAAGGAAAAGCTGAACTGCTTCTGAGCAGCTAGTGAATAGAAAAAACAAAAAACAGGTGACATTTACCAAATGCACTCTGTATTTCACCCAGTTTTGCTGACCATGACAAGACTGATAAAGACAAACAATACTTTCTTTCATAGATAAAGAAAAAGGGAAGATGAAAGATGCTAGACTGGGCAACTTGTATTCAGGTCTCCATTTGATTACGCACTCACCATTCTGTTCTAGCCTTGCTGCTTTACCCTCATGTTTTATTCTGAGATCTTAGGGTTACATTTTTCAAGGCTGAAATCAACTCCAGTTAATTTTAGCAGGAGTTAAATGCAAACCTTAGCATTCCTGTCTGTGCTCATATTTACATGTTGGTTCCTGTAGGTAGTAGCAGTTGCCTACTTCAGCTTGGCATTGGGAGGGTCCATTGATGATGTACAAGCATGGGAGTAAAATATTTCAGATCTGGCACGTGAGAGCAATTCTCCTACTGGGCAGGTATGATTAGCACTGTGCCAGGTTGTTCATTCTTGTGCTTATGCCCTCTTCTTTTAAATCACTGTATGGATACAGAAAAATCTTTTTCATCAAACCACAGAAAGGTCTGACTATTTGAAGTCTTTTGAAGGGTGAATTTTACTTTGCTATCATTTTCCAAGTCACATTAGGGCAAGAAACACATTAAAAAGGTTATTTGTATTTTTTTTTCTTTCTGAGGTTTAGCCTGTTAGTTTATGAGAAGATGAGAAGACAGTCTGCTAATGAACCTTTTAGTCTAGCATCTCACTACTCTGTGGGCTGCTCTGTGGGCTTCTTTCTACATAGACATCCGTATCTGCACACGTGTATGTATCTATTTCACAAGAATATCTAGTCATCATTCCTTTTACAGTAGTTCCAACTTTCTGTACATGTGCTGAGCTGTAAAGTATTAAGCCTTGTAATCCCTCAACCCCTTAGATGTGGTTTGCTGGAGGGGGAGGGCTGTAAATCCATGGTGGCAAACAAGAAAAGCCTGAAGCTGTGAGCAAACAGGAAACAAATGATCTCAATCCCAGAATGTAAACTGTCATTGACAGAGATGCATGAAAGAATCATAACAGGGAAACCTGCTGCAATTTTTCATCCAGTTACCAGCTGAATCACTGCCATTACACTAAAGAAGAAAGCTGCCAGCCCACCACTGACATGGCAGAGTTCTTTACATGTTGTGTGCACAAAGCAGCCATATAGCCTGGCTGGCATTTACTCCTTTTTATGCTTGCAGACTGATAATTATTGTGCACTGCCTCAAGCTTGCAATTAGAGACCACCAAGAAACAAAAAATGGCTGAATTTCAAGATTAAGCCTTTTCCATGACGGGTCATATTTTCCCAGCAGGGAATATGTTGTTGCCAGCAAAAACAGAATTCACCTATGCTGTACTGATACCAGATTAAAGGCCATATTAGCTGCAGGAACAAATGGAGAATTTGCATATAATAAAAAGTAATAATAACTGTCATTGTTACTGGTGACACAATTAGAGCTGATGCTGGCTCCTGTGTCTCAATCCAGCTTTTAAGGGGGATGAGACAAAACACTGAGCAGCCAAGAACTTTTAATTATATATTCTATAGTCACTGTGCAGTATGGATATTTGGTCTGTCTTTTAAGCATATTCTCATTTCAGTTTCCAAGACTTTTCTCCTATCTCTCAAAGCCTGTAGTTTAAGTTCACAAGGGATACTTCACTTTCTTTGTTGCATAAAAAATGTGCCCTGCTAAGCACATGCCCTGTTTGGCTCACTTACAGTGGTAGGCAGAGGACAGCAAGTTACTAAAGCCTTAGAGAAGCACTTAGGGCAAAGTAGAATACATAAAGAAGACGTTGTCAATGAGGAATGTTAAAGAGATGGGTTTGAGTTTCTTTTTTACTTTCTCATTTTATGACTTTTTCTGTGTTGTATAGTGATGACTAAGATAAGTTGCTTTGGAAAAATCAGAGCTGCTCTGCAATAATAATCAAATCAGTCTATATATGGATGTGTTTAGTGGTATGTTTATTGTAAAATACATTGTTTTCACTTAATGGAGGATTTGAAAGGGGGAAATAGAAGGAGAAGGAATGGCCCAAGTTGAAATTTCTTGGCACACCATTAAGAATCATTTAGGAAGGTTCTATCAGCTCTGAAGCTTCCTCTACAGCTATTTGAACCAGGACAAGAAAAGTCCTACTAACACACGAGGGGAGGAAAATGAAGTAGATAGTAGATTTCAAAGGATTATCTGTTTAGAGATGGAATTTTATGGTTCAGGAGAATTTGACAGAGGCAGAGCTGCTGTGTGGGAACAGCCCACACTGCCAGAAGTGGCACACATGTCAATACCATTATAAATCATACTTATTTTTCAGAAGGCTGTGTGATCACTATTCATGCTGGATCCAGTCTGGAAAGATGAATCATGACTACCTGGGCTCACTGGACTTTCTGATCAAGAGAGCTAGATTTTGGGACTTACCATGTAAGTCCAGTTCTGGGTGTTGTTTCTGCCTTGTGGATAATTTACAGTAATTAAACAGAAATTAATTAATTACAGATTAATTAATTAATTACAGAAAATTAAAACATCTCATTACAAGGTTTGAATAAGTGTCTAACTGGATGTTCAGCTGAGGTTGATTAGGTGGGATGGAGCAAACTCACTCTTCTGAAGCTGGTTATGCTAGTTCAGCTGCCCTGTGAAACTTCTCTGAGTGAAGGGAAAACTTTTTCTGCTCCTAGTCTTCAATTCAGTATATTATTACTTATTTTAAGCTCATGAAGGTTGTCTTTGCAGTTATGAATTTGAGTCATCAATTCATTGTAATGCTCTGATATAATTTGCCATAAAATCTGGGCGTGCTCTTAATAAATCTAAATGTACTCTATAACAAAAAACCCACGTGAGGTATTGATGATGGACACACAGGGCAGGATTGATTTCCTACATACTACCTATACACAGGAAGATGTGCTATAATATGTACCTATACAGACAGACATTCACAAATATTCCTAAAGGGGAAGCATGAATATAGTAGCCTGAAGTATTTTTTTTCCATAAATCTTAACTCTGACTCTCAAAATATTCAGCAAACTCTTCCCAAGGCTTCTTCCTATCTCTTGCAGGTCACTTTTTCACTCATCTCCTGTTCTCACAAAGACAGCATGCAGCAGTCAGCTATTACAAGACTCATCAGCTTCCTGTCTCGACATCAGGCTTTTCCTTCTCCCTTTAGTCTTAAAAATGCACATTTCACAGTCATCCTGAAACTGCTTAGAGTATGGGCACAGTTATAGCATCATAGCACTCAGCAGCAGATGGGAAGCTGCCTCCCAGAATGAGGGAAAATCAGCATATTTTCTATATGGGAGAGAGATTGGAACAAAATTTGTTGTTTTCCACTTGAGAGAGCTGTTCAGGAGATCCTGCTGTTCTGAGTCTTTCAAAGTCAGATGATGGCCTCTCTTCAAAGTTCCTGCAGTGTACCCTAGGAAAAAACCCAACAAACCCACCACCTTTTTCTTGATGGACTCGAGAGATCGGCTGTAAGGGGAGACAGGACATGGCTCCTAGCTGTGACCTGTATGTTGTAAGCAATTTGGGAAGCCAGGGTGTAAAACCAGTAGCAGTGCTGTGCAAATGGCTCAGCAGACTTGGAAGCACCAAATGGTGGAACTGTCAACTCTGAGTTGGTTGATGAAATGTACCCCATTAGGGTAGAACCTTTTCAGGTCACAATGATCACCAGCTTTTCCAGGATGGGAAGAATTCTTGCTGAAGTTGCCTCATTCTCCAGCATTGATGCCCATGCTTTGTGACCACAATTCACTTTACTGACTGTTGTGTGTAACCAGAGCTGAGCCATGTGACAGGTTCACACAAAAACCACACCTTTCAGGCTCAGGAGAAATGAGAATGATGTTTTGCTTTGGGGTGCTTAAATGGAAGTAGTTCAGATCACAATAATGTCTAAATACAGTAAGAGTATAGTACTCTTACTGTATTTAACTAATCATAGTGGTTTATAGGATAGCAAATGGATTCAGTTCTTCCTTCCCCCACTCCACGAGTTGTGGCTGATGCATTGTTTGTCATTAAATTTAGCCAATATATAATATTTTAAGGTTGGGTCCCTAAAGGAATAATTTTATAATTCTGCATCTGTGTAAATAAAAATATACATGTGTATATATTTACACACATGAAGACTTAATTTTCATTTCAATTTATATCAAGACAGATCCCACAGGACCTGTAAAGTGAAGTTGGTTTGGGCCTGAGTGCTTACTGGGAGAAAACCCATTTTTTGTAAGAGCCTAGTCTGTTCAGTGGGTTTTTGCATATGATTAAAATTTCACCCATGCCAGAAGAAAAAATGGCTTTGATATGAAAAAGAATCAGGCATATACAATTACAATGTATTTACTTGTATCATTTCTTACCTTTGGCATAATAATATTTCAGCTCTGCTGAATTGCTGTATCTCTAAACTGAATTTTTTAAACTGTTTGGAGTAAATTGCAAGGTTCTTCTCCATGGCACTGACTTTATTGTTCTGCCAGAATGTCTTCTTTTGTCATAAAAACAATAAGTTAGTGTAAGTAGTACTTTTTAGGTTTACTAATCAGACAGACTAATTGTATCTTTTAATCTGGGTCAATCTGCTCTTGCTTATTATAATTTGGCTCCAAATCCCCCCCCAAAAAGAGGAACATTTGCAAATAATTTAGTGTCAGAAGCGCTCTTCTATAAACACTACAAAAATTGCTGAAAGACCCAACAGAAAGTCTCTATAATTTTGAATCCAAGGGTCTAATACATTTTGTAAAAGAAATATATTACTTTACTTAAACCTTGGGGTGAACTTGAATGTGTGTGTGTCTGTGTCTTCAGGTGAACACATAAAAGGACTGGATAAACAGGGAATGGGGTCTTTATTTACAAAGCTGAGGCTGTCTAGACAGGGCACTTTTCCTGATTCAATCTACCAACTAAACTTAGAAAGACCATACTAATATTCGATTTTAGCTTCATCACCATGTCTGTACAATCCCTGCTTAGATTGCTAACCAGGGTGATTATTGCTTACTGAAACTGTTAATGTTTTGGTTGGATGTTTGTCTTCTCAAAAATGGGCTGAAAGATTTTTCCCTGTAGGCTACTGAATTTTCATTGCATGTTAACTGTTTAGGTTATTTTCCAACTCCACCACCATCCAGCAGTGAAAAAAGCAGCTGCCACAGCAAAAAGAGTATTCAAATTTCTCGTGGAGGCTTTGAAATGACTTGATACCTGGAGTATTTTTTTTATGTCACAGGAGGCCCTTTGTTTGCAAACAAAGTCTGAAAGTGGCTGTACCTTATGGCAGTACCAGGCAGCTGCTCTCAGGAAGCAGTGACTTTGTCATACCAACGTAGGGAAGCTTCAAAATAAGTTTGCAAAAATATCTGTTCTTCTGAGCAGTTTGGAAGTGCAATCATAGCTGCATGAGCAAATATTTCTCTTTGGGTTGAAGAATGGTTTTATCATTCACCTGCCTAAAGAAGCGCTTTAGTAACACAAACTCTTTGTTATCAAGAAGGCAGAAGATAGTACAAAATTATGCCCACTGTTTCACATATGTCCTCCTGATAAGGAAAGGTCTTCAGAAAATGTTCTTTGCCATAAATTATTTCTTCTGAGGGGAAAAGAATATTGAAAGGTGTTTTTTTTGACAAGCGCAACATAAGAGATTAGTTCATTTGAGTAGAGAGAGTGCTTAAAAATGCAGCTGCGTGCAGATTTCTTAAGAAACTACAACTGACAATTGAAGAGGAAACCTAAAACAAGATTACAAAAATTAATCAGTTGGCACAGAACGGCTGACATTAATGTGTGTACTTCTTTGTTTTGAAACTAGACTGTGGAGGAGTTTTCTTATATGGAAAATTTCATCTACTTGTACTTGTCTCCTCACATAGTCAAATATTTTGTGAGACAGATCAAAAACCCTCTTTGACAAGCTCATTCCCACGCTTCTCCTTTCTAACCTGTTTTTTTTTTTTTAATTGGGTTTCTCCTCTTTTCCTGGAGACTTGTTGAGATAAAGAAAACTTTGCTTGAAATATATTTCATAGCTGTACATCTCTGAGGCAATCAGTATTTAAATGAAATATGGAAATGGAATGAAGTTCCACTAGCCTGTTAGAGAAGTTTGGGAGCATGAGAAGTTTGAGAGAAGTTTGGGAGTGTTGAGGCTGGCATTGAGCAGGGCAGTCAGAAGGAGGAGGTTCTTTGATGAACTATTGCTGTGTAAATTCTGAGCTCTACTCTGAAATGCTATGACAGATTTCTCTCAATACTCCAGGTTGTATTTTTTTTTTTATGTTACACAGAACTCAATATTTCTTGGAAAAACCTTTGGTTACAGTACGAAATATGTAAAGTGACTGGGTGTGTGTAATTTGCCGTCCGCAAGAGAATAAAGAAAAATGGTATAATTGAGCATAAGGATTGGATGGGTAGACTTTCTCAGTTAAGCACTAGGATACATGGAGAGCTGTGCAAAGGGCTAAGCATGGTGTCTGCCTTACGAAGTGCTGTGATAATTGACAATAGTTACATAGAAAGAGTGCAAGGAGTTGCAAGACTGCATTAATTAATATGCAATGTGTGCAGCACCCCTCACTCAGGGTTGAATATTTATGAAATTTTCTTCGCATGGGATTTTTTTCTATCCACCTTTGCATTTACAGAATTTCTTTTCTGTAATCCAGTGATCTCAAGGAACTTCTTTTGAAGCCTTTACTCATGGTGATTAGTTTCTTACAAGTGGTACACTTGCAGCTGGCAGGTAGGGCATCACCAGGTGAATACTGGTGCCCACTGAGCCCACAGAATTCAAAGTAACCTTCAATGTAAGTGCAATCGGTGTGACTTCACTGATCCAGAAATAGACTCCAAACAATTGATTGTCTCATTCTTCAGAAGGGATGTCTTCCAAAAAATGTAGGAGTTTGTAGAACAGCCCTATTTCTTCTCTCTTATTTCATTTTCCAGTCCTAGACCTCAAATTCACTGAAAGGGTTGCAAATATTGGAACAGTTTGCCCAATTAAGTGGTGGCGTCACCATCTCTGGAGGTATTTTAAAGACATGTGGATGTGGCATTTAGGGGCATGGTTCAGTGGTGGACTTGATAATCTGAGAGGTCTTGCCCAAACAAAATGATTCTGTGGTTCTAATTCAGCTATTGTCACTTCTCTTACACTGACACAAAAGTTATGCACCTCTATTTGTGAACATATTGACAAACAGTATTATTTTACAGTTGGATTTTAATTATCCTGCTTGGTTGCTAATAGTATTTAAACGAATTAGGGAAAAAATGAGTTAATGAGCTTGGTTTGGTATATTCCGTAAAGCCGAGTATGATGCAACTTTAATTTATATGTCTGCACCATGTAAATGGCCATTTTGTAAAGAAGTAAATATGTATGGGACATGTATAAACTCTTCTTTTGGAAGAGTCTTATCAGTAAATTTGTGGCCCCATTTTGAAAACAAACACCTGAATTATCATGAGTACTTATAAACTGTAGTGATTTGAGACAGAAAACTATTTATATCATAACCAGAGGCTTCTGTGGTTTTTAAACAAAGGTCCCATTGATTTCTATGGGGTTACAAATTTTAAAATGTAATTTTTCTGCCCTATCATGGCTATTTATTGTCTTTAGGGACTCAGAAGGATGTAATCAAGTGATTCAAAGTTAAATGAGAAAAATATTCATGGAAAAATGTGTCTAAATCTTAAAGAAATTCTTTTAAAAATTGCCTTGTATATTTGAGTTTCAAAATACTAAATATTATAAAACTAATTAAAATATTTTTATAGGTATGTTTGGAATTGATTGTGTAATTCCTTTGAGGCTAGGCATGAGTGAACATAAAGTTCAGACAGAAGACACACTCTTCATTGCTGATCCAATTTCAAACTCTGCCTAACTGGCCTTTTATTCCCAGGCACAGATAATGGAAAGGGAGCATAACGCAGATGGGAATGGCTGAAGTGAGCCACGCATCATAGTGATGAGGTATGCCTTTTCTTCTAGAGCCTTTTTTCTCTAAGGGGCAAAATAATCTGGATTACACAATAATGACATCTTTGACATAGGGTCGTTTTAAGCTCTTGTGATCATGTTCAACTTTTCTACCTATGTATGCAGCAGTGTGGACCTGTGTTTTTCACCCCAGAGTATTATTCTCATTTGCTTTTAACATAAGGAAATCTGGATTTCTTTAAAGAGAAGTGTGTGCTGATAGAATCTCAGGATGGCATAAATCTGTCAATTGTATCAGCTCCTCTTTCTATAGTACAGTGTGCATAGAGCAAATGCAGAAGCAGTACAGTTTTCCTCAAAGCATGAAAAAAAGATATTTCTAGGATCTTTGATTTCTGTAGTTCTCCCACCCAAAATCTACTTCAAAGTTTTGATTATTACACTGTGATAGGCTGCTCAGAAAAACCCAAGACAGATAAGATAGATCTAATTTCTAACCCTGACATCTCTGCCACCCATTCATTACTCTTTTACATTTCTTGCTATGCCCTGTGAAAGCAAATGTGTCACTTACAACTCCAATTTCTTTCAGAGGGGGAAAATAGTTGTATATTAACATTAGAGCTTTTAAAAAGTGGAGTAAATTGTGTAGAGTTCAGAATCTCCTCACTTCAGGTGAATAATCAGGAATAATCCTCTCTTGGCAGGAGAGGATCGTTCTACCCATTTGTCAGTGAGTGCAGGGAAGCGGTGTCTGTTCCTTGTGCTGTTATTTGTTTTAAACACATTATTTCATAACCATTGTGTGAAAAGGAGTCCTTTGCCTCTTCAGCCAGTTTAGGGAACGTTTGAAGTCAAGTAGCTTTTGTTTTATAATGTAAAATCTGTGTGTCCCTGCACTTTTGCACGACTCGTATTCTCCACAGTGACTCTCAGTGGGTAACTTAAAAATGTACAGGAATGTTCAGAACACATTTTGAAGAAAGGGGGGGGGGAGGGGGGGGGGGAGAGGAAAAAAAAAGAGAAGAGAAAGAGCAACTCATCTTAAGTTACACCATCATATTTAACAGCTGTGCACATATTAAAGGAAGTAATGAGGGAGTGAAGGTACTGCATATTTCAAAGCTGAACTGTTGCAGTAACAATAAGAAAGGGGGGATGTTGTACAGAGTTAGCCAAGTGTTTGAAGTACATTACCGTAAGCCAAACCAATGAAGTGGACAAGATTTCTAGCATGCTGCAGTGGTGCCTCTGCGTACTTAATAACAGATGTTTGGTCTCTCTAGGCAGATAATTGTCCTGCTGTAAGGTTGGCTTGACCTGTGTGAGCAATACTGTGTACAGCACTGAAACAGTAACAAATGATCATAGCTTTTCTCGTTTTACTGGTAGAATGCTTAGCCACGCTTCCTTTTAAGCACATAATTACTCCAAAGCAACTGGAGCCCATACATCCTCCTTGCCTAATGGCTCTGAAGCCATTTTGCTATAATTTATGGGGACAGGGTTCAAAGTTTTAATAATATTTGGATAATATCATTGCCAAAATGTCTTTGAGCTGTGATGGATAGAATGAGAGTGGGCACATTTTGATTCCGTGCATGACAGTGCGAGTGTTAACAGCACCATACTTTGTTCAACCTTTATGGAAACATTCACGAGCCAATTTGCTCATGAATTGTAGATATGAGCATGAAGAATTATAAACAGCCGTGGAAAACATACAGGGTTGCTTGTTCATAAGGCACTGTCCTGTTAGTGGCTCTTCTTTATGCAGATAAATGAATTGCAGAGAATACAAAAATGGTTTAAATAAACCCTTAGCAGATAATGTATTGGCACATCAACATAAAATACGCATGCACTGTGGCATGCTTTTGGATATTTATGTTTATACTCTCTGCTCAAGTGGCTCACTGATTTTTTGGCTTCCTATCATTCACCTAATAATTTCAGCATCCTAACTGCACCTCTGGGTATGTTTATCTGACAATCCAAGCTGTTCTTTGCTTTATGTGGCTTGCTGAAATTGGCCAATTTGCTGTGCAAGTCGCTTCAGTGCATGATAGGTTAATGATGTTAATCAAAGCTAAATAAAAGTAGACATGATCCTTCCATTGGAGTCACAGCCCAGATCAGAAAGTGCAAACAAGCCTTGTTGGGTAGGTGGCACGAGACCACAAAAATAACACCGAAAGAATGTGTCCCTAAAGCTAATGTACAACTAGAGCTTCACTCAGAGCCTACCAAAGTCTGGGGGAGCCTCTACTGATTTCAGTAAGATTTAGACCAGATGCATAGAACTCTTCATCCTTTGGCTAAGAATGTTTTTTTCTAGTTTTCTCGATAGAATATGAAACTTACTATGAACAACCTGTGGCTAAATTCTGTAGATAATTTATCAGTGAGAGGTTAAGGATTTGTTAGGCAAAGAGCACAAGAATTTTTCCATACACAAATGACATAAAAATGCTGACTTGTCCAGTCATGACAGCTGCTTTCAATGATAAATGAAAAAAAACCCCAAACAAATATGAACAAGACTTGCTTTAAATGATCCTAACAGTGGTGGTAGCTAGAAACAATTCAATAAATACTCTCTGTTTAATTCCATTCAGTGATATTCAAGCAATGCTTCATTTAATCAAAGGAGTGTTTGATTGCAGAAGTAATCAGCTGACACAGTCCCAATTCACTCTGGCCATGCATGTAGATGGCTGGATGTGACATATGTGAGGGTTGGCAATTATTTCTGAAAAACTGCTAGGATGGCCTTAATTACAATGGTCTAATTTTGTGTTCGATAGCCTTACTTGAAAATCTTAATGCTTATTATGAAATTAAATGTCAATTTCTTGAAGATTCTTTTAAGTATAGGCCTTAATTAGCTTCTGTAAATAGAGGGTTTTTTTCCTCAAAGAGTTGAATAGAGTTCAACTAAAATTGTTTCTTCTGATTATACTGAGGTCTAAAGACAAGATGAACTTAGACCTTTGCAAAAAAAAAAAAGAGAGAGAGAGAACTAATATTTGTGGGGTTTAATTAATCTTTCGTTTTTTCAGAGAATATCATGTGCTCATATAAAAATGAGATTGGTAACTCCTGTGGTTACTTTAAAATAATACCTGGACTATTTTATTTCTGTATTAAGCTGTTGACTAAATCTTTAAAAACAGGTATATTTCAATATTGGCTTATCACTAGAAGATGAAATATATACTTTATTCTTCCTCCTCCTTATTCTTTTTTTCCTTCAACTACAAAGCAAGTCTGGAAACCTTCAGCCTCAGAAGTTAAAAATACAACATCTCTGTATTTTTCTTAATTGTTTTCTGGAAAAGCTATGATCTCTAAGGATGAATTGAGAGACAGGAATGATAAAGGCAGAAATAGTTTTACATTTTGAACAATTCCAACAAGGGGCTGAATATTCAACAACTGATAGGCCAAATAACAAGTTGTTACCTTCACAATGCACAGTCACAGAGTACATATGTGTCACTTTGAGCAAAGATTGAAAAGACATTAGAATTAGAGATTTAACAGCCAGTTTTGATTAAATCAAAACAGAGTAGTTACATTTGCAACAGAATTAGGTTTAAAAAAATCCAGACTCAGAATACCTCGCCAGACCTCACATTTCAATCTCATTCAAGGATAAATTTTTCAGGTGATACCTCTGAAAAATATATGTTGCAGAATACTTGAGGACTCTTCTGGCAAACAACAAGGTATGTTTGATTATTTTGCCTCCTGTCTATGACTTAGAACAGTCTCAGAACAGAGAAATGCTCCTGCTTGCTTTGTTGTAGAGAGAATTCTAGCCTATTTAAGTGAGGTAATCGGAAATCCTGATTTTTTAGGTTATGTTTGATGGTTATGCTCATTGGATTAAAAAAAAAGGAACACAGATAAAGCTATATTGTCCATTTCTATAAATTTAAAATATTTAAGTTGAAATTTATAGAAACCAGCTCCAGATCTGTCTCTTTCCTCCTTTCATTAATTCATGTATAGTTTGTCAGTACTTGCTTGGATCAAAAATGTCCACTCCTCACGTGCACCACAAAACAGGGATCTGTCCCAGGAGAGGGTATGGCAAATAGAGGACATGGCAGTGTAGGATCCTGAAAGCCTCTAAAATTGCATTATGCCACAGGAAGAGGAGGGGTTTATGCACAAATAACTATGTCATTTCTAGCTATAGCTGGAGAATAGTATTTCCAATTTATTTCCATCCCTGGACCATGTGTGTTATTGCTCTTTGGAGACCTGCTGATATCTGTTTCCAAATCACATCCTGTGAATGTCCCAGAGATGCACTTTAATATCATCACATCAAGAGAAATTAACTCCAGCATGGCTATGGCACCGACCCTTTATCCTTCAATCTGTGTTCTTCTAGCCAGGGAAGGTGTGCTCCACACCCCACAGAGGGATTTCCTGGTACGTCTAGCAAATAAAAAGCCTGAGAGATGTCCCCAGAGTGCAGATGTGTCCATAAGACTCCTTGAAAGGTGTAATCACTAATTTAGCTCAAGAGCTCACATAATTGAGTAGATTTAGGTTGGACTCGATGATCTTAAAGGTCTCTTCCAACCTAGTGATTCTGTGATTGTGGGCCAAATAATCCCAGCCCACCTTCCTAGAAGACAAGTGTATGCTGCCATCCCCAGATCCCACAGAGTTTAGGAAAAGCTGATGAAGAATGCTTGGCAAACTCTCAGGAGCTTGGTGAGTGTGACGGTTTTAGATTCACATTCAAAGCCCATTCAAAACCTCCGTGCCCAAGAGCATTTTGTTTGAAATCTTATGAGAATAGTTATTCTTATGAAATGTCTGAAACTTGCTATTTTTTAATCGATAGAAAGTATATCTAAATACAGCCGTGATTCTCAGTGATTTCCCTCATTGGGGGATCCCAGCATCCCACGTGTCAGGCTGAAAGTTCTACACACTCAAACTTCTCTCCATGCTTATTTATGAAATGGCAATCTAATTTGGCTGGCATGAGCACACTGAAGATTATCCCAAAAGAGTGCACAAAAAATCAAGGTGATTTTTTTTTTTTATTTGTTCCCATTTATTTTTTTTTACCTTCCCATTAGGCTACACTTCTACCCTTAAAAATTGATGCTGTAGCTTGATAGCAAAAGGAAAACTTCAGAAATTTACGCTGTTTACTGCTAAAGGATGTTGGATATTTGGGAAGACCACAAATTATTTTCATTTAACCTTAGTTAAAATTGGGCTATTGTGCCTACTTCTAAATAGTACACCTCTCCAGGTATGTTACTAATTCCTGCTTATCACCTCGTTGTACAGCAGAATTTGCGGCGACCTGCTTCCTCTAATTGAATGGGAGCTCCATTCGATCGCCCTGTCCTTTAATTTAGCTCTCCCACCTAGAACAATGGGTGATTAACACAAGTCAAAACAAGAGCATAAAGGAAAAAGGCAGCACAACCCGCCTTGGTGCAGCTGCTCGACTCCAGTGTTTGCCTGCTGTGTAGCAGCATGTTACGGTCACTGCCAAGCCTTGATCTTCTCTCTCTGTGTCAGTACTCCAAGGATCCATCCTTTAGGCAGCACAGATCACACAATCGTACATTGTTGGAGAACTTCAGTGTCACTTCTAAGCAATACAGATTCTGCGACTTGAAACAAAAGTGAATTAAACAGAAATACACAAACGCTGTTTTAAGTATTGTTTTGGTTTTAGTTTTTATTCAGATTGCTGCTTCTGTTGCCACCAATGCTCTCTTTTCCTTTAAGTTATTGAAATGCTTCCCTGCCTCTTTGTCAGATATTTCAGTTTTAACGTTTTGGGTTTTTCCTTTTTCATCTTGGTCCTCATGTCAGCATAATATCTCATCAAACTGTACCTTACTCAGATTAGAATATGTTTGAAATCCCATTTTAAGAGGTTTGCAACTTGATTCTGGAAATTATCCTTTAACTGTATATAATTCCTAGAAAGTTGTTTTGATGCAGTTGATTCTGGTGCTGACCCAAAGGAATATAATAGCAGTGAAATGAAACTCAATGATTTAAATTATTTTGAATCAGGCTCAGGAAAGTGCATATAAAGTATTAGCGCTGATAGTGACTTTTTCAAAAAGAAATGGAAAAAATATTTCAGGAGGATGAAGCCATTAAGCTGAGCAGAATTTACTTTAAAAAGTTTATAAAACTTATAAAATATAATTAAGAACAAGCACATTTAAGTTGATACAAACTACAAAAGGCTGTAAGCAGCTGTCCAGGTGCCTGTGCAGATCTCTGCATAGACAATAAGGTGCAGCCTGCCCCACAAACTTTACAATCCCAATCATGCAAAGATTTAAGCACTAACTCTATTGCTTTTCTGAATAACAAAGATATTAAAGCTATCAGCAAGGACAGTCTGCTGCTTTTAAAGCATGCTGGATAAATGTCATGGTTTCCTTTCCAGTCTCTGAGAGAGCACACAGCTCTGTTACTCAGGCCCAGACCAAAGACTACAAAGGGCAGTAAATGTCTTTTTCTTGCATTATTAATCTTTGCACCAAATCCTTGATTTTTTTCCTTCAAAACCTGACAGGCAATTTCACATATACATAATATGACTCCTTAAGAAAAACCAAAAAATTCTGTCATCTCTATAGACAAATCACCTTTCAGGTTTCTGAAAGGACAGGGTTACTTGATAGTCCCTACTTAAAATGAGACTCTGCATACCTGCTACGATTCAGTATTTAGAAAACAAACAGATAGGGTTAGATCCAAACAAAAGATCCATTTTAATAGTAAACATATTTAAGAGGGTGCCTGCCTAAATGTGAATTGTTTAGGGGATGGATTACCATTTTGCATACATTTTAGAGCTCTGAGAGAAGCCATTAACACCTCCAATTTATGAAAATGCAAGGATGATAAAGAAACAATAGGGGTGACAACATTGTGTAAACGACATTGATTCATTTCAGAACAGGGCTGTTAACTGCTGGAAATGAAGAAATAAATGGAACAATGGATAGATGCTTTTACCAGCTTGTCATTAATTAGCAGTGAGCACAATTCTTTTATTGTCCTTTTTGAAAAATACAAAATTGGTAGGAAAATACATGCACTGAGCAAATAGATTACTCTGTGTCACTAGGCTGACATCTGCATTTTCTTTCTTCTCTAATATATTTTGGTTTTCAAATGATATCGAACTTTTAGCCTGGCAGCAAGCCCAAATTTTGCTTCCTTTGAAATTCCTGAAAAGATGTGTTTTCATCCTTGAAACCTTCCTGCTTTATAAAAGCATAACAAAAGCCATGATTTGAGAAAGGGTTAATAAATGTTAGCGAATCCCCCATAACACAGCTTGGAAGCACAAACAACAGTTCAATGCACTATTCTGCTGACCTATTGCATCTGATCAACTGTGGTTTTATTTCTAGCAGTGCCAGCAGGTGGGAACTGACAACATGTTTCTTTGGAATCGTAAAGAAAGATCGTCTCCGATGGAGAATTAGCTGGAAGTAAGCGAGGTTGTTTGGCACAGATCTGAGCAGGGACAATACTTGATTATGGCTATCACTCTCCAGCTGCTGTCAGAATGTTAAGTTTGCTTTCTTGAGGCCTGACATCTAACACATTTCTTTTTCTAATTAGTATCTGGTACTGTAAGATGCTGATATTTTACTGCATGTCAGATGTGCAGGGCTGAAATACATCACTGAACTCAGGCAGGTGTGGGTGCTAGGAATTAGTTTTTTACCTCTCATAGTGAATTCAAGGCATCTCTCCCCTTCAAAAAAAAAGCAATGTGGATGGAGAAGTTGATGTGGATAAACCTCCAGTGCTGTCACCCAAGAAAGGATGCAGAGTGAAGCAGACAAATCAAACATCAGAGAGGCAAAGTACCCTCAGCACTGCCTTCATTTTCATCAGCATATCCAGGCAATATTCTATTCACAAATTCTTCCTCACCCTGGCAGCAGGGCAAGGTGCTCCCCAGCTGCAGATGGAAGGGCACAGGGTGTTTACACCATGCTAAAGGAGCAGCAGCCCTGCCCACGCGTTGAGGTAAGTTAGCTGAGCTCGGCACTGTTAAAGATTTGCCATTTTGCAGCCCGTGCAATGGCATTGTAGGTAAGCAGGAGTCAGGGCTCTCACCTGCCTGGAGTCTCACCCATAGCCCGGCAGGAGCAGTGCAGGAGCTGCTGTGTGCATGGAGGTGAGACTGGAAAAAAATGAGATCATAGGTACAAATCCAGCCAATGCTCAGCAGAAACCTGCTCCCACTTCTTCACTGCAAAACTCTGGGATGATTTCCTCTATGGCTAAGAGGGTGTGTGTGTGTGTGTGTGTGTGTGTGTTTTTGGGGGAGTGATGTTAAGTCATATTTTTCAGGCTGCCACCACAAGCACTAGCTCATAAAACACTTCAGCAACCTGAGGGGAAGCTGAGGGTGGTTTCTCACCTTAAATGCACACAACAGGTTTCATCAGAAAATGATTTCTTGTAGGAGAGGGCTCTTCAGCCGGTAACAAGTAGGTCTGAATCTCTGGGTTTTGTTGCACAAAAAAAAAGGATTGTTATTCAGAAGAGGAAGGTTAATTTTCCTTGTTAAAGTGAAGCCATTTGTTAGGTATTGGCTGGGCAAGTCATAAAAAATATTTAGGGAAAAAAAATTACCAATTTAATTTCTATCTTTTGTTCAAAAGTTTCTTGCGGCTTTGTACTTTTGAGACTGAGTATGTCCAAATTTCAATGATTTTTCTCCCAGAGAAAACAGATGATTATTTTGTAGAACTATCAACCTTAGGTGATATGGGTCCTGGTGTGCCTAAGGTATTTACAGTAATATGGGGTACTTGCAGTACTCCAAGTCAAACTGCTAATCACCCATCCCACGCAAATAGTCAAGCTGCACCTTGCTGCAAGCTTTACACAATGCTTGATCTCTGAAGTGTTGCTTATGGTTTGTAGAGTAAATAAAAGTGTTTAATGAAACTTTCATGAATGAAATTCTGTACCTCAAATACTTTCTTTGAAGACAGTCTTGCAGAAATACAAAAGTCTTTTGCTCTTTGGGAAAAAACAACCCAAACTGTTTTCAGCATCAGAGCTAAAGGAGTCCTTTATTTGTTGCACTTATAATTTACATATCTACAATTATTTTATTATATATGTCCTACCTTCTTTCTTTGTTTGCCAGGAAAGGCTTCCCTTTTACAAATGCATCCAACTCCCTCTGCTCCTAGCTATCTGTGTCTCCAACAAGGTTTAATTTCTTGTACCAGGTTAACAAAGAAATGGGACATCAGGCTATAAAGCTGTATAAAGAGGTGTTTAGCAAGGCTTCCTCCTACCTATAGCAGAGATTCTTCATCATCTGTGAAAGTCATTGAGGCTCTGTGAGGGTTCCTAGAATTATCTGTACAGAAGAAAACAATTGTAAAGGTCTTATTGTGGTGGGGCACTGAAGCACATGATTTACTCTCAGGCTGCAAGCAGTCCCATTGATTTCAGAAACTGGTGACATGCAGAAGGTTAAACATGTGCTTTGCTGGGTCGGGGCCAAACCTGGTATCGCTCTTCTGAATAGCTTACAAAAACTTCTGTTATTAAAAAAAAACAAACCAGCAACAAACTGTTATAAAGATTTGTTGTATTTTGAGTCAGGACATAAAAGAACCAACTCTGGCTCAAAAATAAGCCGGTTATTTCTGCAAACACAGTAGGATTTTTTGACTCTGTTGCTGCTGTAAGCACAGCAGGGTCCCTGTGCACCATCCCTGCATGGCCAGACAAGTATTGTAGTGATACTAACTTCCCTTCATAGGCATCTGTTCAGTGGGATTTAGCCTTCAGAGACAGGTGTAGAAAAATCTCCAAGCACATAGAGCTACACTGTCTCTGCAGGATGGGGATTTTAAAGGCATCACAGTTGACTTTGGATTCTGAGCAGGTGCAATTGAACACCTTCCATAAGATTCATATTAAACTCAGGTTTGGGGAATGTGTTATTTCTGAGTTGTTTATTCTCTGCTACATTCTCAGAGGAAAATTGTTTCATGCTAGTGGAATGATATGCCATATATCTAATGTGTGGAACTTTGAAGTTTTCTACAAAATTAAAATTCTAGTTTTGAGTGAGCTGTAGAACTTACGCTTTGTCTGGAAAGAAATCACCAAACTTCTAAAAGTATACCCATAAAAGGGAAAATTAAGTAAGGTAATGAGCTGTCTTTGTTTATCCCTTTAATTTCTGTTTCAGTGTAATCTTTTACCTTTACTCATGAGCACTAATAGTCCTTATAGTTAATTCACCATCTTTAATTTCTTTTGCATTGATTTTGGTGAGATTTCAGTCTCCCATACTGACTCACTCCTAATTTCTATGAGGATCTGAAAGGAAAAGTGTAAAATATAAAGATCAAGTGACATTCTCATCCTGTACTTCATTGCTGTGCATCCATCAGTTCTATGTCAGCAGTACTCAGGCAGTATGAGATTCTTCTGAGAAACCAAATAGTGCAACTTCACTAATTCCTTCCTGCATTCTCTTCCCTTTACTGAGAAATTTATGTCATGTCACCTGCATGCAGTAATTGTGGCAGGTTTGGCCAGGATTTTGGACTGTTTGCTGCTTCTCTTCTGTAATAAGAACAAACCTCTTGTTTAGTGTGATACTGGGGAGGTACTTCAGGCTGTGAAAAATGTTTGGGGGGGGCTATCCCAAAGTAAAGAGATCTGGTTGATGGAGTGATGCAGTCACTCCCTCAGTTGTTTTTCTTACTACACAGTGCAAGTGAATTAAAAACATTTGTAAATGAAGTTACTAAGGAATAGCTCTTCTGAAACAACTGCTTTCAGGGGTAATGTCCATGCTGGCACACAGGGCTGAGAAGACTTGCTCTTTTCTGGTGAGAATCACACATGTCTGAGCTTGTCAAGGGCTTGTTTCCATAACATGAAAGTTCTGGGTGAATGCCAGAACACTGCCAATTTTGGAAGAGCTTCTCTTCTACTTGCTTTGATTTTCTCATTGGATAACAGAACTTCCAGTGCCATATCCAGTTAATACAGGGATGGAGAAAAACATCAGGGGAGAGAAAACATTCAAAGGGCCCTGTTGAATTTTTCATGATGGAAAAGGGAAAGAAATCTATGCCTGACATTTTCCAATCTATGAAATAAAGGAAAAGAGTTCTGAAAGTTTTGGACATATTTACATTCACACATTTAGAGTTTTATTCATGTCCTCATAAATAAGTTATCTTTAACTGCAACCAAAAGAAAAGATCTTGTACAGTTTAGTACCCCTTTATGGTTGACATTGATTTAAAACACTCCATAAGGGGCACAGTACTGCAGGATCAATTAAAAGTAAATGCAGTCATGAAAGTTACATGAAGTACTGTCTGCCAGAGCCTTGCAGACACTGTTCTTCATACAGCAACTTGCCACCTTAGCTAGACAGAAAAAACAGATGTAGTTACAGATGGAGTTTATTTCATATTAATCAGTGGCCTTGTGACAGGAAAGCAGAAGTCCCTGACCAAACCAAGTCTTCACAGACAAAAATCTTATGCAATTTTAAGAGGATTTTAAGTTTGTTTGTTGAAACATTCAGTCATCTCTTCCAGAAAAGCCCTCAAACAGGTAGGCTGGCTGTCAGGTCTCACCAAAGCAGGTTCCTAAAAGATTATTGCTAATCATTACATTTGTGATGTAGTGATCAGAAAATCAACAGAAACAAAACAAAATGCAAACTCACATTATTGTGTTCAGCTCTACTAGCTCAAACCTCCTTTGCTTATGACCTCAAATATAGATAGAGACTAGTGTAAATTAGACCAGGTGTTAGATGGGAAGCATTGCATGATTTTCTGTGAGGAAAAGCACTCATCATGAGTTTTCTCTTGCCCCTGAATGAAAAGCCAGATTTGGTGAGCTCAGGAGCTGCATAATTTCCAGAAGGTAGCAAGTAGGAAACAGCAATTGTTTCCATCCTAGCCCAGCTGACCACAAGGAAATGCCCATGATATAGACCAGGGTGCATTTTTAACCACAGGGATTTTTTTCTAGAACCCTCCCCAATAATGTAGCAATACAAAACCCATTAGAAGTTCTTTGAGCAACAGTAGCTTGTCTTCTTCCTGTTGCCCAAAGGGCTGCCTGTGTGAGAAAAGGACATTGCTTGCTGTCATAATTAACCATGGGGCCTCCTGTGGCCCCTGTAATCCTAATTTTTGTGTGTATATTAACATTTGAATGAAAGAGGAAATCTATATTGGATAATGCATGAGATTGACATCAGTTTTTGAGAGATGAGCTTTTACAGTTTATGTACTCCTTATCCTGACACAACATTTTTTTTTCTAATCTAAAGGGTCTATCTGTGCAGAAAGTGGGGACCAATTTACATCATTTCTATGCAGATGCTGCTTTGCCCAAACTTTCAAATCCGTATGTATGTTTTAGAGACATGAAACTTTTTTTTTACTTGGCCTCTCAGATAAGATTTTATTCTTTAATAAAATCTTTCAGTCCCTCCAATGGTAGATGAAAGGAAAAACTGGATTTCTGAAGAATTAGTGTTGGTTAACATGGATATCATCCCTTGCCTACTCACCAAGCTCTGATCTGCCAATATTTCTATTGACATTTCATCATGACTATTTCATCCATTACTTGAGAACATAAGAGAATCTGTGAAATGCCATTTTGTTGGCAAGCTGTTTATTTATACACATTCAGATAGTTTTTATTTTCTTGCTGTTTTTCAACCTGACAAAACAAGTTACAACTGTGTCAGTCTATCAGTTTGACATTGCTTTCTCCAATGGAATATAGTCTAAGTTTTGGACATATTTTGGCAAGAGTGGCAACTTTTGTACAGGCACTGGTCAAACAGATCTGGCTGTAAATAACAAACTAAAATATTGTGTTCAGTCACCAAGTGACAGAGTTGCTCCTCTTATATTTATAATTATGTGGTTATAGTTTCAAAATTATCTAATTACTTTAGATAATTTTAAAAAAAGCTAAACAAAAACCTGCAAAAAAATTAATGGTTTGTACCAATCTGATTTTGGGGAAATGCTTCATTGACCTCACATGTGAAGCTTGATTTAATATGAGGAAGACACCCCAGCTGGGTACTGTGGAAGAGCAAGAGCAGCAGCATTTCAGTCTGACATCCTCTACCAGCTCCAGTCATGTTCAGTCATCAGTGCTCTAAGGAAAGCAAATTATACCTCAAAAGGGAAACTGTATTTTCTCCTGCACTGCAGGCAACCAGCAGACCACCTGGGAACAGGATTCATGTACTGTGTCAGAGAGAAACAGTCAACAAACAGTCCTTTCAGTGCACACCACCCCATATCTACAACAACAAGCTGGGAAGCCAAGAACTCATATTACAATTTATTTTTAATACCAGGTTTATCCTGGTTTCAGGCATAGAGTTCTTTTCAGAAATTATATTAAACTTGCATTTTTTAACCAAGTGAGATATATACAGGAATAATTTTGTCTCCATTTGAGATTTTGTACATTATTTGAGTGATGCATTATAAAGCCAAAGAAGAAGGTGAGCTGAGGACTTTAAAGTTTTTTTGGATTCTGGGGATATTTTTTTCTTTTTCTTTTTTTTTTTTTTTCTTTTTGAGAAAAGGGAAAGGCTGATGGCTTGGGCACTTAAAATAGGATTTTGATTCTGGGGAAGAGTAGTCCCAAAAGAGATCTCATACAGGAGAGCTTAAACCACATCAGGAGGGTTGAAATGCTCTAGATAATCTTTTTTCCCCCATCTTGATCAAGTAAAACATCATCATTATGTGTATATGCACATTTGGGTGAGAGAAGAAGCTCTTTACTTAGTATTAATATATTTGCAGCATGTGATGTCATAATTCCACCTGCCCAAATGAGCATAAGAAATGGAAGTATTTTCTATTAACTATACTTCTACTGTGATAGAATGAAAATATGGTGTATATTTTAAAAGTCTGAGTTTAACAGAGTAATAAAAGGAGTTTCTAGGTACATCATGGGTTACAAAGAGTTACTATAAATATGGGATACTATGTTTAAGGAGCAGTTATGGAGTGATTTAAGACTTCTTAAATTAGTCTTATGTTTACTGATGTTTGGAGATCCAGCATGAGTTTTGTGATCAGCTGAAGGACTGGTGCAGCAGAGATCAAATCACATATTTTATAGTCTGGTATTCAGTAGATCCAAATTTGTGAACAGGTTCTTAAATTGTCTGTGATTTCATTATTGTTCTGAAAAAACAATGGTGATGAAATAAAAGTACTTTTGTAGTAGTAATGGTGTTAGAAATATTTGGAAGTAGTGACAATATTGTTGTCCAGGCCCATGTAGAACAAACGGGTGGGGAAAAAAGAGGTGATTTATATAAAAATATTTATATAAAGCAGGAGGTTTTATATTCTCTGCTGAGCAGGCCCCCATGAGTGGTTATTCTGATGGTGTAATTAGGTAATTTATAGCACAGTGTAGATTTAGACTTGGTTATAATGTGAATTTATCTGGGTGGTTGTACCTTTGCTGGCATACAGTTTTATTTTCAGCCTAATTTTGTTTGTTTGATTTCAGCTTGGCACAATTAATTAAAAATCTGGTGAATATAAAAGAATCAGCAAGTCCAACTGTCAGCTGAAGCGAGCTATCAAATTAATGCCATATGACAACAACAGTTGTGTAAATTTGACCTGATTTGCCTCTGAAGTAGTTTATGCCAAAAATCCTTTAATACAGACACATACCAACTGTTTTTATCAAGCCCACAAGCAATTTATCCTCAAATCTTAGTGTAGGAAAATGATTTGGAATGAGTAGGAAGCTTTGCTCAATAAAGATTTTAGTTTTGGCTGCCAAACCAGCTAGCTCTAGAATCAAATTTTTTACACTTAGTATAATATATTATCATAGCCCTACTACTGATATTAGTAATGTTAAGGATAGCTTCTAATTTCCTTCTCTTTTATTAGGAGTAGGGAATATTTGTTTTACACAGGTAGAAACTTGAGGTCATGCATCAACTTGCAGTGAAAGTGCATCAACTCTTGGGCCAAAATTCTCATTTAAGAGCAAAACAGTTCTAATTTTTTTTTTTCAAGTGACTCTTTTTCCATGTGTCTCTCAGAATACTTGATTCCTAGTAGGGAAAAACATTTTTTAATGAAGCAGAATGAGTGCCATCATAAAATTGGTACATTTTTTTCATGGAAGCTGAAAATATACACACAAAGTTGCATATGATCATTAATGAGAACAGTCATGATCTGTCCCTAATGCCAGACCTCTTACTTGACAAAAAAGAGGGAGAAATCTGGCATATTAAAAGAAACAGTTTATTGAAAACTATTAAATTACCCTACAAGATTCATTTTCGCACATTGTATGATGTTATAATCCTAGCAAAGTAAAGAAAAAGTGTGTTTATGCCTTTTTTGAGTCTTTATGGTGAGAAAGAGAAGCAGGGATGCTTTGGCAGATATTTTAGATTGTTTCCTTTAAAGTTGGGTTTTGAGCTTGTTTTTAACTGGGAACTATAATGAATAAGAAACAGTTGTTTCTCTCTGTCTTTTCCTGGAGGATCCCTTTGTCTCAAGAGGACTAGAAAGGAATCTTTCACAAAGATTTTCTCTCAGTTGTGGTATTGCTGATGTCAAGCGTGCAAAAACCGTGAGTCAGCATTCCAAAAGTCACGAGACTGCATCAAAAAAAAATCTTTTAAAATATCTAGGTGGTTCTCATGTTTAAGCCTTTGTGGTAAACTGATGGCACATTTTTATACTTTTTCTGCAAATTAAAATCTTATTTTTCAAAACAAAAGAAGAAAAAAGAAGAAACAGCTGAATTTTCTCAAAAGCTTGGAGCACTTCCAGCCATGAGGTTCTGAAGAACGACTGAAGCATTACGAACATTGCCATATAATTGCAGGTGTTGGAAATGAGGCATTTGTTTGTAAGAATTTTGGTCTAAATTTTTGTCAATAAAAACAATTGGGAGAAAAACTGATTGAAGGAAAAGCAGAGAACCTTCCTCTGCATTTCAGAAGCTCAGGCTGCTGCAGTACCTTTTATTCTGCAGTCCTTCCAGCACAAATCCAGGAGAGTAGGCCTCATGTCTTTAAGGTTAAATAAAAGCCATGTAAACATCTGATTGCCAGACAGAAGATACAGTCAGATAATGACAAATAACACTTGGATTTTGTCAAAAAAGGAATAGGCAAAGTACTGCAGATGCTGCTGTTACAAAGACATAAGATCTTTAGCATAGTTTAAAAGACAAAGACTATTTGAATCTAAGAACATGGTTTCTGGCCAGAAAAAGCTACAATTATTTTTAAAAATGTCACCTCATTCACATTCAGTGATCAGAGAAAATGGAAACATTTTAAGGAGTAATTGTAAACATCTGCTAAAGAAAAAACGAAAACATGACTAAGACAGAAATGAGCTGCCAACATAAAGTATTGTGTGAACAAATCCACCGGAAAAACACCAGGTCTGTGGATGGATTCTATCTGGAATGAGAAAAAGAAATTGGTGATCATAAAAAAGACTAGAATGCACCTAAAGATATTTTACTCTGAGTCAGTCTGGCCCTCTACGCAAATATCGAGGAATGTGGCTGCACTTGGGTTTCTGCAGCAGCTTTGGCTCCTGCTGCTTCTCCTGCCCTGTTCCAAGAGAAGCATTTGCACAGGCACAAGGAATTGGACTCAAACTGATCTAACAATTTTTTTCTTTCTTTTTCAGCTGGATCAGTTAAGAAAAAGTCAGTGGTGGTGCAGATGGTGATGACAGCTCATACAGAAATGCTGCTAGATTTCTAACCATTGCCTCGAAATACTGATTTCAAACTGCAGTGCTATAATGACAGCATAAACGAAGGTAAATCAGATCCTTATGGGTTTTAGAAAGTGCTCTCTGAGGCATTCATGGATCTGTATCTCAGCACAGCATTGAAATGTGTTGAGCAACTTGCAGAGGCCAGGGCTGTTTTGTAAGATCAGTTGTCTCCAGCAAGGGTAACAAAATGACAGAGTTATCACAGAAGAGAAAGTAAAGGTGTCACCCAATTTCCCAGGTATAACTGTGCCAGTTAAAAATGAACAACTCAATGTAGAGATATAACACAGTACATCCTCTGGCACAAGTGAGCATGTGCATATTTTCTAAAATACAGCAGGTAGCCTGTGCTGGCTCAAGTCATCTTTTCCTAATGCCAAACATTACGTCTAAAAGCAACTGTTCTGATTGAAAATGTTTTATCACCATCCTTTGGTAGAAGCTTGTAATTCCTCCAGTTCTACTGGCTGACCAGTTCATTTGAACCATTCCTAATATATCCCTTTCTGCAACAGAGGGAAATCAGATAGATTACAGGTGGCTCTGGGCAGACAGGCTGTGCTGGGCTCCCAGGGCAGTGAGCACAGGTGCCTTGGCTTTGCATTGCCTTCCTGTGCTTCAGCTTTCCCTGCCCAATCAGCCTCTGATCCAATAGCTGATACTTAGTCACCTTCTTTTTTTTCCCCTTTCGTTTTGGTTTTTGGCTTTTTGTTTCATTTTTTTTGAACTGAAATAGCCTGTGGTTTGAATTAACCACATTGCCATAGGAATGTCTGCCCTTCCAGCACAGTGGGCAACACAGGGGGAACAATACCTGCTGGCAAGGTAGATGTGACTCTGCTTGAGTAGCAATGCTAGTTGGAGTAAAAGGCAACCCATCAATTTAAAAATAGGCCTACAATCTTCAGAGCTGACCAGAACAGAGCATGGAAATAAGAACTTCCACTTCTGTGAAGTGAAAGTTTCGGGAGAAGAATCCTAGAGATTTTGATGATTAGCTCTCTGAAAAAAAACCTTAGAATTTCTTATAATTTGAAATTATAAGAACATCAAAGTAGCTTAATGGCCATGACTTGTTCTAGTTCATACTCAGGCTGAATTACAGGAAGGCTGTGGAGGGTGGCTGTTAATTAACATTACGTGTATGATGTGCTCTTAATATGTATGTAGGTGATGTTTGTGGAGGTTCATCTTTCCTGCTCAATATCTAGAAATGAGGTGTGTGGAGAAATGATGGCTTAATGCAGATTGCTTGCACTTGGGTGACAATTGAGCCTGTGCTTTGTAAATACAGTGTACAGATCAGTTTCTCTAAACCTCTGAGCAATCAATGCCAAATGCTCACGAAAATAATCTTTTTTAAGGAATTTTCTTTGAATATGTCACATGATTTCAGAAGATCTATGATAAGTCTTTTTGAAGAAAACATTTGAAATACTTAATGTGCACTTTCAAACTGCATTTTTTTGGCTGTTTGGTAATGGAGAACTGGCCACTGTTTTAGCCTGTGGCCAGGAAGACAGTAACAGTAGTTATATAATAAATCAGTAAAGAACAAGCTTCTGACATCCTCACAATGAACTGCAAGCAAGCTAATACTTTCAGAGAAAGTTATTTCATTCTTTTTTATCTGGGTTGAAGAATGCAAAATGAACCCTCTTTCCAAGCTCTGGAATCCCCACTGTTGGTAGTAGTTGATTTTGCATAAATTACAGGTAAAATTAACATTTTTGCTTGTCTTTAAGGAAATTAGAACTTCCAGAGATGTCATGAGACTAGAAAATCTGTTTTAACTGGGATTATCATCCTGAATACTTGTAGACAATAGGAAAGGAAATAGTGTTCAAACCTATCATTATAACTAAGTACCAGCCCTCCAGGGTCATGGTGTGCTGCCTTCATCAAAGCCATAGGTCACAAGCCATGCCTGGCTTTAGGCTCTTGGTACAGGACCAAAATAGTTTGATGAAAAGGAAATATTATAGGAAGTACTGAAGTGCTCTAAAGTCACCCTGCTGATCCAAAGTTTAAGAAATTTTGACTTTTTGCCTGAAGGCATTATGTGTGGATAGAAACTGACTTTCCAACATCTAATTTTAATCCTTTTTAAGTATTACTCATCATTTTAATCATAGAAGGAAAATCTTAGAGCTGTCAAAAATACATATACAGCATGCTTTGCTGTTTTCATTGTCACTATGCCTATGCCTAGGAATTAGTGATCATACCTAATGAGGAATACTGGGCATAGCAGACCTGTTGTAAACAGTCATGGAACCACAGCTGCCTAAAGACATCCCTGTTTTCCTGCTGAGTCAGTTATACCAGTCTAAAACTTTTCCACTGCTCTGTCTCCTTCTGGTATATTTAATCACAATACGTAAAATGGCAGAAACTAGAAAAAGAAACTTCATAAGTATGAAGGCTAAAATTCTCCCATGGTCTTTGTATTTTGAGTATAACGTGTCAAACATGATTACAAGCTTTTTTCCCAACTTACAAATATTTGCATTGCAGAAGCTGATTTGAAGGAAAAGGAGTAGTTAAACACAAGTTGAATTTGTTGGTGCTATTATGTGTTTCTCCATTGTCTCTCCACTTTGAGCACTGCTCTTATCAGATGGAAACCAGAAGAATGTTGGTTTTAATTGCTGATTGTAAATGTGACAACCTGTACTTTCAGCAGTGGTGTTTGTTAGCTTTAGGGAACAGAGCTACAGAGATGTAAGAGGACAAAATAAGTTACCTGTATTCCTGCATGGACTTCAGTGGAAGTCCCAGACACCGCCTGAGGGTACAATTTTTTTGGTTTTTGGTCATTAAATTTATCTCTGCTTTATGAGCCAACTACTTTAGTAAAACCAAAATTAATGTGGAATAGCTGTGTAGATCAGTGATGTTGTTCAGATATACACTAGCCCAGTTAATAAAGAATTGTGCTTGCTGGACAGCTGTTCCTAGGGCATTGCCACCTTTTAGACACAGTTTAGGAGCTCAGTTCAGTGAAGATTGTATACTGACTTCATATGCAGACGCTTTGCTGAAAATATACAAAATTAATGAGATGAGATGGAAATTTTTTTCTTTGGGGCCATGATGCACTTTTTTCCAGTAGAAGGGAAACTGAAACCTTCAGCTCTGAAGAGTCAGTAGGACATTAGTCTTTGTTATTGGCTCAAAAATCTTGGGAGTAGAAAAAGTGACACCAATATCCAATATTTTATTTTCAGTACTGCAACATAGTTTGTGTCTGAAGAGACAGACTCTGGTTTTTCTTTTATTATCTTGATTCGTCTGCACTGGACTGAGGAAAAAGTTAATTCAAATAAGTGTCACTAACCTGCCTTCCAGCTGCCCAGTAACTACCACAGCACCTCCTTTGTCCTGCTAATCTTTTGCCAGTTTCAGTGGGCAATTTTCGTTCACATGAGGAGAAGGGATTGAAGTTTTCTACTCTGGGCTCTTTTCAGAGTGCTAAAATCCTGCATGAGACTCAAAATCACAACAGTGAGTGTGAAAGTCCATCAGTCAGCACAGGGCAGTGCATGGAACCTCAGCATCATCCCAAGGACTCTCCAGATGCACATGGGCTCCCAAGGTTTCTGGTGCTCCTGTTAGTGCTATTCAGCTGTAGCATACTCATCTCAATGGCTTGAACTCACCACTCTGTTTTGCTTTAAAAAAATCAGATAAAGGAAAATGACATTTCACAAACAAAGCTGACATCAGCTGCACAAAGACTCAAGAAGTGTCCTTAGGTTTGCTTAGGAACAAGACTAAGACTAGAGTTGACTGTATTCTGATGCCACTACAGTTGTTTATTTGGGGGTTAATTTTAGTTTGTTTTGGTTCAGTTGTTGGTTTGGGTGTTTTTGGTTTTTTTTTTTTAACATTTAACTTTAAGGGGAAATAATTATAAAAGGTCTACGTGTTTCTTTTAAACACAGCATTTTTTCCACTCTGCCCTAAGTCTGACATTTTAATGACCTGCTTTGCTTTGGTTTTTACTGGCAGTGTATATTGAAGGAGTATTTTATGTACAGTTTTAACATTTGAACAACACAGCTCCGTGTTCTGTTACTCTTTTATGTTGTGGATAATGTCTTTTAAGTTTTTATTTCTTTTAAGTGTTTACTAATTTGAGGGCATTTTTCAAATACCTTTAGAAACTTTTAGATTAATTATCAGTAAGGGTTATTAATTTAGGAAGAGCAAGCAAAGTAAAGGCTGCATATATTTTCACTCAAATTACTATCCTAAATGACTCCATGGGGGGTTTCTTATAGGGGTCACTGAAAGGCAGAAAGGAATGTTTTTACTTCTTCGCTTTGTCACAAAAATTAGGTTACAAGGGCTATAAATGCAGGTAATACTTTTTATTACTAGATTTTCCTCTGTAATGAATATAACATTTCTTCTTTTCCGATACCCACTGAATGTCTTAGTACTTAGCATGTTTACTCTTACCTTTAACAAGCTCTAAAGTAATTCCCCTTTAAAAGTCTTGCAAGCAAATTTGAAGGCAAGAAAGAAACCCTGTATGGCAGGATCCCTGCTGGAGATGGAAGATTGGAGGGGGACACTGTCTTGCCAGCTGCCCATGAGTTCACCAATAACACCAGTCCTTGAATAGCTGAGGTAGAGAGAAGTAAAAATTAAAACTGGAGAAGTCAAAAGTGGGAACCAGAGAGACCAGAATTTTTTTCAGTGCAAAATACAAAATTGGTCCCATATTTTCCTGCTATAAAACAAATTGCTCTGTGCCAGTCTGCCAGAATTCAGATTTACACAGTCCTCTAGTTCCAAAAGAGACCTGGGCTCAGGCTTGCTTGGAGATTAGGGCCACGTAGTTAAGCTGGGGTGAGCAGCTCCCCTCAGGGGTCTGTGCTGGGTCCCCAGCGGTGGCCTGGTGTGGCTGGGCTGGCAGGGCTCTCCCATCAGGGGAATCCACCTCCTCCCCAGCTGGGCCCTTCAGGAGGGCATTAATATGCTCTGAAAGGCGGCCACTCATCTGCAGCTCTGTAAGGCCGACCTACTTTGATCTCAGCCTCAGAAACAGAGTGATGGGGGATAAGAGTTCAAAGTATAAGAAGAAACTCAATATGCAAAGAATGTACCACATCTTAATAAGTAATGAGAATTCCCTCCATTTGTTGCTATTGTAAGGAAAAATAGTTTAATATCTTTATGGGATTAGGACTCCACGGTACTTTGCTAATGAGTGGCCAGAGCTATTAAGATTTTCCCTATGTCTCCAGATAGGCTGGCAAACAAACATCACTAAACAATGGCCACTCTAAGGCTGGCTATTAAGAGTTTGATCTGGTGAGTATTTTATTAATGTGGCTAGCATGTTGAGGTTTTTTGGGGTTTTTTTTGTAGACTCAGTAGCGCAAATATGTAACACAGAATTTCTATCTTTTCCTTACAAGAGACTTGAGGATTAAGGAAATTGCCAGTAATGAATGGCAGTTTTTTAACAAAGTTTATCACAAATGACACTGGATTGTGAAGTGTTCGCTATTGAGGCAGCTGTGGATGAACAGGAGATTGAGAAAATTACCAATGAGGACAAAACTCTCTATTTTTTTACTGGTTTGCTTAGAACTGTGGAGATATCATTCACATGAACACTCAGCCTGCATAGCAATGGCAAATACCAGCAAATTTAGCTTTCATAAGTGTATTTGAGAAAGATTAGCACCATTCAGTTCAAGTTTTAGTTTTTAGGTTAGCTGCCTTTCATATTAATCTGCTTTGGTTTTTTCAGAGCTGCCTTTTCTGTGTAAGAGCAGTGGGTGAATGCCGTGTTTAATAACCTCTTACATCCATTAATTCCTTTTGCAGCAATTGTGCAGTTTCCAGAAAAAATTAAATTTGTATAATTGGAAGAAGAAATATAGAAATTAATGTTGTTTGTCCTTAAAGTCCGAGAAAAGTTTATGTTTCAAGGAATTGTGTAGACCTTTCAGAACCGTTTACTGTTCCTCAAAGGCCTTTCTATTTCTTTTTCCAGGTTCTATAACTATAGTAGGATTTAAGATCAGTACAAGAAAGTTTTTCACTTGATCAGCTGAGGTGCTAATTGTCACAACAAAGTACAGCATACAAAGGATAGTGAGATATTTCACATGCAAACTCTGATTTCCTGCCTGTGATGGCAGGGGTTATTAGCAAGGATTTTCATCGGGTCCCTGTTGAAACCTCATTTCCTTAATTCACTTCTCCCAGCTGATAAACAGCCATGCCATATCTCTAGCATCAACGTGACTGCCCAGAAACAGGTTACTAAATTCTCTTACTCACAGGGATTTCATTTTCCTTTCGGAAAATGTTTGAGAAGTATCGGAGGTTTGTACAATAGAGGCCAAGCATGAAAAACTTGTCAGTCATGCAAACGTCACCCCATAAATGTCCCTAACAGCTCTTTCTTCTTTTCTATTTTGAGAGGAGCGTAGCTTTAATTAATTTATTGGTTGGCATCTGTTTAACAGGCAGATGTGTGATGGGGTTCTGAACACACCTGGTCTATTTTTTAATGTAACCTCCAAAAATATTTTGATCTTATTTTTAGCTTTAATCTTATAAAAATGTAACAGCACAAAGAATTCTTACAGTGACTAAACTTTTTTCTTTTTTTTTCTTTTTTTTCTTTTTTTTTTTTTTAATTTAAATCCCAGTTTCAAAGGAATTTAGCTATGACCTGGATTTTAATTTTCTTGGGGATTTTACTAATACTTGAGGGGGGAAATCTGGTACATTTTCAGCATATTAAATACCTGTTTGTGTCAAAGTAGTCATTATATTTCTAATTTATTTGATTACAGTACAGTGGTACAGCAAAGGGGAAAACCAAATATTTATCATCTTTACTTATGCTATCATTAGAATACGATTTCTGCATTTTCGTTAGTGGGGCACACTACCTAAATATTGTTCAGTTTTGAAGCCACTTTATTATCCTGTCATTGGTGCAACATTATTCAATTTTACATTAAAATTGTTTTCCTGGAGACCTAAGCTTGAGTCAAATAAACTGTGCATTTTTGGCAACCAGGAAGAAATGGAGTCCTTGTAAAAATCAGACTTTGGAGTGAGGAAGTTGGCGATTTTTTTCATTAGTTTCATAGGGCTCATTGTTCCTATTCTGGAAACTTTATAGCTGCAATCACCTACGGCTAGAGTCTGATTTTTACTGAGGTGCTATAATAATTATACTAAGTACTTTCTGTTTGTTGCTGACAAACAACAATACTTGAATGTCATTTAAGGAAAATAGAAATTTTTATATTGTGGCTTAGTTTCCAAAACTTCATGGTTTGAGTTCTCAGAAATAAGTACAAGATATTCATTAAATAAAACCAAATCAAACAAAAAAAAACCAAAAAAACCAAACCTGCCCTGGGTTTTTTGCCTATAACCAGGAGATCTCTCAAACTCTTAGGAACACTCACAGAGATGTGATAAAATATTTTGCTAAGAAACTTAAGTATGACTTACTGAGAACTGAAGGTTGGCAAGTTTAAATACTGTAATAGCAAAACAAACAAACAAAAACCTTTCAGTTCACTTGTGGATTAGTAGCTAATACTCTGAAATCCACAAGCTACGGCTATCTGTGCTGTTATAATCCAAAAGAAGAACTCTACTTTTTCTGTTTTTTCAAAGGAAGATCTTAATCACCTCTTTGTGAGCCACCAAACCCCTTATTAAAAGTCTGGGCCCAATCCTCCCTTGAAAGCATGGCCCCAGCAAAGTGTGGGCTTTGATCCTAAATTGAGACCAACAGCTACTGAAGGTAACAGTATGTGATTAAGGACTACAAAATTCGGGCCACTGACATTAGTGAGACTGACTGCTCATGTGAGTAGAGAACAATTTCATAAGTTTAAGGACCATTATTATATTTGGTAGTTGTGTTTGGTAGTATTCTTATTTACTCTTCCTCATTATTTATTCAGCTTAAATAAGCTGAGCAATATTAATGTGTTATCAATATCAACATTTATCAGTAGGAACTACAGTAAAAATTACTGCAGTAATTTTCTTTTTCTTTTTTAATTATTAAAACTTCTGTTTATAGCATAAATACTATATACTGTAAAAAACATTAATGGTACAGTTGCTAGACTTGGTCTTCGACATCATATTTTTTAAAAACTAACTGACAATCTCAATAATTAAACATAGTTTTCTGTTAAAATTACATCACAGACATACAAGTTGTTTTCCTGCTGTTCTAAATGTGTTCCAGTAAGAGGGACCTGGAGAGCTGGGACCAGCCACCTGCTGGGGCCTGGCACAGCGTGCTCCAGTCAAGAGGGAAGGAGATAATGGAACATTCTCCCCCAGTTCTCATGTACAATCAAGGGCAAAATTAATATAACCTTAACAGCTGGGCTGTTCATTGAGTTCTACAACCAAGCCAGAGTAAGAGCTCTTCTCCTAAGAGAATTCAGGTTGTCCCCATCCTTAGGAACTGGGGAGGTCCCTCAGATGATCCATAAGTTCTGTCTGTAAGAATGTAGGTAGAGGTGCTATCCTGGAAGCTGTGGGATGGTAACTTTTCTTTCCTGGAGAGAGTGTCTGAACTGGATTGGTAACTGTAACTTCAGTTTACCTGCAGAATGAGGCATTGTGACAGCTCTGACACTAAGGAACTAGGAATATCATTTGAGCATTTAAAAAAAAAGGCAGCAGACATTTATCTTGCTTTACTTGAACTTTGTAAAAGCCTTGCAGTGCTACATCTCTGATTTCAGATTTTTGTGTTTGTCACAAATAGGAAATGTTGAAAGAACCTGGAGCTTAACAGCTTAGCTCTTTCCTTTGAGAGGAAATAGAATTAGAACCTGCATGTGCTTGGCTTATACTTCATAATACATTTTATTATTACAATTATAAATTAGGCCCTTGGGCACAAAAATACAGCATAACTAAGAACATAACTAACCAAGGTAAATTGATGCCTGCCCTAATATATTTTATTATCACAGAATACTAGAGACTGCCTCTCACTCTGGGCCCTCCACTCCTAAGTGGGTCTGTTGGCACAGTATTACAGTGCTGAAACTAGTCTATGGCTTGAATCTGAGCCACACTTTGGTTTCCATCCATTCATCACAACTGGAGAGTCTTGTAGGCTTTTGGCTGAATTTCACCTTCTACAGGTGGTAGAAGGCCAGCTGCAAATGTTTGTTCTCATTAGCTGTGCAGTAAGCCCTGAGTTTTCAGTGCCAGTGATGGAGGAGAGAGAATCTTGTGTGTATGTGTGATTGCACATCCCTCCCCGCTGGCATTCAGTAGTGCTGTGATTCAGTGCTGCAGGAGTCAGACCTTTGCTTACCATTTTCCATAGGATCAGCTGTCAGAAAGCCTGTGATAGTGACACAGTCCTGTTTCCTGGATATTATGCAGTTATCCAAATTTTTCAAAATGGGAGTAGTAATACTACCCTACCAGCTTGTGCCTGATGACTGCAATCATGCATGTTTCTGAGGAGAGACAGTTATTTGAATCAAATTGGTTGTCTTCTTTGTAACTTCAGCTTATCTTGTGAAAATACTGTCAGAATAATATATGCTTCCTTTATAACCAAGAAGTTCTACTCTTGATCGATAGGACTTACTTTTCATTTGTCATCTTAATGAATTATTAGTCTTCCAGGGTTTTTAGTACGTTTCAGACTCTTTTTCTGCAGCAGACAGCTGTGACAAGCTGAGATGGAAAACTAGCCTAAGCCCTGGTGCTAAATAGGGACTGGTGCTCTTAGATCTCACTGGGTGCTCCTTATTTATATAACTAAGGTGGAAGTACTGGGACTAATGCCAGCTGCTGTAGGCAGAAGTGGTGCTGGAGAGTGCCCTGGTGCTTGGGCTTACACTGACACAGTAATTATGCCTGGGAACTCACTGTAGTGTAGCCCTGACGGGAGGATCCTGGCCTGGGAAGTACCTCCTTTGCTAAAGAAAAGGTTCCAGCAGTGAGATAAAGAACCTTAGGGACTGTGTCCCCAGAAGTTTCAGGGATGGGGTTTCAAAGCCATGGTGTGTCACCTGTGTCCCTGCACATCAGGGTTGTTGCTGCAAACCAAGCAATGCAGGTCTGGAGCTCCACAGAAACTGTAGTTCATGGGGGCTGGGATTGGGCTTTCCATGTAGGGCAGCTATTCCAGCTGTGTGCAGCAAGATGTATCACCAGAAAATCAGAAAATGCCACTTTTTCTGTTCAGTTTTTCTACCTTCGAGTGACAACATTAAGTGCTTTTGCATTCATTGTTGCTTCAGGATTTTATCAAGACTTTTGTTCTTTTGTGTTTTGTTTTGTTTTTTGTGAGTTTACCTTTACTTTGGGTGCAAATGAGGAAAATGAAGATTTCACATTCAGTAAGTTGCTTTTGTTCCATAAACATTAACTACGCATGTTAAAGCTGTCCTAGGGCAACCCTGATGTGCACACAGTAGTGTTTTCATCTTTTCTATAAATATTTGTAGTTGACCATGCATTACAATAGAGCATTCCTCCCTTTTGACTTTGCCCTTTTATTTTTTTAGCTTGTTCAACTTATTTGCACAGAAGGGGAAGAAGTTTTTATGGAAAAGATAAACTGCAGACATAAGTCTGTGTGTAGATATGTGTGTATGTAGTAAATCTGCTGAAAAGCTGTTTATGGATTTTGGTGAGACAGCATTGTCTCCATTTTTATGAAGATTATGAAATCTTTGGGGTTTTGTTTATGTACAAAGTTCCGTGGGAAAAAATGTGAGAATGGCAAGGAAACATCAGAAGTAAAAAGTTAGCTTCAGTTCAACTGTTGCATTCTAAATGTCATATTCATCTTTTATTTCTTCAAAGAACACTTCCTCCCATGTTTTTATGCTACTGTATTTCAAAACTTTTTTGCCAATTAGGGGAAGTCTTATGATGTCATTCATATTTGAAATGCTTTGCTGTTCCTGATAATCCAAAATGCCAGGGTGTGTTTTTGAGTGTCCCAGACTTATGGAAGAGACAGAAAAATTCTGTGAACCACAGAAAAAGATTGTCCAGTAGTAGTGAAATGAAAACTTACAGGACTGAGGATTATTATTTTCAAATTCCTTCTAGTATATTGCTTTATACCATAATATCATTTTTGGTTTTGTTCGAGTGTTGGCTAAGCCAGCAGTCAGAGCACCCTAAACCGGGAAGTCCCAAATCTGGGCAGGCATTTTTGGCAATGTGCTTTGGCTGGATCCTAAGTACAATCCTCCTGTTTGTTTACTAGTAAAACAACAGAAGTTCTTCAGTGAAAACGACCCAAAATTGTAATTGTTTTTAATTAGTGGCAGTTCTACTTAAAAGCTTAAAATTATTTGATATTTGCGTAGGTCTCTTGCCCGATCATAACTTCATGACAGGCTTTGCAAAATAACTCAAATTTGACACAGAAAATAGCACAAAATTTCTCTGGGTTGTACCCATTGTAAGGCTATAGCAATTTTGTATCTGGATTCAGATCTCTAATATTTTCAATTGAGCTAAGTTCCAGAATGCTAATCTCTCTGTATTTTTAATAGCTACTATTGCATTTATTATGTGAAAAGTCTGTACATTTCAAACAATTGTTTTGGACATAAGCATAGGAATGCTTTAGTTATGTATGGAGAATGTACTGCTGTAGTATTCCTTTTTTTAAAGGAATAATTGAACATTACTGGTCTAGTATCACTGTCTTTTCATTTGTCTTTCATCGCCGTGCCTTTCAATACCATTCATCTATGGACTAATGCAATGCCTGCGAAGTCAATAGAAGTCATTCAGTTGACATCAATGAACAAAGAATCAGGCCCTTTAAAAAGAAGGAACTAGAGTTTACAAGGGTTAAACATAGCAGTAAGGAAAAACACTCTGAGGCAGGAATTGTGACTTCTCCTGTGTCCACACAGCACCTGGCACTTCCCCGACATTCAGAACAGTGACAAAATGACCAATTCTCAGTCTCCACTGTTAGCTCTGATAAGGGAAGGCAGTTTTACCAGTCAACATCTGAATTGTTTTTCTGTGCAAAGCCTTAGCAGGTATCAATAATTGTAATACACAGTAAAAATCTGTTCAGATAGGTGTCATTGATGCAGATGTTGAAAATCTTTTTGCGTTATTGCTTCTGCCCAGTCTTTCCAAAGAACTCACCTTGCTATCAGTCTTTCTTTGTTCTGATTAAGTTGTAATCACTCAAAAGCAGATTCAGAAGCTCCCCCTCCTTCTCTCAAAGAGACGGTGTTTGCTTTATACCCAAATGTGACATTGCACACTGGTGCAATCGAAAGAGGCTGCAATGATCAATTGAGGGCCCAATCAAAGCCTCACAGATAGGCAGCCATTCGTCGCTGTTTGATATAAAAGGTGGTTTATTTCTCATCACTTTTTTGTCACTGAAAGAATGCTTCCTACGTGCAGATTAATTAAAGTGTAAACATTAAATATTGATTGATGCATTATCAGCATGGAGCAGTTGCCTCCACTCAGATTGATTCCTGCAGTGATTTATTGTCATATTTGTGGAGTCATTTCACTCGATAACAAAGAGAAATAGCCTGCTCCCTCTACCTTTCAGGCTTGCTTTCTGGCACTTGCAGTGCACCTCCTCATCCTCAGTGACTCCCATTTATTGTCTTCTAGAACTAACACGGTGTCACCACATTTTCAGTAAAGAGCCTTAGCTCTTTTTATTTTGGCATTTGCATAGTAAATTATAGTTCAGTGGGAAGCTTGCAGACCTGTGCTCTCAAATGGAACATCTCTGGTTAACACTTCCACCCCATGCCCCACACAGACGTTTTTCATGACCCTGCTCAGGCACAACTTTGCAAGGACAGTTTCAAATCATTCAAATTCACCCACTGCCAACTTGACAGAAAGGTGAACTTTCAAGAGAGTAACTGGTGCTATGTCTAAATTATCCAATTAGTTACTTTGAGTAGGAGTATGGGCATGCACTAGACTATCAACTTAAAGAATTTCAGGTTTTTATTCTCATTTTTGAAAAGAGGCCTCCATTCAAGTCTTATGGAGTATTTAATATAAAGCAAAGTTTTGTGGGATGTTATTGAGCATCTGAATTAGAATATTTTTTTCAAAAATTGTATTCATTTTCTGTAGTTTTCAGAAGTGGAATGAAATGAGATAGTATTCCAAACCCCTTCCTCTTCTCCCCAAAAGTCTTTAATGTTCTTGTTCTGTGTTCATCTGTGCCAGGAATGGCTGTTGCTCAGCACCACATGTTGTGATATCTGCTGCACACAGCCATCTGTGCCAAAAGAAGCCATTGCCCTGAAGTCAGGTATTTGTTCCAGGCTGCTGCAGTCCCTCCTTCTCTGTGTTTTCACCAGGCTGATGGTCACCCAGCATGTTTGCAGCCAGAAACTGCCTGTGCTGCCTGGAGCTACCCTCAGTGACCCAATCAGCTACAAGAGAAAACCATTTGTGGAATTGCTTTGTTCTGCAGCAACAAAACTTAATCTCTTACATACATGGCTTTCATTTACCACTCAGGGAATTAGAGTACTCAAAGTCTGCTCAAGTCAAATGTGTGAGCAAGACCACAAAAATATGTAATAGGCAACTGGTGATTTTGATTCAGTCAAGCAGCAAAACATTAACCTTTGGTCACAGTAGCAAGGAATGCTAAAGTTGTGAATTTACTGCTGCAGATAATTTCACTCCTGTACCTGCAGGAGATCATAGGAGTGGTTTCCTACATAAGGAGAGGCTGTGCCAAACTGGCTCTCTAAGAATGCTGTGCTGTGATTTCTCTGAAGGGCTGTTGCAAACATGGTGTGAGACTTCATTAAGATAGGTATGCACTTGTACTGCTGCCATTCCTGCCCATCCCTGTCACTCCCAAGCACTTGCCCAACAGCACTTTATTTAGGATGCTTTGATATTTTACAGATGTAACCAAGCCTGGGAGAAAATGCTGCTGTTCTAGGTACTTCCTCCCTATGCTTTTCCTACCAGATGCTCTTCCTGTCCTCCTGCTGTCATTTTCCATTCCAAACCAAAATTCTTGTCCTTTGCATCAGCTTGCTGAAAACTGGGCAGTCACGCCCAAATTTGACACTCCTGAAATTAAAAAGCAAACAAACCAACCTTAAGGTGCTACAACAGTGTGCTCATCTGGGTCCCTTCAAAACAGTGCTCTTGCAAATCACCTTTCCCCTGATCTTCATTTGCTGTCACCCTTCCTACCCTCTGAAGCTGTCACTTTGTGTTAGACTGTCACCCTGATGGAAGCTGTCAGCTCTGCCAGGCGAGGACCTTGCCTTCCTGTTTGTCCCTGCCCAGCTGTGCAAACCAGCATGGCTGCACAGCCACCACTGCTGCAAATGCAGGGCCACAAGCCTCCTGCTTGCAAGACTGCTCTAAACAAAATCTGCCATAATTTTTATTGATTACACGCTCACTTTTATAAAACTTTTCAAAGATCCTAGTGCATTTTGTGCAGAAAATGTTCTTAAAGGTCCCTATTTTCAGATGAAAGCTTACATCAGCTATGAAAAAAAACATTAATACTTTTCATATGACAGGTAATTCTAGCAAACAATATTCAACTGGAATTGCATTATCATTGTTTAGATAGGGCCACACAAAAACAAATTAAAGAGATATCTCAGTTGCAAAGGATCTGTTTTGCAGATCAAATGTGGACCTGAGAAACATGCAAAGAACTGTTTCCTCTGGGACATCAGAACATCTTTGAAAACAACTGGAAAGCTTCTGCTGGCTTCAGTGTGCCCAGGCTTTCCTGGATGGCTTTCAGAGGTGCTTACACTCAACTTGGACTTAGACTAAGTGTAACTTGCATGCAGTCATGAATGGTTCCCAGAAGGAAGCAGCCCCAAGGAAGACACCAGCTCAGGAAGAGCTAAGGTGTGACTCTGATGTGGTTTGCCCCGGTGTAAGTTACCCCAAAGGTATTGGCAGCTGCAGGCACCTTCTCAGCTGTTGGTGTGGACCTTTGCTGCTTTTCAGCCCTGGTATCAGTGTGGTGACCTGCCACAGCTGGAGGCACTCTGGGCATGCTGCTGCTGGGAGGGAGCAGCACGAGCCAGTGCACAGCGGGCCTGTGTTTCTCTCAGCCCCATAAGAGCTGCTGTGGTGGGCAACTACAGAGAGTGAACAGATATCAGGAATATTTGGGGAAACCATGGAACAGGGAATACAAAAGAGCTCTTTTGCAAAGCTACTAAAATGACTTGGTGAAAGCAGTGTATGGTTTAATGCTTCTCAAATACCATCCTCCTGGGCCAGATTCTGAAAGGAGCAAGGTATTTGTGAAGTGAGGTTTTCCCTCAGTGTGCCTCAGTGCACCTCAGTCCTATAGAGCCGTTGTATAAAAACCGTACAGTAGTTAATAATGAAAATTTTAAATCATTTGATTTGTTTTGATGTTTTAAATAAGATGAAAACTTGCTTTTTTCCTTATATGCTTTTCCCAGGATCATTCCTTTCCCAGGTTGGAAGGATACATGTCTTAGAGTACTTCTCTTGAATTCTGATTAGTGTTTCCTTTCACCATGGACAATTAAATCTGACACGAAGGGATACAAAAAGATGCTTGTTAAGTATTTAGAAAGCTCAGTGCTGACCTAGATGCTGGAATTTTAGAAATGTTCATTTACACAAAGATTGTAAACCTGTCCTAAGGACTCAAATTCAAAAGAAGCTCCCCCTGCAAAATTAAAAAAAAAAGGAAACAAAGATGTGATGATAAATACAAGCTGTAGAAGCCTGCAGCCCTCCCCATTTTACTGAAGAGACTGTCTGCTGTACAGTAGGGGTTGACTATTAATTCAAACTAGTCTGTTAATTTTCCATATGAATTTACAGTCATATGACCATTTTGGCCAAATAGACTCTACTATGAGTTTAGTGAATTTAGATTAGCAGATTGATGCAAATTACTCAATTGTTTTCTTGTATCTCTATAAGACCTGCCAGATGAATACTGTTGCTCTAAATTGTGATATTTCCCCTACAAAAATGAGTTTACTATTTTTAAGGCAACAATTACAGGTTGTATGAGAATGGTGTGTTATTTCCTGAAGTTGTATGTAATTTATTTTTCAAGAGTTTGAAACAGAGTTTTGAAGTTAAATGCATATCATCTTTGTAACTGCTCAAATCATGTTATTTTACATTTCCTGAAATACCTTTGAAGTTAAATGCAAATAAGGGCAAAATAAATTACAACTTGTGGAGTGACCAGTATCTGATTATATGCAGCATAATTAACTCTATCCTTCACATAATGTTTGTCTTAATACTTATCCTATGTACTTCAGAATAATTTAAATTATTGGTGATTCTTTGCTTGGGGAAAACAGTTAAGTTTGTTCATAAGGAGGACCTTTTTATTTCACTTCAGGTCATGAAGATTTAACATTTAAAAAATACTGATTCAAAATTTACTTAATGTTAATAATAAGCAGCTACAACTCAAATGGTCAAACTGTTCAAAATAGTCTTTTCTGTTCACTTCTAATTCTTATTTGCCTACAGTACTTTGCTTTTGGAAAAATTGATGGGATTTAGTATTTTAGTTTGAATATTATTATATTTAGAACCATGAAATAGATTGATAAGGCACATTTATCCTTTCTTTGCCTGTTCTGTAGTCTACAAACAGAAATGGTATTTCAAATTAACAGACTTCTATTACAAGAAACCATTTTAATCCAAAAAGAAGCTTTTTCATTCTTAGACTATTACTTGTATTATGACAGAAATTAACATTTTTGTGACCTGTAATTATCTATGTCTCCTCAAGCTACAAATAAGATTTGGCAGCTACAGCTGGAGTTAACTGTATCTTAAGGCCTAAGTCTTTTATTTATAGCTTTTTGTATTTGCTAATGACACTGTGGAGTTCAGGGATGCAGAGGATAAAGAGTACAAATAAAATCTGTGCCTCGTGTCTAGCCCTGTTCCATTTCTTTCCTCCAGTGGTATCAGGAGTTTCCTCAAATTTTTCCTGTGCTTGGAGATCTCTGGGGTTAGCATGAGAGTCTTCGACACTGTTAACAATTTCAATCTGCACCATTAAAGCTGCATTTTCCAACCGTCCCCTGGTAATTGTTGCCAGGACTTAGACAAGTAAGACTATCCAAAGGCATCAGTAAGGTCAAACCGTGGTAGAAAGAGCCCTGATTTTATCCTGGAGATTGATGCTTGTATCACCTTTTTTTCGATTCAGCAGCTGGGGTTATAAAATGTACTTGCAATCACTGATAACATGTTAGATCAGACAACAAGTGGAGTAACACAGTATTTTATACACTCCGGGTAGTTTTACCTAATGCAACAATAAATCAGTGAAGGCAGGGGTCTTTTGTAAATTTTAATGAAAATTCAACTGCTGAAAATATAGTTACTTCTGGCTGAAGTTCTAGAAATATGAATTTGCTTCCATTCTTTAAAGCTGTAAAAATTGTTTTAACTACAAACTTTCTGGTAAGGCAATAAAAAAGAAGGCCATAAAAGAAGAGACAGAACATCCAATATATTATAATTACTTTGTCATTGAGTATAAGCAAACTGAGGGGAGGGGGCCAGACAGTAAAATGTACTTTGAGTTAGCTGTAAAGAATTCCCTTTCTGAGTACCATCTAAAAAAATCTCTGTACATTAATGAGACTGAAGTTGGTTGAATGGGCCCATTGTGCCATTTCATAGAAATAAAATCATGATAAAATTTTAAAATATTTTCCAGCTAATCAAGATTTTTATGCAAGTCCAGAAGGTTTAGTAGAGAACATTTTCTTCCACAGATTATTATAGCTACTGAAAAATATGCTTTTTTATTGTTGCAAAATTGAAGTTATATATAGCAAACCTGATTGAAATGTATTAAATGAGTGTCACAACAGGAAAATGGGGGTATAGAAATAACGAACACTTAAGAATACAAATATGCTGCTAAACTTCTACAGCATCTTTCTTTCTTGTAAGTTTAAAGCAATGTTTCTGTAAAATTAGCATTATTCTTTCCTAAAACCTCTCAGCCTACAGAAAGAGATCCAAATCTGTACCAAGTGACCAGGCTCATCAGAACACAGAAGACTTGAACACAGTAAGAATTTACACTTGTTTGGAAGTCACAGAAAAAGTGGAATTTATTCAGTTTTTCACTTCCCCAAGGTGGATTCTTCCTTGATTCCTTTTTTAGAAATTATGTCATCCACATACAGGATTTTTTTTTAATATAAACTAAGGTATGATAGTTGCTACTGCTTGTGCTTTTCTTATTTTTCTTCTTTATTTCAGCTATTTCTCTTAAATTTCATCCATTTTTGAGTACCTTGTCTAGTTAATGGAACGTTAGTTGAACTTTGATACTTTCATGATTGATTCAGAGGAGAACTAATAAGATTAAAATGAATATTTAAAAACAAAATTTAACAATAACATTTTAAATGAAACATCTTTTGAACACTTTAAAAGTTCTATTTTTCCCTTATTACTAGTGTTTCTATACAGAAATTATGAGTTTAACATATTGAGTTGCTTCTTGTAGCCTTCTTAGAAACAAAATGATTGTCAGAATTTTATAGGAAAATATTTAAAAACTGATTGTTTGCTGTCATTTTATGATTCTCCCTGTACAGTTTTGTTGGCTTCAAGGGGTTGTTCCCAAACGACACTGGTGTCATGCTGGGATGAGATCATCTCAGTTCAACCACCACTCAAAATATCACTCTTACCCACAAAACTTCACTGGCTGCCACCACTCTCAAAGGTACAAAAGGTGAGCTGCATCTTCTTGCCTTCCATTGCTTCTGGTGGTTCTATACCTGCATAAACAAAGAATATTTCTGTCTCAAAATGGTATATAGTATAAATAGCTAAAATGTATTTCCTACTTTTTTTTCTGTTATGTAAACTGTATGTTAGGAGCTAATTTCTGATTTCGACTTCAAATCTTGAGTAACTTTTAATTTACTGTCTAGTTTTCATACTCCACTGTGTGAACTCTTATTAAAATAATAATAATGGCAGCAAGAGCTCTGTCCAAGAGATTAATATTTAGGCAATGAATAGGAGTTTTCAGAAAGCCTATAGTAATTTTGAAAAAGATTCTATCCAGAGTGACAGAAATTAAAATTATTTGGAAGTTACAAGCCAGGAAGTGATGCTGTGTATCCTTTAGAAGCTCCCTTGGCTTCCACAGACTGCTTGGGAAATTCAGCATCAGTTCTGGGAAAGGGCATTCCCTCGTGCATTGTGATGTATTTCTGCAAACTGACTGTGGAGCTGAACAAGCTTTACAGGGGTTCTGCATCTGTTCTGCTCAGCCAAGGTGCCTCTGGGAATATATTTCCCCTTGCAGCAGCAGGTGGCGTTGAACAGCTCACATTATTCTCACTCTCATAATCATTTGGTCTTACATGTAGTAAAAAATTCTCTCCCAAAAGAGAGAATCTGCAAGAGAAATTCAACAAGTTTTTATAGATATAGCAGAATTCCTACATGACTAAAGTAGGGATAAGTTCTTCCAACTTTAATCACACTGAGAAATAAGACTATAAATAATGTATTTAAGCCACAGCAAAAACAGGTGTGGTAAGAGTAATATCTTAATTGTATTTTATTTTCCTATCCACAAAAACCTCTTGAAACACCACAGAGTTCACGTTGTGATAAGGTCAAGTTTTCGTGCGCCAGCTCATTCACTCTCCAGCAGATACACAAACCTGAGCTGGTCTGGCATTCTTGCCACACTCTACCTCCACAGGCAAAGCAAATGGTTCTTCTCCCCAGTACATTGTCAGTGTGTGTTCACAGAACACAGGGCAGTGCTGCAGATTTACCCCATGGCAAGTGAGAACAGAATGAGAATTTTCATCTTCTGAACTGTTCTGAAAATGCTTCCAAAAATCAAGGGGCATTGCAAAAGAAGTTCTAAACACTTCCAAATTATTTTCTAGGTTTATTTTTAAAATACGACATGCACATACAAAAAGTAATAATTTTAACCTGCACACAGGTAACAGTTAAGAACAGAAGCCTTTTACAAGCAAATAACTATACATCAGTTATACTTTGCACTAATTATGAGTATTTAACAAATCCATCCATCTTTCTTTCATCAACAGTCAGAGTTTTCCATTTGCATATCTAATAATTTATGGCATGTCCTGACCCCAAGCAGTAATTGAACCAATAGATCTTCAGCCTAGATTTACTCATCTGGCTGCCACAGTAATGTAACTCTGCAGGAGTGTTGGATTACTCCAAATGCCATCTCCTCTTCTGAGAGGTTGACAGTCACAGGCAAAATTTGACCTCCCAAATGTCAAGGCAAAAACTCTGTTGCCTAATTTAGACTAACTCTCCTTTTGGAATACTTCAGATGAAAACAAGAGGGCACAATGATTATTCCCAACATTACCCCAGGAAGATGGTCTGTAATGTAAGACTCTGTAATGACAAATGAATTCCCCTTGGAGTTTAAAACCATGTAAGAGCCTAAATCTTAAAGGGGGAAATAAATCTATGTACCAGAGCTTGTAATTAGTAATGTAAAAATTAAGGGGAGGAAAATAAAAAGAGAGAGAAGCTGTTAAATTAGAGAGGAATCTTGTGATCAGAGCCAGACTGATGAGACTTGAGCAGAGAGATTTGGAAGGGGGAAATGGGGTGCTTTTCTGCCTCAAGCAAGCCATGGCACAGGGCAAAAACACTCAGCCAAGAGCCTGTGTTTCATCTTCTCAAAATGTGGTTTAGAAGCCAATTTCAAGGCAGCATTATATGCCTCAGTAAAGTGTTCTCAAAAGCTTTGAACAAGAAAAATGCCAGCAAACACACAGCCCTGCACTGTTGCAGTGTCTTTGCTGAATACTAACTATAGAGAAAATGCAGCCACGGAAGTTGTGGCTTTACAGCAGGTATAACTTGGGAAACTCCCTCTGCTATTCAGACACTTGTGGCTGTGTGGGGCAGGTGCAGACTCTGCTCACACTGCTGCTGCTTCCAAACCTGGATCAGACATTATGAAAAGGCTCTGGGTTTGAAATTTTGTAACCCTCATCTGTTGGCTATTTTGTTTTCCTGGAAAGGAGCTCCATTGAACAAGCCCTGGCAGACACACAGAGCTGTGCTGTTGCTACTGACACAAGTCCCAAAACAACACATACAGGCTGTGAGAAAATGCTACTGTCTCACAACTGTGAAGCTTAAAAAATAAAAAATAAAAAAACATTTAAAAAAAAATGAA